>JAQOWZ010000047.1:10333-438953 GCA_035578165.1 Stenolophus ochropezus
TATCTCAGAGTGTTTTAGTATTAAAAAACGGCAAAAATGTCGTCCACGTATCTGACCCAAATTCTAGGAAAATCTATATTGTTACTTTTTAAATTAGTTTCAAATTTACTCATAAACAAATTGGCTAAGAAAGGTGATAAACTCTTACCCATAACCGTCCCTTCATTTTGATGATAAAATTTACTATTTACTTGGAAAAAGTTTTGATTCATGCAGAGGTGAGTTAATTTCATATTCTTCAATTTTGGCAGATTCTAAATTATTGTTTTCTAAAAATATTTTTAAAAATTCCAACGTTTTCGGAATCGGAACACTTGGGAATAATGAGCAAACGTCAAAAGAAACCAAAATTTCATCTTCATGTAAAGTAATATCTTTAACTTTATCTATGAATTGGAGTGAATTTTCTACAGCATAAGTTTGAGGTTGATTTGGTAAATTACTAAATTCATTAACAACCATTTAGACAAAAGATACGTTGGCGAATTAATACCTGATACTATTGGACGAACTGAGTTACCTGGTTTTATGAATTTTGGGGAGGCAATACATCTTTGGAACAACTGGATTCGATATATTGAGTTTAAAGTTTGTCGTTTTAGTTATTATATTTGGACATTGTTTTAAAGTACTTTTGTATGTAGCAATCATTTTTGGAAGCGGAGTTTTATGCCCATGTAGCTTACAATATACAACGTATTCATTAAAATGACACCCGAAAATTGAATGTTTATTATCTGATTGGTACCACGTTTGGGGCACTTTTGCTTGTCCAATGCTTAAAACCATCCATAGTATAGATCCTAAAGCATGAATATGAATGTTTTAACAAAAATATCCATTTCAAGAATAGGTAAAATCTGACTTTATTTTTGTAAAAAATCATATAAATATTTGCTTCCGCGCCCGAATTTTATAAATCTTCATCATATTTAAGCTAAAAGAAAACATTGCAACAAGAAAATTGCTATTTCAAGTGTGGTAGATATTCTAGAAACCAGCCCATGTAGCTTAAAATATACAACGTATTCATTAAAATGACACCCGAAAATTGAATATTTATTATCTGATTGGCACAACATTTTGGTCACTTTAGCAAGTCCAATGCTAAAATTATCCATAGTACATATCCTAAAGCATGAATATGAATGTTTTAACAAAAATATACATTTAAAAATAGGTAAAATGTGACTTTGTTTTTGTAAAAAATCATATAAATATTTGCTTCTGCGCCCGAATTTTATATTTTTTCATCATATTTTAGCTAAAAGAAAACATTGAAACGAGAAAATTGCTATTTCAAGTGTGGTAGGTATTCTAGAATCCAGCCCTTGTAGCTTATAATATACAACGTATTCATTAAAATGACATCCGAAAATTGAATGTTTATTATGTGATTGGCACCACGTTTTGGTCACTTTTGCATGTCCAATGCTAAAATTATTCATAGTATAGATCCTAAAGCATGAATATGAATGTTTAACAAAAATATCCATTTTAAAAAAAGGTAAAATCCGAGTTTGTTTTTGTAAAAAATCATATAATTATTTGCTTCCGCGCCCGAATTTAATAATTCTTCACCATATTTTAGCTGAAAGAACACATTGCAAGAAGATAATTGCTATTTCAAGTGTGGTAGGTATTCTAGAATCTAGCCCATGTAGCTTACAATATACAACATATTCATCAAGAAAAGGTAAAATCTGACTTTATTTTTGCAAAAAATTATATAAATAATTTGTTCTGCGCCCGAATTTTATAATTTTTCATCATATTTTAGCTAAAAGAAAACATTGCAATATGAACATTGCTACTTCAAGTGTGGTAGGTATTCTAAAATCGAGCCCATGTAGCTTACAATATGCAATGTATTCATCAAGAATAGGTAAAATGTGACTTTATTTTTGTGAAAAATCATATAAATATTTGCTTCCGCGCCCTAATTGTACAATTCTTTATCATATTTTAGCTAAAACTAAACATTGCAACAAGGAAATAGCTATTTCAAGTGTGGTATTCTAGAATCCAGCCCATGTAGCTTACAATATACAACGTATTCATTAAAATGACATCCGAAAATTGAATGTTTATTATCTGATTGGTACGACGTTTTGGGCACTTTTGCATGTCCAATGCTTAAAACCATCCATAGTATAGATCCTAAAGCATGAATATGAATGTTTTAACAAAAATATCAATTTCAAGAATAGGTAAAATCTGACTTAATTTTTGTAAAAAATCATATAAATATTTGCTTCCGCCCCCGAATTTTATAAATCTTCATCATATTTAAGCTAAACGAAAACATTGCAACAAGAAAATTGCTATTTCAAGTGTGGTAGATATTCTAGAAACCAGCCCATGTAGCTTACAATATACAACGTATTCATTAAAATGACCACCCGAAAATTGAATGTTTATTATCTGATTGGTACCACGTTTTGGTCACTTTTGCATGTAAAACGCTTAAAACCATCCATAGTATAGATCCTAAAGCATGAATATGAATGTTTTAACAAAAATATCCATTTCAATAATAGGTAAAATCTGACTTTATTTTAGTAAAAATCATATAAATATTTGCTTCCGCGCTCGAATTTTTTAATTCTTTATCATATTTTAGCTAAAAGAAAACATTGCAACAAGAAAATTGCTAATTTAAGTGTAATAGGTAATCCAGCCCATGTAGCTTAAAATATACAACGTATTAATTAAGAATAGGTAAAATCTGAGTTTATTCTTGTAAAAAATCATATAAATAGTTGCTTCCGCGCAGGAATGTCATAATTCTTCATCATATTCTAGTTAAAAGATAACATTGCAACACAAAAATTGCTATATCAAGTGTGGTAGATATTCTAGAATCCAGCCCATGTAGCTTACAATATACAACGTATTCATTAAAATGACACCCGAAAATTGAACGTTTATTATCTGATTGGTAACAGGTTTTTGTCACTTTTGCATGTCCAATGCTTAAAACCATTCATAGTATAGATCCTAAAGCATGAAAATGAATGTTTTAACAAAAATATCCATTTCAAGAATAGGTAAACTCTGACTTTATTTTTGTAAAAAATCATATAAATATTTGCTTCCGCGCCCTAATTGTACAATTCTTTATTATATTTTAGCTAAAAGTAAACATTGCAACAAGGAAATAGCTATTTCAAGTGTGGTATTCTAGAATCCAGCCCATGTAGCTTACAATATACAACGTATTCATCCAGAATAGGTAATATCAGACTTTATTTTTGTAAAAAATCATATAAATATTTGCTTCCGCGCCCGAATTTTATAATTCTTCATAATATTTTAGCTAAAATAAAATATTGCAACAAAAAAAATGCATTTTCAATTGTGGTAGGTATTCTAGAATCCAGCCCATGTAGCTTACAATATACAACGTATTCATCAAGAATATGTAAAATCTGACTTTATTTTTGTAAAAAATCATATAAATGTTTGCTTCCGCGCCCAAATTTTATAATTCTTCATCATATTTTAGATAAAAGATAACATTGCAACAAGAAAATTGTTATTTCAAGTGTTGTAGGTATTCTAGAATCCAACCCATGTAGCTTACAATATACAACGTATTCTTCAAGAATATATAAAAATCTGACTTTATTTTTGTAAAAAATCATATAAATGTTTGCTTCCGTACCCGAATTTTATAATTCTTCATCATATTTTAGCTAAAAGATAACATTGCAACAAGAAAATTGCTATTTCAAGTGTGGTAGGTATTCTAGAATCCAGCCCATGTAGCTTACAATATACAACGTATTCATTAAAATGACACCCGAAAATTGAATGTTTATAATCTGATTGGTACCCACGTTTTGGGCACTTTTGCATGTCCAATGCTTAAAACCATCTATAGTATAGATCCTAAAGCATGAATATGAATGTTTTAACAAAAATATCCATTTCAAGAATAGGTAAAATCTGACTTTATTTTTGTAAAAAATCATATAAATATTTACTTCTGCGCTCGAATTTTATAATTCTTCATCATATTTTATCTAAAAGATAACATTGCAACAAGAAAATTGCTATATCAAGTGTGGTAGATATTCTAGAATCCAGCCCATGTAGCTTACAATATACAACGTATTCATTAAAATGACACCCGAAAATTGAATGTTTATAATCTGATTGGTACCCACGTTTTGGGCACTTTTGCATGTCCAATGCTTAAAACCATCCATAGTATAGATCCTAAAGCATGAATATGAATGTTTTAACAAAAATTTCCATTTCAAGAATAGGTAATATCAGACTTTATTTTGTAAAAAATCATATAAATATTTGCTTCCGCGCCCAAATTTTATAATTCTTCATCATAATTTAGATAAAAGATAACATTGCAACAAGAAAATTGCTATTTCAAGTGTTGTAGTTATTCTAGAAACCAGCCCATGTAGCTTACAATATACAACGTATTCTTCAAGAATATATAAAATCTGACTTTATTTTTGTAAAAAATCATATAAATGTTTCCTTCCGTACCCGAATTTTATAATTCTTCATCATATTTTAGCTAAAAGACAACATTGCAACAAGAAAATTGCTATTTCAAGTGTGGTAGGTATTATAGAATCCAGCCCATGTAGCTTACAATATACAACGTATTCATTAAAATGACACCCGAAAATTGAATGTTTATTATTTGATTGGTACCCACGTTTTGGTCACTTTTGCATGTCCATTGCTTAAAACTATCCATAGTATAGGTCCTAAAGCATGAGTATGAATGTTTTAACAAAAATATCCATTTCAAGAATAGGTAAAATCAGACTTAATTTTTGTAAAAAATCATATATATATTTGCTTCCGCGCCCGAATTTTATAAATCTTCATCATATTTAAGCTACAAGAAAACATTGCAACAAGAAAATTGCTATTTTAAGTATGGTAGGTATTCTAGAATCCAGCCCATGTAGCTTACAATATACAACGTATTCATTAAAATGACGCCCGAAAATTGAATGTTTTATTATCTGATTGGTACTACGTTTTGGTCACTTTTACATGTCTAATGCTTAAAACCATCCATAGTATAAATCCTAAAGCATGAATATAAATGTTTTAACAAAAATATCCATTGCAAGAGTAGGTAAAATCTGACATTATTTTTGTAAAAAACGCGCTATCTCAGAGTTTCCGCGCCCGAATTTTATAATTCTTTATTATATTTTAGTTAAAGTAAACATTGCAACAAGAAAAATGCTATTTCAAGTGTGGTAGGTATTCTAGAATCCAGCCCTTGTTTACAATATACAACGTATTCATCAAGAATAGGTAAAATTAGACATTATTTTTGTAAAAAATCACATAAATATTTGCATCCGCGCCCGAATTTTGTAATTCGTTATCATATTTTAGCTAAAAGAAAACATTGCAACAAGAAAATTGCTATTTCAAGTGTGGTAGGTATTCTAAAATCCAGCCCATGTAACTTACAATATACAACGTATTCATTAAAATGACACCAGAAAATTGAATGTTTATTATTTGATTGGTACCATGTTTTGGTCACTTTTGCATGTCTAATGCTTAAAACTATCCTAAAGCATGAATATGAATGTTTTAACAAAAATATCCATTTCAATAGTAAGTAAAATCTGACATTATTTTTGTAAAAAATCATATAACTATTTGCTTCCGCGCCCGAATTTTATAATTTTTCATCATATTTTAGCTAAAAGAAAACATTGCAACAAGAAAATTGCTATTTCAATTGTGGTAAGTATTCTAGAATTCAGCCCATGTAGCTTACAATATATAACGTATTCATCAAGAATATGTATAATCTGCCTTTATTTTTGTTAAAAATCATAAATATTTGCTTCCGGTTCCGAATTTTATAATTCTTCATCATATTTTTACCTAAAAGATAACATTGCAACAAGTGTTGTAGGTATTCTAAAATCCAACCCATGTAGCTTACAATATACAACGTATTCATTAAAATGACACCCGAAAATAGAATGTTTATTATCCGATCGGTACCACGTTTCGGTCACTTTTGCACGTCCAATGCTAAAAAGCATCCATAGTATAGATCCTAAAGGATGAATATGAATGTTTTAACAAAAATATCCATTTCAAGAATAGTTAAAATCTGACTATATTTTTGTAAAAAATCATATAAATATTTGCCTCTGCGCCCAGAATTTTAAAATTCTTCATCATAATTTAGTTAAAGAAAACATTGCAACAACAAAATTGCTATTTCAAGTGTGGTAGGTATTCTATAATCCAGCCCATATAGCTTACAATATACAACGTATTCATCAAGAATAGGTAAAATCTGGATTTATTTTTGTAAAAAATCATATAAATATTTGCTTCCTCGCCCGAATTTTATAATTCTTCATCATATTTTAGCTAAAAGAAATCATTGCAACATGAAAAATGCTATTTCAAGTGTGGTAGGTATTCTAGAATCCAGCCCATGTAGCTTACAATATACAACGTATTCATCAAGAAAAGGTAATATCTGACTTTATTTTTGTAAAAAATCATGTAAATATTCCGCGCCCAAATTTTATAATTTTTCATCATATTTTAACTAAAAGAAAACATTGCAACAAGAAAATTGCTATTTTATGTGTGGTAGGTATTCAAGAATTCAGCCCATATAGCTTTCAATATACAACGTATTCACCAAGAATAGGTAAAGTCTGACTTTATTTTTGTAAAAAATCATATAAATATTCGCTTCTGCACCCGAATTTTATAATTCTTCATCATATTTTAGTTAAAGAAAACATTGCAACAACAAAATTGCTATTTCAAGTGTGGTAGGTATTCTATAATCCAGCCCATGTAGCTTACAATATACAACGTATTCACCAAGAATAGGTAAAGTCTGACTTTATTTTTGTAAAAAATCATATAAATATTTGCTTCCGCGCCCGAATTTTATAATACTTCATCATATTTTAGCTAAATGAAAACATTGCAACAAGAAACATGCTATTTCAAGTGTGGTAGGTATTCTAGAATCCAGTGCATGTAGCTTACAATATACAACGTATTCATTAAAATCACACCCGAAAATTGAATGTTTATTATCTGATTGGTACAATGTATTGGTCACTTTTGCATGTCCAATGCTTAAAACCATCCATAGTATAGATCCTAAAGCATAAATATCAACTTTTTAACAAAAATATCCATTTTAAGAATAGGTAAAATCTGACTTTATTTTTGTAAAAAAATCGTATACATATTTGCTTTTGCGCCCGAATTTAATAATTCTTCGTCATAATTTAGCTAAAAAAAACATTGCAACAAGAAAATTGCTATTTCAAGTGTGGTAGGTATTCTAAAATACAGCCTATGTAGTTTACAATATACAACGTATTCATTAAGAATAGGTAAAATCTGACTTTATTTTTGTAAAAAATCATATAAATATTTTCTTCCGCGCCTGAATTTTATAATTCTTCATCATATTTTACCTAAAAGAAAATATTGCAACAACAAAATTGCTATTTCAAGTGTGGTAGGTATTCTATAATCCAGCCCATGTAGCTTACAATATACAACGTATTCACCAAGAATAGGTAAAGTCTGACTTTATTTTTGTAAAAAATCATATAAATATTTGCTTCCGCGCCCGAATTTTATAATTCTTCATCATATTTCAGCTAAAAGATAACATTGCAACAAGAAACATGCTATTTCAAGTGTGGTAGGTATTCTAGAATCCTGCCCATGTAGCTTACAATATACAACGTACTCATTAAAATAACAACCGAAAATTGAATGTTTATTATGTGATTCGTACAATGTTTTGGTCACTTTTGCATGTCTAATGCTTAAAACCATCCATAGTATAGATCCTAAAGCATAAATATGAATTTTTTAACAAAATTATCCATTTTAAGAATAGGTAAAATCTGACTTTATTTTTGTAAAAAATCATATAAATATTTGCTTCCGCGCCCGAATTTTATAATTCCTCATCATATTTTAGCTAAAAGAAAACATTGCAACAAGAAAATTGCTATTTTAAGTGTGGTAGGTATTCTAGAATCCAGCCCATGTAACTTACAATATACAACGTATTCATTAAAATGACACCCGAAAATGGAATGTTTTTTATCTGATTGGTCCTACGTTTTGGTCACTTTTGCATGTCCAATACTTAAAACCATCCATAGCATAGATCCTAAAGCATGAATAAGAATGTTTTAACAAAAATATCCATTTCAAGTATAGGTCAAATCTGACTTTATTTTTGTTAAAAAAAATATATACATATTTGCCTCCGCGCCCGGATTTTTTAATTCTTTATCATATTTTAGTTAAAAGAAATCATTGCAACAAGAAAATCGCTATTTCAAGTGTGGTAGGTATTCTAGAATCCAGCCCATGTAACTTACAATATACAACGTATTCATTAAAATTACACCCGAAAATTGAATGTTTATTATCTGATTGGTAACACGTTTTGGTCACTTTTGCATGTCCAATGCTAAAATGATCCATAGTATATATCCTAAAGCATGAATACGAACGTTTTAACAAAAATATTCATTTCAAGAATAGGTAAAATCTCACAATATATTTGTAAAAAATCATATAAATATTTGCTTCTGCGCCCGAATTTTATAATTTTTCATCATATTTTAGCTAAAAGTAAAATGACACCCAAAAATTTATTGTTTATTATCTGATTAGTACCACGTTTTGGTCAGTTTTGCATGTCCAATGCATAAAACCATCAATAGTATAGATCCTAAAGCATGAATATGAATGTTTTAACAAAAATATCCATTTCAAGAATAGGTAAAATCTGACTTTATTTTTGTAAAAAATCATAAAAATTTTTGCTTCCGCGCCCTACTTTTATAATTCTTCATCATATTTTAGCTAAAAGTAAACATTGAAATAAGAAAATTGCTATTTCAAGTGGGATTGGTATTCTAGAATCCAGCCCATGTAGCTTACAATATACAACGTATTCATCAAGAATAGGTAAAATCCGACTTTATTTTTGTAAAAAATCATATAAATATTTGCTTTCACGCCCGAATTTTATAATTCTTCATCATATTTTAGCTAAAAGAAAACATTGCAACAAGAAAAATGCTATTTCAAGTGTGGTAGGTATTCTAGAATCCAGCCCATGTAGCTTACAATATACAACGTATTCATTAAAATAACACCCGAAAATTGAATGTTTATTATCTGATTGGTACAATGTTTTATTCACTTTTGCATGTCCAATGCTTAAAAACCATCCATAGTATAGATCCTAAAGCATAAATATGAATTTTTTAACAAAAATATCCATTTTAAGAATAGGGAAAATCTGACTTTATTTTTGTAAAAAATCGTATACATATTTGCTTCCGCGCCCGAATTTTATAATTCTTCATCATATTTTAGCTAAAAAAAACATTGCAACAAGAAAATTGCTATTTCAAGTGTGGTAGGTATTCTAGAAACCAGCCTATGTAGCTTACAATATACAAAGTATTCATCAAGAATAGGTAAAATCTGACTTAATTTTTGTAAAAAATCATATAAATATTTGCTTTCGCGCCCGAATTTTATAATTCCTCATCATATTTTAGCTAAAAGAAATCATTGCAACAAGAAAAATGCTATTTCAAGTGTGGTAGGTATTCTAGAATCCAGCCCATGTAGCTTACAATATACAACGTATTCATCAAGAAAAGGTAATATCTGACTTTATTTTTGTAAAAAAATCATATAAATATTCCGCGCCCAAATATTATTATTTTTCATCATATTTTAGCTAAAAGAAAACCATTTGCAACAAGAAAATTGCTATTTTATGTGTGGTAGGTATTCAAGAATTCAGCCCATATAGCTTTCAATATACAACGTATTCACCAAGAATAGGTAAAGTCTGACTTTATTTTTGTAAAAAATCATTAAAATATTTGCTTCCGCGCCCGAATTATATAATTCTTCATTATATTTTAGCTAAAAGAAAACATTGCAACAAGAAACATGCTATTTCAAGTGTGGTAGGTATTCTAGAATCCAGTTCATGTAGCTTACAATATACAACGTATTCATTAAAATGACACCAGAAAATTGAATGTTTATTATCTGATTGGTACTACGTTTTGCTCACTTTTGCATGTCCAATGCTTAAAACCATCCATAGCATAGATCCTAAAGCATGAATATGAATGTTTAAACAAAAATATCCATTTCCAGTATAAGTCAAATCTGACTTTATTTTTGTAAAAAATCATATACATATTTGCCTCCGCGCCCGGATTTTTTAATTCTTTATCATATTTTAGCGAAAAGAAAACATTGCAACATGAAAATTGCTATTTTAAGTGTGGGTGGTATACTAGAATCCAGCCCATGTAGCTGACAATATACAACGTATTCATTAAAATGACACCAGAAAATTGAATGTTTATTATTTGATTGGTACTACGTTTTTGGTCACTTTTGCATGTCCAATGCTTAAAACCATCCATAGCATAGATCCTAAAGCATGAATATGAATGTTTTAACAAAAATATCCATTTCCAGTATAAATCAAATCTGACTTAATTTTTGTAAAAAATCATATACATATTTGCTTCCGCACCCGAATTTTATCATTCTTTATCATATTTTAGCTAAAAGAAAACATTGCAACGAGAAAATTGCTATTTCGAGTTTGGTAGGTATTCTAGAATCCAGCTCATGTAGCTTACAATATACAACGTATTCATCAAGAATAGGTAAAATCTGATTTTATTTTTGTAAAAAACCATTATACATACTTGCTTCCGCGCCCGAATTTTATAATTCTTTATCATATTTTAGTTAAAAGAAATCATTGCAACAAGAAAATTGCTATTTCAAGTGTGGTAGGTATTCTAGAATCCAGCCCATGTAACTTACAATATATAACGTAGTCATTAAAATGATACCCGAAAATTAAATGTTTATTATCTGATTGGTAACACGTTTTGTTCACTTTTGCCTGTCCAATGCTAAAATTATCCATAGTATATATCCTAAAGCATGAATACGAACGTTTTAACGAAAATATCCATTTCAAGAATAGGTAAAATCTGACAATATTTTTGTAAAAAATCATATAAATATTTGCTTCTGCGCCCGAATTTTATAATTTTTTTCATCATATTTTAGCTAAAAGTAAAATGACACCCGAAAATTGAATGTTTATTATCTGATTAGTACCACGTTTTGGTCATTTTTGCAAGTCCAATGCATAAAACCATCAATAGTATAGATCCTAAAGCATGATTATGAATGTTTTAACAAAAATATCCATTTCAAGAATAGGTGAAATCTGACTTTATTTTTGTAAAAAATCATAAAAATTTTTGCTTCCGCGCCCTAATTTTATAATTCTTTATCATATTTTAGCTAAAAGTAAACATTGAAATAAGAAAATTGCTATTTCAAGTGGGATTGGTATTCTAGAATCCAGCCCATGTAGCTTACAATATACAACGTATTCATCAAGAATAGGTAAAATCAGACTTTATTTTTGTAAAAAGTCATATAAATATTTTCTTCCGCGCCTGAATTTTATAATTCTTCATCATATTTTAGTTAAAGAAAACATTGCAACAACAAAATTGCTATTTCAAGTGTGGTAGGTATTCTAGAATCCAGCCCATGTAGCTTGCAATATACAACGTATTCATTAAGAATAGGTCAAATCTGACTTTATTTTTGTAAAAAATCATATAAATATTTGCTTCTGCGCCCGAATTTTATAATTTTTTCATCATATTTTAGCTAAAAGTAAAATGACACCCGAAAATTGAATGTTTATTATCTGATTAGTACCACGTTTTGGTCATTTTTGCAAGTCCAATGCATAAAACCATCAATAGTATAGATCCTAAAGCATGATTATGAATGTTTTAACAAAAATATCCATTTCAAGAATAGGTGAAATCTGACTTTATTTTTGTAAAAAATCATAAAAATTTTTGCTTCCGCGCCCTAATTTTATAATTCTTTATCATATTTTAGCTAAAAGTAAACATTGAAATAAGAAAATTGCTATTTCAAGTGGGATTGGTATTCTAGAATCCAGCCCATGTAGCTTACAATATACAACATATTCATCAAGAATAGGTAAAATCAGACTTTATTTTTGTAAAAAGTCATATAAATATTTTCTTCCGCGCCTGAATTTTATAATTCTTCATCATATTTTAGTTAAAGAAAACATTGCAACAACAAAATTGCTATTTCAAGTGTGGTAGGTATTCTAGAATCCAGCCCATGTAGCTTGCAATATACAACGTATTCATTAAGAATAGGTCAAATCTGACTTTATTTTTGTAAAAAATCATATAAATATTTGCTTCTGCGGCCGAATTTTATAATTCTTCATCATATTTTAGTTAAAGAAAACATTGCAACAACAAAATTGCTATTTCAAGTGTGGTAGGTATTCTATAATCCAGCCCATGTAGCTTACAATATACAACGTATTCACCAAGAATAGGTAAAGTCTGACTTTATTTTTGTAAAAAATCATATAAATATTTGCTTCCGCGCCCGAATTTTATAATTCCTCATCATATTTTAGCTAAAAGAAAACATTGCAACAAGAAAATTGCTATTTTAAGTGTGGTAGGTATTCTAGAATCCAGCCCATGTAGCTTACAACGTACAACGTATTTATCAAGAATAGTTAAATCTAAATTTATTTTTGTAAAAAATCATATAAATATTTTTTCCGCACCCGAATTTTATAATTTTTCATCATATTTTAGCTAAAAGAAAACATTGCAACAAGAAAATTGCTATTTCAAGTGTGGTAGTTATTCCAGAATCCAGCCCATGTAGCTTAAAATATACAACATATCCATTAAAATGACACCCGAAAATTGAATGTTTATTATCTGATTGGTACCACGTTATGGTTACTTTTGCATGTCCAGTGCTTAAAATCATCCATAGTACAGATCCTAAAGCAAGAAAATGAATGTTTTAACAAAAATATCCATTTCAAGAATAGGTAAAATCTGACTTTATTTTTGAAAAAAATAATATAAATATTTACTTCCGCGCCCGAATTTTATAATTCTTCATCATATTTTAGCTAAAAGAAAACATTGCAACAAGAAAATTGATATTTCAAATTTGGTAGGTATTCTAGGATCCAGCCCATGTATCTTACAATATACAACGTATTCATCAAAAATAGGTAAAATCTGACTTTATTTTTGGAAAAAATCATATAAATATTAGCTTCCGCGCCCGAATTTTATAATTCTTCATCTTATTTTAGCTAAAAGAAAACATTGCAACAAGAAAATTGCTCTTTCATGTGTGGTAGTTATTCCAGAATCCAGCCCATGTAGCTTACAATATACAACGTATTCATTAAAATGACACTCGAAAATTAAATGTTTATTATCTGATAGGTACCACGTTTTGTTCACTTTTGCATGTCCAATGCTTAAAACCATATATAGTATAGACCCTAAAGCATGAATATGAATGTTTTGAAAAATATCCATTTTAAGAATAGGTAAAATCTCACTTTATTTTTGTACAAAATCATATAAATATTTGCTTCCGCGCCGGAATTTTATAATTCTTCATCATATTTTTGCTAAAAGAAAATATTGCAACAAAAAAATTGCTATTTCAAGTGTGGTATGTATTCTAGAATCCGGCCCATGTAGCTTACAATATACAACGTATTCATTAAAATGACACTCGAAAATTAAATGTTTATTATCTGATTGGTACTAGGTTTTGGTCACTTTTGCATGTCCAATGCTTAAAACCATCCATAGTATAGGTTCTAAAGCATGAATATAAAGGTTTTAACAAAAATATCCATTTCAAGAATAGGTAAAATCTGAGTTAATATTTGTAAAAAATCATATAAATATTTGCTTCCGCGCCTAATTTTATAATTCTTTATCATATTTTAGCTAAAAGAAAACATTGCAACAAGAAAATTGCTATTTCAAGTGTGGTAGGTATTCTAGAATCCAGCTTATGTGGCTTACAATATACAACGTATTCATCAAGAATAGGTAAAATCTGACTCTATTTTTGTAAAAAATCATATAAATATTTGCTTCCGCGTCCAAATTTTATAATTTTTTTTTATATTTTAGCTAAAAAAAAATATTACAACAAGAAAATAGCTATTTCAAGTGTGGTAGGTATTCTAGAATCCTGCCCATGTAGCTTACAATATACAACGTATTCATTAAAATGACACCCGAAAATTAAATGTTTATTATCTGATTGGTACCATGTTTTGGTCACTTTTGCATGTCCAATGCTTAAAATTATCCATAGTATAGATCCTAAATCATGAATATGAATGTTTTAACAAAAATATCCATTTTAAAAATAGGTAAAATCTGACTTTATTTTTGTAAAAAATCATATAAATATTTGCTTCCGCGTCCGAATTTTATAATTCTTTATCATATTGTAGCTAAAAAAAACATTGCAACAAGAAAAGTGCTATTTCAAATGTGGTAGGTATTCTAGAATTCGGCCCATGTAGCTTACAATATACATTGTATTCATCAAGAATATTTAAAATCTGACTTTATTTTTGTAATAAATCATATAAAAATTTGCTTCCGCGCCGGAATTTTATAATTCTTCATCATACTTAAGATAAAAGAAATTATAGCAACAAGAAAACTGCTATTTCAAGTGTGGCAGGTATTTTAGAATCCAGCCCATGTAGCTTACAATATACAACTTATTCATAAAGAATAGGTAAAATCTGACTTTATTTTTGTAAAAAATCATATAAATATTTGCTTCGGCACCAAAATTTTATAATTCTTTATCATATTTTAGCTAAAAGAAAACATTGCAACAAGAAAATTGCTATTTCAAGTGTGGAAGGTACTCTAGAATCCTGCCCATTTAGCTTACAATATACAACGTATTCATTAAAATGACACTCGTAAATTAAATGTTTATTATCTGATAGGTACCACGTTATGGTCACTTTTGCATGTCCAATGCTTAAAATCATATATAGTATAGATTCTAAAGCATGAATATGAAAGTTTTAACAAAAATATCCATTTTAAGAATAGGTAAAATCTGACTTAATTTTTGTAAAAAATCATATAAATATTTGCCTTAGCGCCCGAATGTAATAATTCTTCATCATATTTTAGCTAAAAGAAAACATTGCAACAAGAAAATTGCTATTTCAAGTGTGGTAGGTATTCTAGAATTCAGCTCATGTAGCTTACAATATACAACGTATTAACTAAAATGACACTCGAAAATTAAATGTTTATTATCTGATTGGTACCACGTTATGGTTACTTTTGCATGTCCAGTGCTTAAAACCATCCATAGTATAGATCCTATAGCAGGAATATAAATGTTTTAACAAAAATATCCATTTCAAGAATAGGTAAAATCTGACTTTATTTTTGAAAAAAATAATATAAATATTTACTTCCGCGCCCGAATTTTATAATTCTTCATCATATTTTAGCTAAAAGAAAACATTGCAACAAGAAAATTGCTATTTTAAATGTGGCAGGTATTCTAGAATCCAGCCCATGTATCTTACAATATACAACGTATTCATCAAGAATAGGTAAAATCTGACTTTATTTTTGTAAAAAATTATATAAATATTTGCTTCCGCGAGCGAATTTTATAATTCTTCATCATATTTTATCTAAAAGAAAACATTGCATCAAGAAAATTGCTATTTCTAGTAGAGTAAGTATTCTAGAATTCAGCTTATGTAGCTTACAATATACAACGTATTCTTTAAAATGACACCCGAAAATTGAATGTTTATTATCTAATTGGTACTACGTTTTGGTCACTTTTGCATGTCCAATGCTAAAAGTATCCATAGTATAGATCCTAAAGCATGATTATGAATGTTTTAACAAAAATATTCATTTCAAGAATAGCTAAAATCTGACTTTATTTTTGTAAAAAATCATATAAATATTTGCTTTTGCGCCCGAATTTTATAATTCTTTATCATATGTTAGCTAAAAGAAATCATTGCAACAAGAAAATTGAAATTTCAAGTGTGGTAGGTATTCCAGAATCCAGCTCATTTAGCTTACAATATACAACGTATTCATCAAGAATAGGTAAAATCTGACTTTATTTTTGTAAAAAATCATATAAATATTTGCTTCCGCGAATGAATTTCATAATTCTTTATCATATATAAAAGGAAATATTGCAACAAGATAATTGCTATTTAAATTGTGGTAGGTATTCTAGAATCCAGCCCATGTAGCTTACAATATACTACGTATTCATCAAGAATAGGTAAAATCTGACTTTATTTTTGTAAAAAAATATTATACGTAGTTGCTTCCGCGCCCGAATTTTATAATTATTTATCATATTTTAGCTAAGAGAAAACATTGCAACAAGAAAATTGCTATTTTCAGTGTGGTAGGTATTCTAGAATCCAACCCATGTAGCTTACAATAGACAAAGTATTCATCTAGAATAGGTAAAATCTGACTATATTTTTGTAAAAAATCATATAAATATTTTGCTTCCGCGCCCGAATTTTATAATTCTTCATCATATTTTAGCTAAAAGAAAACATTGCAACAAGAAAATTGCTATTACAAGTGTGGGAGGTATGCTAGAATCCAGCCCATGAAGCTTATAATATACAACGTATTCATCAAGAATAGGTAAAATCTGAGTTTATTTTTGTAAAAAATTATATAAATAGTTGCTTCCGCGACCGAATTTTATAATTCTTCATCATATTTTAGCTAAAAGAAAACATTGCAACAAGAAAATTGCTATTTCAAGTGTGGTAGGTATTCTAGAATCCAGCCCATGTAGCTTACAATATACAACGTATTCATTAAAATGACACCCGAAAATTGAATGTTTATTATCTGATTGGTACCATGTTTTGGTCTCTTTTGCATGTCCAATGCTTAAAACCATCTATAGTATAGATTCTAACGCATGAATATGAATGTTTAACAAAAATATCCATTTCAAGAATAGGTAAAATCTGACATTTTTTTGCAAAAATAATATAAATATTTGCTTCCGCGCCCGAATTTTATAATTCTTTATCATATTTTAGCTAAAACAAAACATTGCAACAAGAAAATTGCTATATCAAGTGTGCTAGGTATTCTAGAATCCAGCTCATGTAGCTTTTAATATACAACGTATTCATCAGGAATAGGTAAAATCTAACATGATTTTTGTAAGAAATCATATAAATATGTGCTTCCGGGCCCGAACTTTATAATTCTTCATCATATTTTAGCTAAAAGAAAACATTGGAACAAGAAAATTGCTATTTCAAGTGTGGTATGTATTCTAGATCCAGCCCATGTAGCTTACAATATTGTACTTTACTTATTCAATTTTCTGTTAAATGTCAGAAACATATGATTCAGAGTTCATTCAACCAAAGAATAGTTCGTTTGCATTCGGCCATTTAAATGTAAGGTTGCTTAACTCCTGTTTATTAAATTTTAAGGAATTTGTAAACGAATTTAACTTGGATATATTGGGTGTCACAGAAACATGGATTAGCCAAACTTGCTATCCACAATTATTTAATATTTCTGGATACAATTTAATTAGCTCTGAAAGAACGTCTAGGCGTGGTGGAGTTGTCGCCTTTTATGTGCGTAACAATATGTCATTTAAAATCCTTGAAATTTGGAATTATTCGACCTTAGAGATCCAATGAATAAAACGCAATTGTTTTGTAACAGTGTGATGTATTCTTTATTATAAATAGGGACGTTTCGAGGATAATATTTTCCCCATCTTCAGCTATATTACAATAATTTCAATATTACAATTATAAAATTTTTTTAACAACAAAACCATCACTCACCATGATTAGATGAATTAATATAAGTTTGTACAAATTACATTTTACATTTGTTTAAATTGATTGATCGTTAATATAGATTACATCAACATTGGATATAACGATGGAAAATACGTCAACTCCTCGTGGGAGTCGGCGATAATCTAACAGATTAAAACGGAAACTAATAGAACAATGGTCGGCTCATAATGCCAACTAAAAACTTTAGGGGATAAAAATATTATAAATGAAGGTAAATTTAAAAAGAATTTTTTTAATTTTTTTTATAAAACTGATAATGATGTATAAAATGATTTGAATATTTAAGGTTGTTTTTATAATCTGTCTGAAAATTGAAATTTGCATTTTTACTGGAATTAATGTAAAAAGTTTCTTTTATTAGTCTATTGTTATAAATGTTCTCGGAATCTATAATTGTTGTGTCATTAAATTTAAATTTATGTCCTGTTTCAAAAGAGTGTTTAGTTAAAGCACTATGATTTGGGTTAAGACTTTTTGTATGATATTCATGTTGATAAATACGTTTTTTTAAAGGTTGTGAAGTTTCACCAATGTAGTTTTTGTTACAAGAACCACATTCGACCTTATAGATGACATTTTTTAAATCTCTGGGTGGAATTTTATCTTTAAGTTTAGTGCATAAATCCTTTGTGTTTGTATTAGAATAATTAGCTATTGTAATATTACTGTTTTTCAATTTATTCAAGGTACAATTTATTTTATTGTCGTATGGAATTTTTGTGTAAATTTTATCAGGGTTATTATTATTAGTTAAGTTAATATTGTGATTATCTCAATTTTGTAAAGTAAAAATTCTTTTATTAATGTATTTGTTGATAAATGAAAGAGGGTAACAATTCTGTTGTAATATATTTCTAATATAATTTAAGTTTTTTTGATGGAAGCATTGATTCGATAATAAAATAGCTCTATCAACTAATGAATTGATAACACTAATTTTATATTTTAAACAAGTGTACGAGTGGAAATTTAGGTATCTACCACTACTAGTAGGTTTTTGATACCAATCGGTGATAATAGTATTATTTTCTCGAATAATTCTAACATCAAGAAAGCTTAAACTATTATTAGTTTCCATTTCTAAAGTGAATTTAATTCTGTGATGGCAACTGTTAAATTTAATTTTAATCTCGATGACAATGAGGAAAAATAAAATAAGCATTATAACACAAAAAGGGGAGACAGAAGAGATCGAGATAAATAAAGGGGTCAGACAAGGAGATGCGCTGTCGGCAACATTGTTCAACCTAGCTTTAGAATATATACTTAGAAAATTAAATAAAGGAACGCTTAGAACACAAGGAGGACAAATAATAGCATATGCCGACGACATAGTTATTGCAACGAAGAACAGGAATATAATGATAGAAATGCTGCAAGAAATAATGATCGAAGGAGATAAGATAGGATTAAAAATCAACGAAGCAAAAACCAAAATAATGCTGCTAGGAAAGAATGCTGAAAACAAAGGAATAAAAATCGGAGAACACACATTTGAACAAGTAGATACGTTTAAATATCTAGGAATTATGTTATCAAGTAAAGGAGAAAGAGAAACAGAAATTAAAGAAAAGATTATAGCAACAAGTAGAGCTTTTTACGCAAATAAAAAAATATTAAAAAGCAAATTATTAACAAAAAATACCAAAATCAGAATATACAAATCAATAATAAGACCAATAGCATTATACGCAGCTGAAACAATCACAATGACAAAAAAAGAAGAAGAAGATCTAAAAATAATGGAACGCAAAATAATACGAACAATTCTAGGACCAATCAAGGTATCAGAAAATGAATACAGAATAAGAATGAACCATGAAATAGAACAAGAATTAGAAGGACATAATATAGTGAAAAAAATTAAACAACAAAGAATGAGATGGCTTGGCCATGTATGGAGAGCAGAAGAAAGGGATACAATAAGATCAATAGTCGAGTGGAGCCCAGGCGGAAGAAGAAGACGAGGCAGGCCCAGGTCAACATGGCTGAGAGAAGTGGAAGAAGATCTGAAAGCAGCTGGAATTAGCAACTGGAAGAATAAAACAAGAGATAGGGAGTTGTGGAGGAATATTATAAAGAACATCTAAGAAACAGGAATCGGAGATTGATCCACTCCAATAAAATTGGATCTAGAAAGTTTCGAAGGAAGCGGCGCAACCCCATGGGGGTGTTAAGCCACTATATATATAAGAATAATAACCCTGATAAAATTTACACAAAAATTTCATACGACAATAAAATAAATTGTACCTTGAATAAATTGACCAAAAACAGTAATATTACAATAGCTAATTATTCTAATACAAACATAAAGGATTTATTCACTAAACTTAAAGATAAAATTCCACCCACAGATTTAAAAAATGTCATCTATAAGGTCGAATATGGTTCTTGTAACAAAAACTACATTGGTGAAACTTCACAACCTTTAAAAAAACGTATTTATCAACATGAATATCATACAAAAAGGCTTAACCCAAATCATAGTGCTTTAACTAAACACTCTTTTGAAACGGGCCATAAATTTAAATTTAATGACACAACAATTATAGATTCCGAGAACATTTATAACAATAGACTAATAAAAGAAACTTTTTACATTACTTCCAATAAAAATGCAAATTTAAATTTTCAGACAGATTATAAAAACAACCTTAAATATTTAAATCATTTTATACATCATTATCAGTTTTAAAAAAAATTTAAAAAATTCTTTTTAAATTTACCTCCATTTATAAAATTTTTATCCCTTAAATTTTTTAGTTGGCAGTTAGATTATCGCCGACTCCCACGAGGAGTTGACGTATTTTCCATCGTTATATCCAATGTTCATGTGATCTGTATTAACGATCAATCAATTTAAACAAATGTAAAATGTAATTTGTACACACTTATATTAACTCATCTAATCATGGTGAGTGATGGTTTTGTTGTTAAAAATTTTTTATAATTGTAATATTGAAATTATTGTAATATAGATGAAGATGGGGAAAATATTATCCTCGAAACGTCCCTATTTATAATAAAGAATACATCACATTGTTACAAAACAATTGCGTTTTATTCATTGGATCTCCAAGGCCGAATAATTCCAAATTTCAACAAATTCAGGATCCACCTAACCTCAAAAATTTAAAATCCTTCATACAGATTTTGTTGAAAATAATAATGCTGAACATTTATGGATACAATGTTGCATTCATAATAAAAAGTTATCTTTGGAGTACTGTATAATCCGCACGAAGTATTTTATAGAGATCTGGTAATATTAAATAATATATTTTTTAGAGATTTAATATCTTCCAATAGTATCTATCAGTTAATAAATCATTATACAAGACCAATAAGTAAATCTTTACTGGATGTGATATTAACTGATAGTAAATCTCTGTGTACAGACTCCGGTGTTCTGACTACTGACCTTTCGGACCATAGTGGTGTTTTATGTACTCTTAATTTTCCAAAGCAACATGTCCCTTTTAAAGTAATTAACTATAGAGATTTAAAAATTTTTGTTTACAACAACTTTATCGCAGACAGTGAGTTAATTGATTGGAATAGAATATTTTACCTCAATAATATTAACGATAAAATTGCGTATCTAAATAACCAAATATCTGCATTATTTAATGAACATGCTCCTAATAAAACTATTAAAGTAGGTAAACATTACAATCCGTGGATTACTCCAGTCATTCAAATAATGCAGAAAAAAAGGGATAAAGCATTCAAGGAGTATAGAAAATATAAAACAGAGGCTAAATTCAATTATTATAAACAGTTACGTAACCACACAACTGCTGCGATACGTAGAGAAAAGCATACATTTCTTGAGAATGATATGAATAATAACATTAACAACTCTAATAAATTATGGAAAAATTTTAAACGTGTTGGAGTTACAAATGAATCTGAACAAACAATTTCACCTTTACTTTACAATTCTGAATCTTATGCTCAATACTTAATAGATAAGGTTGGAACATCTAGTATTGATGATAATATTATGAATCATTACATTAATCATAAATGTCCAAACTTACAAACAGAATGCTTTAATTTTAAATTTGTTGATAATGCAACTATACTCAACATTCTGCACAAACTAAAATCCAGTGCAGTTGGGGTGGATGGCATTTCCTTAAAAATGATTACTTTACTTTTACCGGCGATAAATGGTCATATCATAAATACAGCTTTGTTGGAGGGAGTTTTCCCTGATATTTAGAAAGTTGCCATAGTTAAACCAATTGCAAAAAGAGGTAAAGCCATGACTTTCGATGATTTGCGCCCAATTAGCATTCTTCTGAGACTCTCTAAAGTTTTGGAAAGAATATGTGGTGATCAAATGATGAGCTACATTTCTGAGAATAATATTTTACCAAGTACCCAGTCAGGTTTCAGGCGCGGATATAGCACTCAGTCTAGTCTCATAAACATTATAGACACCATTATTTCCAATCTGGATAAATCAAATTGGTTGCCGCCATGCCATCTGTCATGAAGTATTGCTTAGCACATTCTTATGCTGATGATACACACATTTTAGCATCTGTTAATCCCTCTGAAATTGTCGAAAAAACTAATTTAATTAATAATGATCAAGTATTGCTTACAGAGTGGATAAAGGATAATGGCCTCAAAATAAATCCTGAAAAATCATCACTTATTATCTTTGGATATAATGATGCACTTGATATTGAGCTAGATAATGTAAAATTGAAACGTAGTTCTACTATTAAAAGCTTGGGTTTGGAAATTGATGAAAATTTAAATTTTAGAGCTCACTTAGCAAAAAAATTAACAGCGGCTAAGCTGAAACTACGCCATCTATATCAGTTCAGACATATCTTATCCTCGCAAGTTAAATTACGGTTAATGAACACATTAATTTTCCCATTACTTCATTATTGTGCATGTGTTCATGTACCTAATTTAACCCAATCCGAAAAACATAGAATAACTATGTTTCAGAATGCATGCCTGCGTTATGTTTATGGTATTCGTAAGTATGACCATATATCACACTGTCGCTCATTAGCTCATATGAATACTGTTGATGACCATTTCAATAAATCATTTAATTGTTTCACTCATAAAATAAGTATAACTGGCATCCCTCCATACTTGCATGAAAAACTTGTCGCCAAAACCTATCAATACTCTTTACGTGAAAAAGATCTGTATGATGTCCCTACATTTAAAAAATCCAAATTTAGATGTTCTTTTTCATATTTAGCTCCAACCCTTCATAATAATGTTCCTTCTCATTTGAAATCTCTATTTATTGGTTCTTTTAAAAATCATTCTAATTATTAACTGTTGTTCATATTATGTAAATGTACTCAGTATTTTTGTTACCATATACAATTTAATATCTGTGTTCATGACATTGTTTCACTGTTATTATTATGTTTCTTTTCATTGTGTATATTGCTTGTTGCCCATAATGTAGTAACTCTTATTGTATCAGTTAGGTGGAAAAGCAGCCTATGGCTGAACCTCGCCGTTGACTTGGGTCAATAAAGTGATATTATTATTATTATTATTATTATTATTATTATTATACAACGTATTCATCAAGAATAGGTAAAATCTGACTTTATTTTTGTAAAAAATCATATTAATATTTGCTTCCGCGCCCGAATTTTATAATTCTTTATCATATTTTAGCTGAAAGAAAACATTGCAACAAGAAAATTTCTATTTTAAGTGTGGTAGGTATTCCAGAATCCAGCCCATGTACCTTACAATATACAACGTATTCATCAAGAATAGGTAAAATCTGACTTTATTTTTGTAAAAAATCATATGCATATTTGCTTCCGCGCCCGAATTTTATAATTCTTCATCATAATTTAGCTAAAATAAAACATTGCAACAAGAAAATAGCTATTTCAAGTGTGGTAGGTATTCTAGAATCCTGCCCATGTAGCTTACATTATACAACGTATTCATTAAAATGACACCCGAAAATTGAATGTTTATTATCTGATTGGTACCACGTTTTTGTCACTTTTGCATGTCCAATGCTTAAAACCATCCATAGTATAGATTCTAAAGCATGAATATGAATGTTTTAATAAAAATATCTATTTTAAGAATGGGTGAAATCTGACTTTATTTTTTTTAAATATCATATAATTATTTGCTTCCGCGCCTGAATTTTATAATTCTACATCATATTTTAGCTAAGAAAAAACATTGCAACAAGAAAATTGCTATTTCAAATGTGGTAGTTATTCTAGAATCCAGCCCATGTAGCTTACAATATACAACGTTATCATCAAGAATAGGTAAAATCTGACTTTATTTTTGTAAAAAATCATATAAATATTTGCTTCCGCGCCCGAATTTTATAATTTTTCATCATATTTTAGCTAAAAGAAAACGTTGCAACCAGAAAATTGCTATTTCAAATGTGGTAGGTATTCTAGAATCCAGCCCATGTAGCTTACAATATACAACGTATTCATCAAGAATAGGTAAAATCTGACTTTATTTTTGTAAAAAGTCATATAAATATTTGCTTCCGCGCCCGAATTTTAAAATTCTTTATCATATTTTAGCTAAAAGTAAACATTGCAACAAGAAAATTGCTATTTTATATGTGGTAGGTATTCTAGAATCCAGCCCAAGTAGCTTACAATATACAACGTATTCATTAGAATGAAATCCGAAAATTAAATGTTTATTATCTAATTGTTACCACGTCTTAGTCACTTTTGCATGTCCAATGCTAAAATTATCCATAGTATAGATCCTAAAGCATGAATATAAATGTTGTAACAAAAATATTCATTTCAAAAATAGGTAAAATCTGACTATATTTTTGTGAAAAATCATATAAATATTTGCTTCCGCGCCCGAATTTTTTAATTCTGCATTATATTTTAGCTAAAAGAACACATTGCAACAAGAAAATTGCTATTTCAAGTGTGGTAGGTATTCTAGAATCCAGCCCATGTAGCTTAAAATATACAACGTATTCATCAAGAATATGTAAAATCTGACTTTATATTTGTAAAAAATCATATAACTATTTGCTTCTCTGCCCGAATTTTATAATTTTTTATCATATTTCAGCTAAAAGAAAACATTGTAACAAGAAAATTGCTATTTCAATTGTGGTAGGTATTCTAGAATTCAGCCCATGTAGCTTACAATATACAACGTATTCATCAAGAATAGGTAAAATCTGTATTTATTTTCGTAAAAAATCATTTAAATATTTTCTTCCGCGCCCGAATTTTATAATTTTTTAACATATTTTAGCTAAAACAGAACATTGCAACAAGAAAATTGCTATTTCAAGTGTGGTAGTTATTCTAGAATCCAGCCCATGTAGCTTACAATATACAACGTTATCATCAAGAATAGGTAAAATCTGACTTTATTTTTGTAAAAAATCATATAAATATTTGCTTCCGCGCCCGAATTTTATAATTTTTCATCATATTTTAGCTAAAAGAAAACGTTGCAACCAGAAAATTGCTATTTCAAATGTGGTAGGTATTCTAGAATCCAGCCCATGTAGCTTACAATATACAACGTATTCATCAAGAATAGGTAAAATCTGACTTTATTTTTGTAAAAAGTCATATAAATATTTGCTTCCGCGCCCGAATTTTAAAATTCTTTATCATATTTTAGCTAAAAGTAAACATTGCAACAAGAAAATTGCTATTTTATATGTGGTAGGTATTCTAGAATCCAGCCCAAGTAGCTTACAATATACAACGTATTCATTAGAATGAAACCCGAAAATTAAATGTTTATTATCTAATTGTTACCACGTCTTAGTCACTTTTGCATGTCCAATGCTAAAATTATCCATAGTATAGATCCTAAAGCATGAATATAAATGTTGTAACAAAAATATTCATTTCAAAAATAGGTAAAATCTGACTATATTTTTGTGAAAAATCATATAAATATTTGCTTCCGCGCCCGAATTTTTTAATTCTGCATTATATTTTAGCTAAAAGAACACATTGCAACAAGAAAATTGCTATTTCAAGTGTGGTAGGTATTCTAGAATCCAGCCCATGTAGCTTAAAATATACAACGTATTCATCAAGAATATGTAAAATCTGACTTTATATTTGTAAAAAATCATATAACTATTTGCTTCTCTGCCCGAATTTTATAATTTTTTATCATATTTCAGCTAAAAGAAAACATTGTAACAAGAAAATTGCTATTTCAATTGTGGTAGGTATTCTAGAATTCAGCCCATGTAGCTTACAATATACAACGTATTCATCAAGAATAGGTAAAATCTGTATTTATTTTCGTAAAAAATCATTTAAATATTTTCTTCCGCGCCCGAATTTTATAATTTTTTAACATATTTTAGTTAAAACAGAACATTGCAACAAGAAAATTGCTATTTCAAATGTGGTAGGTTTTCTAGAATCCAGCCCATGTAGCTTGAAATATACAACGTATTCATCAAGAATATGGAAAATCTGACTTTATATTTGTAAAAAATCATATAACTATTTGCTTCTCTGCCCGAATTTTATAGATTTTTATCATATTTTAGCTAAAAGAAAACATTGCAACAAGAAAATTGCTATTTCAAGTGTGGTAGTTATTCTAGAATCCAGCCCATGTAGCTTACAATATACAACGTAATCATCAAGAATAGGTAATATCTGACTTTATATTTGTAAAAAATCATATAAATATTTGCTTCCGCGCCCGAATTTTATAATTCTTCAACATATTTTAGCTAAAAGAAAACATTGCAACAAGAAAATCGCTATTTTAAGTGTGGTAGTTATTCTAGAATCCAGCCCATGTAGCTTACAATATACAACGTATTCATCAAGAATAGGTGAAATCTGACTTTATTTTTGTAAACAACATATAAATATTTGCTTCCGCGCCCGAATTTTATAATTCTTCATCATATTTTAGCTAAAAGAAAACATTGCAACAAGAAAATTGCTATTTCAAGTGTGGTAGGTATTGTACAATCCAGCCCATGTAGCTTACAATATACAACGTATTCATCAAGAATAGGTAAAATCTGAATTTATTTTTGTAAAAAATCATTTAAATATTTTCTTCCGCGCCCGAATTTTATAATTTTTTAACATATTTTAGCTAAAAGAGAACATTGCAACAAGAAAATTGCTATTTCAAATGTGGTAGGTTTTCTAGAATCCAGCCCATGTTGATTAAAATATACAACGTATTCATCAAGAATATGTAAAATCTGACTTCATATTTGTAAAAAATCATATAACTATTTGCTTTCGCGCCCGAATTTTTTAATTTTGTATCATATTTTAGCTAAATGAAAACATTGCAACAAGAAAATTGCTATTTCAAGTGTGGTAGGTATTTTAGAATCTAGCCAATGTAGCTTACAATATACAACGTATTCATCGAGAATAGGTAAAATCTGACTTTATTGTTGGAAAAAATCATATAAATATTTGCTTCCGCGTCCGTATTTTATAATTCTTCATCATATTTTGGCTAAAAGAAAACATTGCAACAAGGAAATTGCTATTTTAAGTGAGGTAGGTATTCTAGAATCCAGCCCATGTAGCTTACAATATACAACGTATCCATTAAAATTTCACCGGAAAATTATTATCTGATTGGTACCACGTTTTGGTCACTTTTGCATGTCCAATGCTTAAAACCATCCAAAATATAGATCGTAAAGCATGAATATCAATGTTTTAACAAAAATATCCATTTCAAGAATAGATAAAATCTGACTTTATTTTTGTAAAAAAATCATATAAATATTTGCTTCCGCGCCTGACTTTTAAAATTCCTCATCATATTTTAGCACATTGCAACAAGTAAATTGCTATTTCAAGTGTGGTAGGTATTCTAGAATCCAGCCAATGTAGCTTACAATATAAAACGTATTCATTTAAATGTTTATTATGTGGTTGGTACCAAGTTTTGGTCACTTTTGCATGTCCAATGCTAAAATTATCGATAGTATAGATCCTAAAGCATGAATATGAATGTTTTAACTAAAATATCCATTTCAAGAAAAGTTAAAATCTGACTTTATTTTTGTAAAAATCATAGAAATATTTCCTTCCGCGCCAGAATTTTATAATTATTTATCATATTTTAGCTAAATGAAAACATTGCAACAAGAAAATTGCTATTTCAAGTGTGGTAGGTATAAAATCCAGCTAATGTAGCTTACAATGTACAACGTATTCATCGGGAATAGGTAAAATCTGACTTTATTTTTGGAAAAAATCATATACATATTTGCTTCCGCGTCCGTATTTTATGATTTGTTATCATATATAAACTAAAAGAAAACATTGCAACAATAAAATTGCTATTTTAAGTGAGGTAGGTATTCGTGAATCCGGCCCATGTATCTTACAATATACAACTTATTCATCAAGAATAGGTAAAATCTGACTTTATTTTTGTAAAAAAATCAAATAAAAATTTGCTTCCGCGCCCGAAATATATAATTCTTCTTCATATTTTATCTAAAATTAAACATTGCAACAAGAAAATTGCTATTTCAAGTGTGGTAGGTATTCTAGAATCCAGCCCATGTAGCTTACAATATACAACGTATTCTTTAAAATGACACCCAAAAATTGAATGTTTATTATCTGAGAGTATTGAGATTGGTGTCTATTACTGTGTTCAATTGTTTCAAATAATCACAGAATAACGAAAACTATAAATACATACTAATACATATTGGAAAAAAAGTGTTTAGTGCACCTCAGGAAATATTATTCGTAGAAGGCGTCTTGTATCCTTTAAAATAATAAATCTTCAGGATCTTGAAATAATTATAACCTAAAAATAGAAACAATAATCATTTGCAAAATCAGGAAATTTGCAATGAACAATACCACTGGGGCCGTTCAATTATTACGTAAGCATTATAGGGGGGTGGGGGGGTCCTTGTTTTGCTTATTTTGGATGACATAGGGGGTAGGGGAGTCTAGATGATGATTACGTCATCGGTAGCTATTAACTTTTTAACACGAATGGCAATAACTGTTAATTTTAATTTAATATGCGTACCAAAAATTTAAAATAAGTTTGTTATGTTTGTAAGATTATAATATTTTGTCCCTTACTCTATCTTGAATACTGTATCAGTAAAATCTAATCTCCATTCTAAATCTATTTTCTTATTTTTAAAACTATAATTATAACATTTTAATTATAATATTAAAAAAAAATATTGAAAAATGTTTACGTAAGCATGGGGGGAGGGGGTAAGAGCTTTGCTTACTTTTGCTGACAAGGGGGATGGGGGGTAAATAATTGTAATAAATCTGCTTACGTAATATTTGAACGGCCCCATTAACCAAAAGAAAAAATAGTGCAACCGGGGGATTCTTCACAAAGCAAATATCTTGTGTCCTTTAAAAATTATAAACCCTTAAGATTTTTAAGTAATTATAACCTAAAATCAACAGCAATTCAATTACAGACAAGTTTTGACGACTGTACAATCCATTCCATACCTTGACACAATACACCTAATATTCTGCAATACAGAGACATGAGTGCAAAACTGGTCACAGAACAAAATGACAAATAAAAATAATAACGATAGTAATAGCGAGATATTAGAAGCTATAAATAAACTAAATTTGAATTTCCAAACTAGTTTACATAAACTTCACGAAGAGCTGAGGAATACAAAATCTAGTATTGAAAAACAAGTTAAAAAACATGAAGAACAGTTGAAGGTTCACGAGATGACAATTAATGAACATACACAAATGCTATGTAAACTTCGTCAAAATAACATAATTATTTCAGGTTTAGAAGAAACTGAAAATAATAGAGCAGGTTTAATAAATTTAGTCTTAACTTTTATAAACGATGTTATCAAAATAAACACCAATGTTAATGAAATAAATCAAAGCCGTAGGCTAGGAGCCATAAAAGAAAATAAAACAAGACCGATACAGGTTCAATTTGTAACCTATATAAAAACAACAGAAATACTTTCTAGTAGAGGCAAACTTAAAGGAACAAAAATACAGATCTGGGAAGACCTTCCGAAAAGTATAATCGAAGAAAGAAGAAACCTTATACCAATTATGAAGAAATATAGAGAGGAAGGGCACTTTGCAATTATTAAATACAATTGCCTTTATGTGGATGGTAAATTAATAAATAAGGAAGTACCAGCAACTCAAGCATCAGACAAGAAAAGAAAATTAGGTCAAGAAGAAGGAATAGAAACACAAACAACCAGTGCTAAATTACATAAAGATCAAAAATCAACAACTGTTAGGTCAAAAAATACGCCACAGACATCTAAAAAAGATAACTCAAGCGCAAATATTGTACAATACTTACAAAGAATTAGATCAAATTCTAACTCAAGCGCAACATCCTCATCAAGCCATGAAAACCAAGACGAAGATTTAAACTCTACTATAATCGCCGCAGACTCAAGAACCAAGGAAACTAACAAATAGCAACTACAGCATATCCAACAATCTCACTTTAAGACGGTATCAGCTACAAACACGGTTCATGACCCAATCTCTACAATAAACAACAATTCTAGAATAACTGTAACAATCAAAAACTCCCATCCAGGCCGGTCACCTTGGGAGATTATGACCAAACCCCCCGAAGATAATAACATAAACTTAGCGCTTTATATTGGTACTTTTAATTCAAGAAACTTAAAAGAAGAAAGTAGACTACAAGAACTAGAATATGCATAAAGACGAAATTAAATGGGACATAATAGGTCTAGCAGAAATACGTAGGAACTATGAGGCTATCATAACACGAAAATCAGAAGGAATATTTCTACATGGCGCAGCAATTAATGGACTTTTTGGAGTAGGGTTTTACGTAAAAAATAAATGGAAAAATTCAATTCTAAAATTCCAACCCGTCAATGAGAGAGCAGCAATATTACTAATAAAAATTAACAATAAACAAATATTAAAATTGGTTCAAGTACATGCGCCAACCAAAAACTCAAACAGAAGATGAGATACTAGAATTTTACGAATGTTTAGATGAAATATTAGAAGCACGCCATGACAAATACTCACAAATTTTCTTATTAGGTGATTTCAATGCAAAAATAGGCCAACAACAACTAGGTGAAGAAACAATAATGGGCACTTCAAACTATGGCACAAGAAATATAAGAGGCACTTTATTAATACAATTCGCGTTACAGCATAAACTAAAAATTATTAACTCATTCTTCACCAAACAGAGTGTAAGAAAATGGACATGGGAGTCACCTACAGGCTACAAAAATGAAATAGACTTTATTTTGTCCCGAAATATAAATAATGTATCAAACATAGACATATTGAGCAAATTTGATTTTATATCAGATCATAGACTTGTAAGAATAACTTTGAAAATTAAGAATAAACAAACAAGAACACACTTTGCCAACCATTCTAAAAGACCAACTAATCCAATACATGAAAAAGAATATAAAACAGCACTGGCAAACAATATCAAAAATTTTGAAAGCAAACAACCAGCTTACAATAATATGACGGTTCAAAACCTCTATGACAATTTAGAAAGGATTATTAAAAAATCAGCAACAGAAATAAAAAATAATAATAATAGTAACACAAAGAAGATAAATAAATTTAATGGAGACACATTAGAATTAATTAAGAAGCATGTAACATTAGAAAAGATAAAGAATAAAACACCAATGCAAAAAATAGAACTTACAGAAACCCGTAAACTCGTCAGAAAATATATTAGAAGAGACATACGAAAGAAAGAGGAAGAATTAGTAGACAACTTATCAACGAACAATCATTCAACAAAGAAACTGATGCAACAGCTCTCTATCGGGACACAGTGGATTCCAAAACTGAAAAAAGGTAATAATTTAATAATATTCTAAAAATTGCAAGCGAGTTCTATGAAAAATTATACTCACTAGAAACAATAGCACCAACACCTGAAGATAAATTAGAAAAAGAACAGCCAACAGAAACACTCCTCTTCCTGTTTGAAGAAATAGAAGCTGTAATCAACGAACTAAAACCTGATAAATGTCCGGGTGAAGATAATATATTTAATGAATTAATAAAAGCTGGCAAAGAAGAGCTATTAATCCTTTTGCAACTACTATTTAATAAAATTCTAACCACTGAAGAAATTCCTAACCAGTGAAGGAAAACAACATTGACCTTATTACATAAAAAAGATGATAAAGCAAATATAACAAACTATAGACCAATCAGCCTTATTCCTACCATATATAAAATTTTTGCAAAGCTTATTCAGCGCAGAATTAAACTAAACTTGGAAGAATATCAGCCGGAAGAGCACGCTGGATTTCGTAGTAAAAGATCTACACTTACAAATCTTCACATAATTAATCAGCTCATAGAAAAAACCAATGATTATGAAATTAATTTATATTTAGGATTTATAGATTTCCATAAAGCTTTCGACTCCATAAGTCACAGTCAGCTATGGAAAGCACTAAAAGACGCAAATGTAGACGCTAAATATATCAGAATAATACGTAACATTTATAAGAACAACACAGGACAAATCAAATTAGAAAAAATTGGAAATCCATTCAAAATCGCTAAAGGAGTAAAACAAGGTGATCCACTGTCACCTGATTTATTTTATTGTTGCTTACAATATGCTATGAAAAATCTAAACTGGGATGATGGTGGTATAAAAATCAATGGAAGAGCACTTACAAATTTAAGATTCGCCGACGACATTGTTATTATCGCCACTACACCACAGGAACTATAAAAACAATTGACAGAAGTAGATAACCTATGTCAAAAAGTTGGACTAAACATTAAATATAAAAAAACAAAAATTCTGACAAACTCGCAAATAGTTCCTATAGCGATTCAGAATACATATATAGAATATACATCAGAATATAACTATCTAGTACAAATAGTATCATTTCAAAACAGATTACACAAAGAAATAGATAAACGCACGTCCAACGCCTGGAAGAAGTATTGGTCACTAAAAACTGTGTTTAAGAATAAGAAAACATCATTATACACTAAAAGGAAAATATTCGACACCTGTATTAGTCTCGTATTAACATACGGATCACAAACATCGGCAATGTCCAAAAAAAACAATAATAAAAGCAAAGTCCAGCAAAATCGTATGCTTAGAAGCATGCTAGGAAAAACATGGAAAGATAAGATTCCAATTAATGAACTGTACCATATCACAAAAATATCAGACGTTACTTTAACAATGAAGTATCTAAAGTGGACCTGGGCAGGCCATATCATGAGGCAAGAAACAGGTTGGTGCAGAGAAATCACTGACTGGGTACCTTTAGACAGAAAAAGGAAGCGAGGACGATGAAAAATAAAATGGCATAATGACTTTAAATTAATTGCAGGCAATACTTGGCCAACAGCAGCAAGAGATCGAGACACATGGAGACAACTGGGGGAGTCCTTCGTCCGTTAGGGCAACCATTCATTGTAAATTAATTGTAAAATACTCTTAAATAATATATATTATAAAATAGTTACAACAACAAATAAATCAAATTTTATGTATTTTAAAAATGGTAATAAAGGGAATAATAATAATAATAATAATCTGATTAGTACCACGTTTTGGTCACTTTTGCATGTCCATTACTTAAAACCATCCATAGTATAGATCCTAAAGCATCAATATGAATGTTTTAACAAAAATATTCATTTTTAAGAATAGGTAAAATCTAACTTTATTTTTGTAAAAAATCATATAAATATTTGCTTCCGCGCCCGACTTTTATAATTCTCCATCATATTTTAGCTAAAATAAAACATTGCAACAAGAAAATTGCTATTTTAAGTGTGGTAGGTTTTTTAGAATCCAGCCCATGTAGCCTACAATATAAAACGTATTCATCAAGAATAGGTAAAACCTGACTTTATTTTTGTAAAAATCATATAAATATTTGCTTCCGTGCCCGACTTTTAAAATTCCTTATCATATTTTAGCACATTGCAACAAGAAAATTGCTATTTCAAGTTTGGTAGGTATTCTAAAATCCAGCCCATGTAGCTTACAATATACAACGTATTAATCATAAATAGGTAAAATCTGACATTATTTTTGTAAAAAATCATATAAATATTTGCTTCCGCGCCCGAATTTTATAATTCTTCATTATTTTATAGCTAAAAGAAAACATTGCAACAAGAAAATTGCTATTTCAAGTGTGGTAGGTATTCTGGAATCCAGCCCATGTAGCTTAAAATATACAACGTATTCATTAAAATGACACCAGAAAATTGACTGTTTATTATCAGTTTGGTACCAAGTTTTGGTCACTTTTGCATGTCCAATGCTAAAATTATCCATAGTATAGATCCTAAAGCATCAATATGAATGTTTTAACAAAAATATCCATTTCAAGAAACGGTAAAATCTGACTTTATTTTTGTAAAAAATCATATAAATATTTGCTTCCGCGCCCGAATTTTATAATTCTTTATCATATTTTAGCTAAAAGAAAATATTGCAACAAGAAAATTGCTATTTCAAGTGTGGTAGGTATTCTAGAATCCAGCCCATGTAGCTTACACTATACAACGTATTCATCAAGAAAAGGTAAAATCTGACTTTATTTTTGTAAAAAATCGTATAAATATTTGCTTTCGCGCCCGAATTTTTTAATTTTGTATCATATTTTAGCTAAATAAAAACATTGCAACAAGAAAATTGCTATTTCAAGTGTGGTATTTTAGAATCCAGCCAATGTAGCTTACAATATACAACGTATTCATCGAGAATAGGTAAAATCTGACTTTATTTTTGGATTAAATCTTATAAATATTTGCTTCCGCGTCCGTATTTTATGATTCTTCATCATATTTTATCTAAAATTAAACATTGCAACAAGAAAATTGCTATTTCAAGTGTAGTAGATATTCTAGAAACCAGCCCATGTAGCTTACAATATACAACGTATTCTTTAAAATGACACCCAAAAATTGAATGTTTATTATCAGATTGGTACCACGTTTTGGTCACTTTTGCGTGTTCAATACTTAAAACCATTTACAGTATAGATCCTAAAGCATGAATATGAATGTTTTAACAAAAATATTCATTTTTAAGAATAGGTAAAATCTAACTTTATTTTTGTAAAAAATCATATAAATATTTGCTTCCCCGCCCGACTTTTATAATTCTCCATCATATTTTAGCTAAAGGAAAACGTTGCAACAAGAAAATTTCTATTTCAAGTGTGGCAGAATCCAGCCCATGTTGCTTACAATATAAAACGTATTCATGAAGAATAGGTATAATCTGACTTTATTTTTGGAAAAAACCATATAAATATTTGCTTCCGCGCCTAAATATTATAATTCTTTATCATATTTTAGCACATTGCAACAAGAAAATTGCTATTTCAAATGTAGTAGGTATTCTAGAATCCAGCCCATGTAGCTTACAATATATAACGTATTAATAATAATATATAATAATAATAATTTCTTTATTGAGTTATTCTCAAAGGCGAGGTTCAGCCAAAGGCTGGTCTTCCACCTAAGCCAAATACAAGTACATGTGTAAAATATATAATTGTCTATAAAAGAGAAAATAGTTACTGTAGTTACAATTAATACAATATGAGATAAATATTAATCTACTAAATTGAACATATTCCTAATATGCAGCTTAAATGTTGGCAGTGACAGTGATTTTAAATAATTTGGGATATCGTTATAGAGTGAAGGAGCAATGTATGAGAAACATCCTTTAAATTGAGACTTATTAAAACCAGGAATATCAAATGCATCTTTATCACGTAGACTGTAAGTATGTCTTTTTTTGTAAGTTTTTCCCGTAAGTACGATGGAGTCTCCGTATGGATTATTTTATGTACTAAACATAGATACAGATACTTCATACGTTCATCAATATAATCCATGTTGGCAGAAATTCTATACTCAGAGATGTGGTCAAATTTACGCACATTATACACGAAACGCAAACAAGAGTTCTGAAAAAGAGTAATACTGCCAATATCCTTCTGTGTGAGATTAGGTACATAAACAAAAGCGCAGTAATCGAACAAGGGCATAATAAATGTGTTTATTAAACGTATCTTTAGTTCAAATGATAAAAATGATCGAAACTGATAAAGAAATTTAAGTTTCAATCTAGCAGCTGTTAATTTCTTATTAATCTGAGATTTAAATTTCAAATCTTCATCTAAAGATAACCCTAATACGTCGATAGCTGGGCTATTGTTTTTGATTTTGTTTTCGACATTAATAGTTGGTTTGATGGTATAGTTTCCAACAGCTAGTAATTTGGTTTTCTCGGAGTTAATTAGTAAACCATTATTTTTGACCCAGAGAATTAGATTTTGTAAATCTGCATTGAAAATGGACTTTTTTTCCACCATTTCATTTGGTTTGAAAGATGTTAAAATCTGAGTGTCATCTGCATAAGAAAAAGCAAAGGAATCTTTTAATGCGGATGGCAAGTCAGCAACAAAAATAATAAAAAATAATAGCCCTAAAATAGACCCTTGTACTACTCCACGATTAAGAGGAAAAGAAGTGGAAATGTGGGTGTTTTCATCAGAGGTCATGTGAACATAAAATGCCCTGTTGCAAAAATAATTGCTACATAGTTTAATTGCATCGTCTGAAAAACCATAGTAACGCAATTTAGCCAACAATAAATCGTGATCAACTAGATCAAAAGCCTTGGACAAATCAATTTGCGCGATTACACTGACTTCGGATTTATCAAAATTTGAAATAAGATTGTCGATCAAATTTAATAAACATGTTTGAGTGCTAAAACCTTTCCTAAATCCTGACTGGTTAGGAGGTAAGATTTGTGTATAAGTAGCATACGACATAATTTGGTCAAAACAAACTTTTTCAAGAACTTTTGATAAAGTTGGCAATATATGTATTGGTCTTAGATGGTCAAATGAAGTGGGATTGTCTTGCTTGACTATGGGTTTCACTATGGCGGATTTCCATATATCGGGGATTACTCCTTCCATCAAACAGCAGTTTACAATATGCGTAATCGGCTTGATAATGGATGGCAAGACAAGAGCTAACGGTAGACGGATTTTTCTTGACTGGTCAATTGATGAAGGGAAAGAAAACTACTGGAATTCAGTCAATGGGATAAAATTTTATTTCCTCTCCTACCGGTTTCGACCCACATGGGTCTTCCTCAGGGAGTGAAAGTCATTTTATACATTATTAATGTGTTGTAAATACATTTGTCGAAAATTGTAACAAAACAGTTAAAAATCAAATCGTGAAATAAACTCAAGCTGGTTTTTACCGTAGGTGCACGATACCACGTTTTTTTGTGAAAAATAAAATTATTAAATGACTCTACATTTAGTATTTGCATTTATAAAAAAGCTTTACATATGTTTGACTTGTGAGTTTATTAAACATCACGATTTGATTTTTAACTGTTTTGTTACAATTTTGGACAAAAGGGAGGTCGAAACCGGTAGGAGACGTAGTAAATCCTAATAAAGTGACTGAACTCCAGAAGATTTATTTTCGTTCATACATCCACCAGTCAAGAAGCTCCCATTCCTACTGTAATTTATCGTTAATATTATTGAGTTGGAAAATTCGATTCCATACAATATTGTCCATGTCTTCATAAACACGGTCCATATCAAAATTTTTAAAATCTGTGTATGTAATAGTTTTTTCTTGGAATGTCTGGACTGTAAAAAATTATATAAATATTTGCTTCCGCGCCCGAATTTTAAAATTCTTCATCATATTTTAGCTAAAAGAATACATTGCAACAAGATAAATGCTATTTCAAGTGTGGTAGGTATTCTAGAATCCAGCCCATGTAGCTTACAATATACAACGTATTCTTTAAAATGACACCCAAAAATTGAATGTTTATTATCTGATTGGTACCAAGTTTTGGTCACTTTTGCATGTCCAATACTTAAAACCATCCATAGTATAGATCCTAAAGCATAAATATGAATGTTTTAACGAAAATATTAATTTTTAAAAATAGGTAAAATCTGACTTTATTTTTGTAAGAAATCATATAAATATTTGCTTCCGCGCCCGACTTTTATAATTTTCCATCATATTTTAGCTAAAAGAAAACATTGCAATAAGAAAATTGCTATTTTAAGTGTGGTAGGTTTTTTAGAATCCAGCCCATGTAGCATACAACGTAAATCAAGAATATGTAAAATCTGACATTATTTTTGTAAATATCATATAAATTTTTGCTTCCGCGACCGAACTTTATAATTTTTCATCATATTTTAGCTAAAAGAAAACATTGCAACAAAAAAATTAGTATTTCAAGTGTAGGTATTCTAGAATCCAGCCCAAGCAGCTTACAATATACAACGTATTCATCAAGAAATGGTAAAATCTGACTTTATTTTTGTAAAAAATCATATAAATATTTGCTTCCGCGCCCGAATTTTATAATTATTTATCATATTTTAGCTAAAAAAAAAAACATTGCAACAAGATAATTGCTATTTCAAGTGTGGTAGGTATTCTAGAATCCAGCCCATGTAGCTTACAATATACAACTTTTTCATCAAGAATAGGTAAAATCTGACTTTATTTTTGGAAAAATCATATGAATATTTGCTTCCGCGCCCGAGTTTTATAATTCTTGTTCGTATTTTAGCTCAAAGAAAACATTGCAACAAGAAAATTGCTATTTTAAGTGTGGTAGGTATTCTAGAATCCAGCCCAAGTAGCTTACAATATACAACGTATTCATCAAAAATAGGTAAATTCTGACTTTAGTTTTGTAAAAAAATCATATAAATATTTGCTTCCGCGCCCGAATTTTATAATTCTTCATCATATTTTAGCTAAAAGATAACACTGCAACGAGAAAATTGCTATTTCAAGTGTGGTAGATATTCTAGAATCCAGCCCATGTAGCTTAAAATATACAACGTATTCATCAGGAAAAGGTAAAATCTTACTTTATTCTTGTAAAAAATCATATAAATATTTGCTTCCGCGCCCGAATTTTATAATTCTTCGTCATATTTTAGCTAAAAGAAAACATTGCAACAAGAAAATTGCTATTTCAAGTGTGGTAGGTATTCTAGAATTCAGCCTATGTAGCTAACAATATACAACGTATTCATTAAAATGGCACCCGAAAATTAAATGTTTATTATCTAATTGGTACCACGTTTTGGTCACTTTTGCACGTCAAATGCTAAAATTATCCAAAGTATACATCCTAAAGCATGAATATGAATGTTTTAACAAAAATATCCATTTCAAGAATAGGTAAAATCTGACTTTATTTTTGTAAAAAATCATATAAATATTTGCTTCCGCGCCTAACTTTTCATCATTTTTTAGCTTTATGCAACAAGAAAATTGCTATTTCAAGTGTGGTAGGTATTCTAGAATACAGCCCATGTAGCTTACGATATATAACGTATTCATCATGAATAGGTAAAATCTGACCTTATTTTTGTAAAAAATCTTATAAACATTTGCATCCGCGCCCGAATTTTATAATTCTTCATCATCTTTTGGCTAAAAGAAAACATTGAAACAAAAAAATTGCTATTTCAAGTGTGGTAGTTATTCTAGAATCCAGCCCATGTAGCTTACAATATACAACGTATTCATCAAGATTAGGTAAAATCTGACTTTATTTTTGTGAAAATCATATAAATATTTGCTTCCGCGCCCGAATTTTATAATTATTCATCATATTTTAGCTAAAAGAAAACATTGCAACAAGAAAATTGCTATTTCATGTGTGGTAGGTATTCTAGAATCCAGCCTATGTAGCTTGCAATATACAACTTATTCATGAAGAATAGGTAAAATCTGCCTTTATTTTTGAAAAAAAATATAAATAATAAATTAACTATTATGACATTTGGAAAAAGACTAGTAAGGTTTTGTTTATAAATATAATTTAATATTTCTTTAGGAGTTATATCGTCTTTTACAATTGTAGTTAAAGATTTGAGTTCCGTATAAAGCTCATCTGCATTAAAATTCCTTTCTTTGGTATCTTTATCAGTAAACAACAACTCTAAATTTTTACGTTAATTTATTAATAATTTTGTATCCATAGGACCAATATTTTGAATGCTAAATAAAAAAGAAAATGAATCGGTGTGTTGTTTTAGCGGGATAAATCGTTCTTTTCATAAATTAATTGCTGCATCTAACTACGTATAAAAGACTGATATTTTAAATTTATCTTTTTCACTAGAAATTGGTTCGTCTGACTGCTCGTAATTGAACATTTTCTTTCTTCTTCGAACATGTATTTCAACAGAAAACTTTGCCTCTTCTAAAACACTGTGATCAGTGTAGATAAATTTATATGATTATAGTTTGGAAGCTAAAATGATTAGTAAATCGTAAGATGTGGTAGATATGTTATAACAATATTTATATAAGTATGTAAATATTGACATAATATAAGAATAAAAACAGAATTGGTTCCAAATTTTTTAAATTTTATTTTTTTATAGTAATTTACATATATCTACAACTATCTATTTATACCTTAAAGGTTTCAAGCTTAATGGTAAAGTTTTAAATGAAAACATACTTATTGCACAAATTATTAATTGAATGTTGAGCACACTTTCAAATTGAACTTCACAGTCAGAAAATCAGAAAATAAATGTACACGTTCCGAACATGTATCCCTGCGCTGAACTGTTAGGTCCACCTTCCTTGAGTTATTTACTAATTGAACAAAAATGGTGTATTGATAACGTACTCTACCGACAAAACAGATCTATGCCGAAACAAACAACCCGCCGCTAATTGCTATTGCCGCTTGCTGCATGTAATATAAAATTGTGGAACCAAGCCAATATGTATATGTGGTCCTACATACATCAAACAATTGTAATAAAAAATAATTATGCTAGATATGATCTCATAAATGCTTCAAAAGTTAATTAAAATTTTAATTTTTACAAATTGCTTTTCTAAAATGCCGCCCCTGAAAAATTCCAGGTGTGCTATTGCACACCCAGCACACCCTTAGATCCGCCCCTGACAGTATAGATCCTAAAGCATGAATAAGAATGTTTTAACAAAAATATCCATTTCAAGAATAAGAAAAATATGACTATATTTTTGTAAAAAATCATATAAATATTTGATCCGCGCCAGAATTTTATAATTCCGTATCATATTTTAGCTAAAAGAAAACATTGCAACTAGAAAATTGCTATTTCAAGTGTGGTAGGTATTCTAGAATCTAGCCCATGTAGCTTACAATATACAATGTAATCATTGAAATGACACTCGAAAATTGAATGTTTATTATCTGATAGGTACAACGTTTTGGTCACTTTTGCATGTTCAATGCTTAAAACCATCCATAGTATAGATCCTAAAGCAAGGATATGAATATATTAACAAAAATTTACATTTCAAGAATAGGTGAAATCTGTCTTTTTTTGTAAAAAATGATATAAATATTTGCTTCCGCGTCCGAATATTATAATTTTTCATCTTATTTTAGCTAAAAGAAAACATTGCAACAAGAAAATTGCTATTTCAAGTGTGGTAGGTATTCTAGAATCCAGCCCATATAGCTTACAATATACAACGTATTCATTAAACTGACAACCGAAAATTGAATGTTTATTCTCTGATTGGTACCACGTTTTGGTCACTTTTGCATTTCCAATGCATAAACCCATCCATAGTATAGATCCTAAAACATGAATATGAATGTTTTAACAAAAATATTCATTTCAAGAATGGGTAAAAAATGACTATATTTTTGTAAAAATCATATAAATATTTGCTTCCGCGCCCGAATTTTATAATTCTTCATCATATTTTAGCTAAAAGAAAACATTGCAACAAGAAAATTGCTATTTCAAGTGTGGTTGGTATTTTAAAATCCAGCCCATTTAGCTTACAATATACAACGTATTCAACAAGAATAGGTAAAATCTGACTAAATTTTTTGTAAAAAATCATATTAATATTTGCTTCCGCGCCCGAATTTTATAATTCTTTATCATATTTTAGCTAAAAGAAAACATTGCAACAAGAAAGTTGCTATTTCAAGTGTGGTAGGTATTCTAGAATCCAGCCCATGAAGCTTACAATATACAACGTATTTAACAAGAAAAGGTAAAATCTGACTTTATTTTTGTAAAAAATCATATAAATATTTGCATCCGAGCCCAAATTTTATAAATCTTCATCATATTTGCTAAAAGAAAACATTGCAACAAGAAAATTGCGATTTCAAGTATGGTAGGTATTATAGAATCCAGCCCATGTAGCTTACAATATACAACGTATTCATCAAGAATAGGTAAAATCTTACTTAATTTTTGTAAAAAATCATGTAAATATTTGCTTCCGCGCACGAATTTTAAAATTCTTCATCAAATTTTAGCTAAAAGAATACATTGCAACAAGAAAATTGCTATTTCAAGTGTGGTAGGTATTCTAGAATCCAGCCCAAGTAGCTTACCATATACAACGTGTTTATTAAAATGACACCCGAAAATTGAATATTAATTATGTAATTGGTACCACGTTTTGGTCACTTTTGCATGTCCAATGCTAAAATTATCCATAGTATAGATCCTAAACCATGAATATGTATGTTTTAACAAAAATATCTATTTCAAGAATAGGTAAAATCTGACTATATTTCTATAAAAAATCATATAACTATTTGCTTCCGCGCCTGAATTTTATAATTATTCATAATATTATAGCTGAAAGAAAACATTGAAACAAGAAAATTGCTATTTCAAGTGTGGTAGGTATTCTAGAATCCAATCCATGTAGCTTACAATATACAACGTATTCATCATGAAATGGAAACACCTGACTCTATTTTTGTACAAAATCATATAAATATTTGCTGCCGCGCCCGAATTTTATAATTTTTCATCATATTGTAGCTAAAAGAAAACATTGCAAAAAAGAAAATTGCTATTTTAAGTGTGGTAGGAATTCCAGAATCCAGCCCATGTAGCTTACAATATACAACGTATTCATCAAGAAAATGTAAAATCTGACTATATTTTTGTTAAAAATCATATAAATATATGCTTCAGCGCCCGAATTTCATAATTTTTCATCATATTTTAGATAAAAGAAAACATTGCACAAGAAAATTGCTATTTCAAGTGTGGTAGGTATTCTAGAATCCAGCCCAAGTAGCTTACAATATACAACGTGTTCATTAAAATGACATTTGAAAATTGAATGTTTATCATCTGATTGGTACCACGTTTTGGTCACTTTTGCATGTCTAATGCTTAAAACCATCCTTAGTTTAGATCCTACAGCATGAATATGAATGTTTTAACAAAAATATTTTATAATTCTTCATTATATTTTAGCTAAAAGAAAACATTGCAGCAAGAAAATTGCTATTTCAATTGTGGTAGGTATTCTAGAATCCAGCCCATGTAGCTTACAATATGTACAACGTATTCATTAATATGACACCCGAAAATTGAATGTTTATTATCCGATTAGTACCACGTTTTGGTCACTTTTGCATATCCAATGCTAAAATTATCCACAGTATAGATCCTAAAGCATGAATAAGGATGTTTTTACAAAAATATCAATTATATTTTAGCTAAAAGAAAACACTGCAACAAAAAAGTTGCTATTTCAAGAGTGGTACGTATTCTAGAATCCTGCCCACAATATACAACGTATTCATCAAGAATAGTTAAAATCCGAATTTATTTTTGTAAATAATCATTTAAATATTTGCTACCGCGCACCAATTTTATAATTCTTCATTATATTTTAGCTAAAAGAAAACATCGCAACAAGAAAATTGCTATTTCAACTGTGGAATCCAGCCCATGTAGCTTACAATCTACAACGTATTCATAAAAATAACAACCCGAAAATTGAATGTTTATTATCTGGTTGGTCCCACGTTTTGGTAAGTTTTGCATGTCCAATGTTAAAATTATCAATATTATAGATCCTAAAGCATGAGTATGAATGTTTTAACAAAAATATCCATTTCAAGAATAGGTAAAATCTGACTTTATTTTTGAAGAAAATCATATAAATATTTGCTTCCGCGCCCGAATTTTTTAATTTTTCATCATGTTTTAGCTAAAAGAAAACATTGCAACAAGAAAATTGCTATTTCAAATGTGGTAGGTATTCTAGACCCCAGCACATGTAGCTTAGAATATGCAACGTATTCATCAAGAAAAGATAAATTCTTCACTTAATTTTTGTAAAAAATTTTTCATCATATTATAGCTAAAAGAAAACATTGCAACAAGAAAATTGCTATTTCAAGTGTGGTAGGTATTCTAGAATCCAGCCAATGTAGCTTACAATATACAACGTTTTCATTAAAATGACACCCGAAAATTGACTGTTTATTTTCTGATTGGTACCACGTTTCGGTAACTTTTGCATGTCCAATGCTTAAAACCATCCATAGTATAGATCCTAAAGCATGAATATGAATGTTTTAACAAAAATATCCATTTCAAGAATAGGTAAAATCTAACTTGATAGTTAAAAAATCAAATAAATATTTACTTCCGCGTCCGAATTTTATAATTCTTCATCATATTTTAGCTAAGAGAAAATATTGCAATAAGAAAATTGCTATTTCAAGTGTGGTAGGTATTCTAGAATCCAGCCCATGTAGCTTACAATATAACACGTATTTAACAAATGACACCCGAAAATTGAATGTTTATTCTCTGATTCGTACCACGTTTTGGTCACTTTTGCATGTTCAATGCTTAAAACCATCCATAGTTTAGATCCTGAAGCATCAATATGAATGTTTTTACAAAAATATCCATTTCAAGAATAGGTACAATCTGACTATTTTTGTAAAAAATCATATAAATATTTGCTTCCGGCCCGAATTTTATGATTCCTCATCATATTATAGCTAAAAGAAAACATTGCAACAAGAAAATTGCTATTTCAAGTGTAATAGGTATTCTAGAATCCAGCCCATGTAGCTTACAATATACAACGTATTCATAAAAATGACAACCCGAAAATTGAATGTTTATTATCTGATTGATACCACGTTTTGGTCACTTTTGCATATCCAATGCTAAAATTATCCATAGTATAGATCCTAAAGCATGAATATGTATGTTTTAAGAAAAATATCTATTTCAAGAATAGGTAAAATCTGACTTTATTTTTGTAAAAAATCATATAAATATTTGCTTTCGCGCCCGAATTTTATAATTCCTTATCATATTATGGCTAAAAGAAAACATTGCAACAAGAAAATTGCTATTTCAGGTGTGGTAGGTATTCTAGAATCCAGCCCATGTAGCTTACAATATACAACGTATTCATCAAGAATAGGTAAAATCTGACTTTATTTTTGTAAAGAAATATAAATATTTGCTTCCGCGTCCGAATTTTATAATTCTTTATCATAATTTAGCTAAAAGAAAACATTGCAACAAGAAAAATGCTATTTCAAGTGTAGTAGGTATTCTAGAATCCAGCCCATGTAGCTTACAATATACAACGTATTCATTAAAATGACACCCGAAAATTGAATGTTTATTATCTGATTGGTACCACGTTTTGGTCACTTTTGCATGTCCAATGCTTAAAACCATCCATAGTATAAATACTAAATCATGAATATGAATGTTTTATCAAAAATATCCATTTCAAGAAGAGGTAAAATCTGACTTTATTTTTGTAAAAAATTATATAAATATTTGCTTCCGCGCCCGAATTTTATAATTCTTCATCATATTTTAGCTAAAAGAAAACATTGCAACAAGAAAATTGCTATTTTAAGTGTGGTAAGTATTCTAGAATCCAGCCCTTACAATATACAACGTATTCATGAAAAAATGGTAAAATCTGACTTTATTTTTGTAAAAAATCATATAAATATTTGCTTCCGCGCCCGAATTTTATAATTCTTCATCATATTTTAGCTAAAAGAAAACATTGCAATAAGAAAATAGCTATTTTAAGTGTGGTAAGTTGTGACGTTAGTTTTAGCGACGAAGCGCCAGGGTCACTTACGTACTCGAGTTGTTCCGAGACACGGCCGCTCGCCTTTAAACAGTGGAACAGGGGTGGTTCTTAAGGATAGTCAAAAAAAGGGGAGATAGGGCGCCACGTAATTTATGCCGAAAATTACGAAACGGAATGTTATAAAAATAATGATTACCTACCGTGGGTCTTATTGTTACCTAACAACATCAAAATAGCAGGTCTTGTAATTAATACGCAATACGGAAATCAAAACCAAGTTTAATGAATATTTAGGAAAAATATATATACAAAAAAAAGGTTAAATTGGGTGCTAGAATCAACAACTCAGTTAAATTTCAAATTCGAATAACTAAGATTTTAACAGTTGAGGTTGTCGCGGAAAGAGCTCGTAACCCGAACGTCAGTTATACCTCCATTGTTGGCCAACCATAGACGCAGGCAGGCTACAGCCAGGTGATGTCGGTGTACGAACCGTTCGCGACGGAACAAACAAATATAAAATTGAATATCGTCTACGCGCAACAATTGACACAACAATGCGAAATATTGGCAGTCTAACAATGACTGCCCAATAATAAACAGTATACCACAAAATAAACAAGATTATTGCAAGCTATAATAAGGAATGTAAAACAAACACTTAAAGGCAGCAAATAGCACCAAAACAATAATCTGTAGTCGACGGTTTCAACGTAACAATAATAAAGGTAATAAAAATAATAACGATAACAAATAAAAGTCTAAACGTGACTTATCCTGATCCGGTGACGGCTGGTGACAGGAATTGTGGGAGATGGCGGCGGCGACTGGACGGCAGGGTTGTGGACGATGGTAAGCGGCGAAGGCAACCCACCAGGTGAAAGGGTCCAAATCGTTGACGTGGGGGAATAAATAAACTAATCCTCCGAAGAGTCGGACTCGCATAACAATCGGTCGTCCTCACAAGATGCACAAGACACTCGCGGGACACCGCACAACAATAAAACGAGTCACTAAAATTCCGGTGTTAAAATCCGCACAATGCGTAACCTCACAGGGTTAAAGAAAAACACTCGAAATAATATTTATTTCCACGTATGTAGAAAAGTATAAAGCACGCCGGCGAACAACCGTGTGTTCACACCGTCCGAAGAAGAATCCCCCCAAAATCCCCGGAAATTCTCAAGATTCCCAAAAAGAACTCTCAGCGCACAGCGGAAGAAGAAAGAGACGATAAGATGTTCGTTTTTAACAAGAAAATTATAAATTGTGAGCTACAGACCCATCCACAACAAGCACTTTAACTTCTAAACAATTGTTAAGGCTGGTACAAGATTAATTTTATTCTAGGTATAAAATAAACAATTAAGGCTGCTCTAATATTGTCGTTACCTAGTGAAGATGTTACAGTTAAAATATGATTTTATTTATTTAAAGTCTCTATTAAGCAAAACTAGTGAGAACGCACCTTTAGACTACGGCCAGCTGCGAACTCTCCGCAACGTGTCAAAAATTATAAACAATAAACACATGGTAACTTAACCTATGATTTTTGCGGAATAAATTGTTAAATATGAGACAATACATAAATCAAGCAACAATTAAAAGAATAGGTAAGCTTATACATACTTAACAACAATGCGCTACATAAATTTGATTATTGCAGCTAAGTATTAATGCGGAAGGCAATACAAGACTGTCTGGATGGATGATCTGTATATTGAAACAGATAAAGGACAAATTAAGAGAAAAATAGGATAACCACGAGGTAATACGCAAAAGAACCGTAACAATTCCCCCTCTTACCTGTCGAGGAAATTTTCGTGGCAACTAAAATTTCCTATTCGAAATTGATAAGGAAAGTAACCGACAATTCCCTTTACCACCGAAGATGGATCCCAGTGATACGAGAGAGATACAAAAGAAATAAAACGGAAATATCCAAAGAACAATAGATCGTAAGCCGTATCTAATGCGAGGGTCAGAACAAAATACGGGACCGATAGAATACTTTTTAATGATTTCTAACCAGGGTCGATTTCGGGATGTTCCTTAAGGTGTTGGCTGCTCCAAGTGCCAGTGAGTATTTCACCTTCTAAGCTCTTCAGCTGATAATTATCTTGCGATACCTTCTTATGTATCATAAAGGGACCTATGTACTTGTCTGCTAATTTAGCCGAAAAATATTTCGTGGCATCCGACAGAACAAAATTTTTTCGCCATACAAGCTGATTAGGAGAATAATTGACTACACGACGACGAAGATTATATCGAGTTTTAGACTTGGTATAAGCCTTCTGTAAGCGTGATTGGACATCCTCATACAGCTTCGTAAAATGGTGAGAGCGGTCGGCTAGTTTCTTTTCATCGGAAGGGTCAGTTTCAGGGCTGTCCAATCGGACCCTATGACAATCACCTGACAACAACATCTCCCGCCCAAAATTGAAGTAGGGGCTATGTCCGGTAGCTTCATGAACCGCAGTACGGAGTGCACAAGAAATTTGAGGGAGGCTTTTATCCCAGGATCTCTGCGAGTCGGCTACATAATAAGTGAGCATTGTTTTCAACACCCTATTGACTCATTCGGTAGGGTTTGCCTGGGGGTGATAAAATGAAGTAAACGCAGGTTTAACTTAATAACATAATTTGAGGAATTCCTTCGATCGAAATTGCTTACCATTATCCATAATGATAACACGAGGTACACCGAATAGTAAAAAGACGTCGTTCTCCATACGACGGACAATATTAGGGGCGGTGCCTTTACGAAGGGAAAAACAAACGGTAAATTTACTGAAACAATCAGTCACAACGAGAATAAACGAATTTCCTTTAGAAGAAGTCGGCAAGGAACCGATTAAATCGATACTAATAATTTCCCATGGACGAGAGATAAATGAATGGCCACCCATTTGACCTGTGGGGGCTTTTTGACTGGGTTTTGCTTTAATGCAGACTACACATCTTCGTACATAAGACGCTATATCGGCCTTCATTTTCGGCCAATAATATGATTGGGCGGCACGATGAAAAGTTTTAAAGACACCAAGATGACCACTGGTCGGTATATCGTGACACAGCATCATATATTTCGCACGTTCATCTTTTGGTATGACTCTCTTCCAATGATCGCATTCGTTGACCAAACCTGGCCACTTATGTTTTACAAATTTGTACAGTACACCGTTAGTTATACGAAAAGCAGGGTAACGTACCGGATCACGGGAAACAGATTCTAAAAGTTTATTGTACCACTTATCGTTAACTTCGGCCACACTAACATCAGCGACGATAGGGACGGCACGAGATAGGGCGTCAGGAACTACGTGTTCCTTCCCTTTCCGGTGTACGATGTTCAAGTCGTACTGCTGTAATCTCACAGACCAGCGCGCAAGACGTCCGGAAGGGTTCTGAAGATTGTTAAGCCACAAGAGCGAATAGTGGTCGGTAATGGCTGTAAAGCGAGTTCCTTCTAAATACGGGCGGAGTTTTTCGACAGACCACAGAAGGGCTAAAAGTTCTTTTTCGGTTGTAGAAAATTTTTGTTCTTGGCGAGTGAGAGAGCGAGAGAGATAACATATGACCTTTTCTCCGTCATCATGTTGCTGCGACAATACAGCACCCAAACCGTAATTAGACGCGTCAGTTTGTAGCGTGAATTCTTTTTGAAAGTCTGGGCACGAAAGAATAGGAGACGAAACCAAGTGACTTTTAAGTTTTGACCAAGCGTCCGAACAAGATTGATCCCAATCGAATTTTACACTCTTGCGAAGCAAATTGGTTAATGGTGAAATCACGGACGAAAAATGGGGTACGAAACGTCGGTACCACGATGCCATGCCTACTACTCTACATACTTCCGATACGTTTCGAGGTGTCGGAATCTCAATAATAGCCCGAACCTTATCGGGATCTACGTGCAAACCTTGACGATTAACAACGTAGCCTAAATATTTCAATTCATCCCGGCAGAATTGGCACTTCTCTCGTCCCAGGGTCAAGCCAGCTTTCGTCAAACGGATTTCCTCAAGGATTTCTAAATGTTTTTCGAAGTCTTGAGTGACAATAATGATGTCATCGATGTAAACGAAGACATGCGGTTCCAAGTCGACGCCGATGACTCTATCTATAAAACGCTGCCACGTCGCGGGAGCATTATGAAGAACAAACGGCATACGTTTAAATTGGTAAAGACCGCGATTCGGAACTGTAAAGGCGGTATAGTCTCGAATTTTCCGCGACCGGTATTTGCCAATAGGCCGATTTTATGTCGAGTGACCTTAGATACCTAGCATCTAGCAACTTGTCCAAAGTATCCGACACATATGGCAACGGGTAAGCGTCACGACGGCTAACCTTATTCAGCTTGCGGTAATCAACGCAAAACTGGAAAGTCCCGTCTTTTTTTGGCACAAGCAGAATAGGCGACGACCAAGGACTCTGCGACCTTTAAATGATACCTTGAGTTAACATAAGCTCAAATTCCTTATCCACATGCTTTTGCATTGCGGGCGAGATAAGATAGTACCTCTGCTTGATTGGTTCGCTGTCGGTAACTATTTCATGTTCGACTCGCGAGGTACATCCGATAACACTCTCGTCTACGTCCTTGAATATTCGGTCGATAAGTGAGCTCAACAGTCGTTCCTGATCAAGTGTAAGACAACTGCGCGAACTGATAGCATCAACTGAAACTTCAGGCGAACCAGAAAATTTCCATTCTCCTCGGCGGAGATCTGGAACTACACCCATGGTCTTCCAAAAATTCGTACCGAGAATTAAGCCATGCGATAACTCGGGAACAATAAGAATGTCTATAACTTTAACTTGGTCTCTCAACCGTACCGGCACCGAAATACTCCCGATGCAGGCACAACGCTGACCATTCGCGACCGTACAAAACGATGCTGATTCCTTCAGCGATAAATTTAAATTTTGCAACGTAATCCACCCCGGATTCCCCATAATAGTGCAAGTTGCACCAGAATCTAACAAACCCAAAAAACATTTTTCGAAAATATAAACTTGTAAATAAGGGCGTTCGTCGTCCTTAGCATGCGACAAAATGAAATCCAAAACATAATTAACAGATACCGATTCCACACTAGAACGATGCAACGGCCGGTTTACCGCTGCATCCGACGACCGTTTCCCGCGACACTACACGAAGGGCAGTCTCGACAGGTAACATCCGGTTCGTCGTCCTTAGCATGCGACAAAATGAAATCCAAAACATAATTAACAGATACCGATTCTACACTAGAACGATGCAACGGCCGGTTTACCGCTGCATCCGACGACCGTTTCCCGCGACACTACACGAAGGGCAGTCTCGGCAGGTAACATCCGGTTTGCCGCACCGGAAACAATGCTTCTTACGAGGCTGACGACAACGCGACGACAAATGACCCGCAATTCCAGCACGATTGGCGAGGTTGAACTAATGAAGGAGACTTAGAAGGATCCGCAACACTCGTTTTAACATTATAACATTTGTGCTGAGAAGCCTGTGGACCATCAGTATAAACGTAAGCTAAATCAGGTTCATATGCCTGACTACGGCGCGGAGGTGGAACATAAGCTTCTACAGAGACTTTACGGGCTTCCAATCGTCGACATAACCTCAGTAATTCGGAGACAGTTTTGACATCTACTAAACCGAGCTGAGTTTGGTAGAACGGAGCGATGTTCTTCAATAATATATTCACACGAACATCTTCTGAAAGCTTATCCTTAAGTCTACTAAAAAGAGAAGACATGGCCGCGATGTAAATTCCAATACTCTCGTTAGGCCCTTGAGTCCGATGTTTGATTTCGTCAAGTAATTTATCTTCGTAATCAACCGGTTGGAACTCATCCCGAAGTACAACAACAAGTTCAGCCCATGTCCTAAATAATTCACGGTTTGCCCGGTACCAGATAAGTGCAGTGCCCTTGAACAAGTCAACGGCAGTACGCAATAATTGTACTCTCGATACGTTGCGTGCCAAACGAAGCTCTTCCACTCGCTCTAAGAATGCATTGACCGACATGTGTTTGGTATCCCCGGAGAATTTTAAGTCCCATTGAGACACGGGGGTTGACTTGAGTACCATACGTGGTGATTCAATTTCCATATCGGAATCAGACTCGACTGTCGAAGTATCTGAAGCAACAGCTAATTCGCCCGAGATGGATTGCTCCAATATAGTACTGCTCAACAGTGTTGCCGAATGTTTCAAACTCCTAACCTTGGTTTTAAGTTTAGACTGTAACGTGACTAGCTGAGAAAATTGCTCGGATTTCTTCTTCTTCTCATCAGCAGTCTTACTTACACACCGATTGGCTCGACCTAACGAATGCGTAATTTTTGTAATCAACTTATTATATTCGGATGAGAATTTTGTCCCGCTAAACGAATCTATTAGATTTTTAATCTCAACGATTTGTTGTTCTAATGCCTCATAATCCTCCTCAAAGGTAAAAGGATAGTCTGGCAATGTACGTTTTGAGTCTTTCTCTAACCGAAGTAGATACCGCAATGACTTCCGCATCGACGAGACATCACTAACACCTCAAATTTTCATTTCGTAACTCAGCTCGGTCTTACTTAACCTGTTAATTTCTAATTTAGACTCCATCCCCAATCAATAACAAAAAAAAACAATCGGATAATAAAGGAAATAAAAACTACCCCAATAATGACACAATAGAAATATGCCACAAGAAAACGACAATGCTAGACCTTCTCCGCGATAGTAACAAAAAAAAATATACCGCTATGCTAGCGAGAGCAGTGCGAAGAGAGACGTCTCCTCTACCAAAGCAACAACAAAAAAATTATAATAAAATGTTAACAATGTTCACAATAATAATATTAACCGTGGTGTCAAAATAGTGACAACAATGGATATAATAATAATGGCAACAATGGCCACCCCATGCCACGCAACAATAGTGACGACAATGGTCACAATAATGGTCACAACAATGAAATAAACAAGGCCCTCTTCTATTATTTTTTTTTGACGCATGGGCCCCACGTTGGGCGCCAAATTTGTTACGTTAGTTTTAGCGATGAAGCGCCAGGGTCACTTACGTACTCGAGTTGTTCCGAGACACGGCCGCTCGCTTTTAAACAGTGGAGCAGGGGTGGTTCTTAAGGATAGTCAAAAAAAAGGGGAGATAGGGCGCCACGTAATTTATGCCGAAAATTACGAAACGGAATGTTATAAAAATAATGATTACCTACCGTGGGTCTTATTGTTACCTGAAAACATCAAAATAGTAGGTCTTGTAATTAATACGCAATACGGAAATCAAAACCAAGTTTAATGAATATTTAGGAAAAATATATATACAAAAAAAAAGGTTAAATTGGGTGCTAGAATCAACAACTCAGTTAAATTTCAAATTCGAACAACTAAGATTTTAACAGTTGAGGTTGTCGCGGAAAGAGCTCGTAACCCGAACGTCAGTTATACCTCCATTGTTGGCCAACCATAGACGCAGGCAGGTTACAGCCAGATGATGTCGGTGTACGAACCGTTCGCGACGGAACAAACAAATATAAAATTGAATATCGTCTACGCGCAACAATTGACACAACAATGCGAAATATTGGCAGTCTAACAATGACTGCTCAATAATAAACAGTATACCACAAAATAAACAAGATTATTGCAAGCTATAATAAGGAATGTAAAACAAAAACTTAAAGGCAGCAAATAGCACCAAAACAATAATCTGTAGTCGACGGTTTCAACGTAACAATAATAAAGGTAATAAAAATAATAACGATAACAAATAAAAGTCTAAACGTGACTTATCCTGATCCGGTGACGGCTGGTGACAGGAATTGTGGGAGATGGCGGCGGCGACTGGACGGCAGGGTTGTGGACGATGGTAAGCGGCGAAGGCAACCCACCAGGTGAAAGGGTCCAAATCGTTGACGTGGGGGAATAAATAAACTAATCCTCCGAAGAGTCGGACTCGCATAACAATCGGTCGTCCTCACAAGATGCACAAGACACTCGCGGGACACCGCACAACAATAAAACGAGTCACTAAAATTCCGGTGTTAAAATCCGCACAATGCGTAACCTCACAGGGTTAAAGAAAAACACTCGAAATAATATTTATTTCCACGTATGTAGAAAAGTATAAAGCACGCCGGCGAACAACCGTGTGTTCACACCGTCCGAAGAAGAATCCCCCCAAAATCCCCGGAAATTCTCAAGATTCCCAAAAAGAACTCTCAGCGCACAGCGGAAGAAGAAAGAGACGATAAGATGTTCGTTTTTAACAAGAAAATAATAAATTGTGAGCTACAGACCCATCCACAACAAGCACTTTAACTTCTAAACAATTGTTAAGGCTGGTACAAGATTAATTTTATTCTAGGTATAAAATAAACAATTAAGGCTGCTCTAATATTGTCGTTACCTAGTGAAGATGTTACAGTTAAAATATGATTTTATTTATTTAAAGTCTCTATTAAGCAAAACTAGTGAGAACGCACCTTTAGACTACGGCCAGCTGCGAACTCTCCGCAACGTGTCAAAAATTATAAACAATAAACACATGGTAACTTAACCTATGATTTTTGCGGAATAAATTGTTAAATATGAGACAATACATAAATCAAGCAACAATTAAAAGAATAGGTAAGCTTATACATACTTAACAACAATGCGCTACATAAATTTGATTATTGCAGCTAAGTATTAATGCGGAAGGCAATACAAGACTGTCTGGATGGATGATCTGTATTTTGAAACAGATAAAGGACGAATTAAGAGCAAACAGGATAACCACGAGGTAATACGCAAAAGACAAATGCTATTTCAAGTGTGGTAGGTATTCTAGAATCCAGCCCATGTAGCTAAGAATATGCAACGTATTCATCAAGAAACGGTAAAATCTTCACTTAATTTTTGTAAAAAATCATATTAATATTTGCATCCGCGCCCGAATTTTATAATTCTTATTCATGTTTTAGCTAAAAGAAAACATTCCAACAAGAAAATTGCTATTTCAAGGGTGGTAGGTATTCTAGAATCCAGCCTATGTAGCCTTACAATATACAACGTATTAATTAAAATGACACCCGAAAATTGACTGTTTATTATCTAATTGGTAGTACGTTTTGGTCGCTTTTGCATGTCCAATGCTTAAAACCATCCATAGTATAGATCCTAAAGCATGAATATGACTGTTTTAACAAAAATATCCATTTCAAGAATAGGTAAAATCTGACTTTATTTTTGTAAAAAATCAAAAAAATATTTGCTTCCGCGGCCAAATTTTATAATACTTCATCATATTTTAGCTAAAAGAAAACATTGCAACAAGAAAATTGCGTGGTAGGTATTATAGAATCCAGCCCATGTATCTTACAATATACAACGTATTCAATAAAATGACACCCGAAAATTAAATGTTTCTTCTCTGATTGGTACCACGTTTTGGTCACTTTTGCATGTTCAATGCTTAAAACCATCCATAGTATAGATCCTGAAGGATCAATTAGAATGTTTTTACAAAAATATCCATTTCAAGAATAGGTAAAATCTGACTATTTTTGTAAAAAATCATATAAATATTTGTTCCGCGCCCGAGTTTTATGATTCCTCATCATATTATAGCTAAAAGAAATCATTGCAACAAGAAAATTGCTATTTCAAGTGTGGTAGGTATTCTAGAATCCAGCCCATGTAGCTTACAATATACAACGTATTCATAAAAATGACACCCGAAAATTGAATGTTTACTATCTGATTGGTACCACGTTTTAGTCACTTTTGCATATCCAATGCTAAAATTATCCATAGTATAGATCCTAAAGCATGAATATGTATGTTTTAACAAAAATATCCATTTCAAGAATAGGTAAAATCTGACTTTATTTTTGTAACAAATCATATAAATATTTGCTTCCGAGCCCGAATTTTATAATTCCTCATCACATTTTGGCTAAAAGAAAACATTGCAACAAGAAAATTGCTATTTCAGGTGTGGTAGGTATTCTAGAATCCAGCCCATGTAGCTCACAATATACAACGTATTCATCAAGAATAGGTAAAATCTGACTTTATTTTTGTAAAGAATCATAAATATTTGCTTCCGCGCCCGAATTTTATAATTCTTTATCATAATTTAGCTAAAAGACAACATTGCAACAAGAAAATTGCTATTTCAAGTGAAGTAGGTATTCTAGAATCCAGCCCATGTAGCTTACAATATACAACGTATTCATTAAAATGACACCTGAAAATTGAATGTTTATTATCTGATTGGTACCACGTTTTGGTCACTTTTGCATATCTTATGCAATATCATTACATGAAAATTTAACTTTCACTCTAGTTGACACATCCCATATAAAAGCTTCAATTCCACTAGTTGATATTATAGCCTGTAAGTGCTACAATGCCACTCATTCATTTACATTATGTGCTATTTATATTCCTCCTGATATAAGTTCACAAGATTTTGAACTTCTTACTGATGCGCTTGTGATATTATTTCAAAACGTAAATGTCATTTTAATAGGCGATTTCAATCTTCCAAATCTTCTGAACTCCGCTTCTACATGTTCAAAATCATCATCGTTTCTTAATCTTTGTGATATCCTAAATCTTGATCAATATAATTCTGTACGCAACTTTAATGATAATACACTCGATCTTGTCCTTTCTAACTTCACTACTTTAAATACTGTCAAATGTGACATCCCTTTAGTACCTGAAGATGCTTACCATCCAGCCTTACTAATCACTTGCGAAGTTATAAGTCTAGCCAAAACCGCTAATTTTCCAAATGCAAATACTTTTCGCTATAATTTTCGTATAGCTGATTTTAATCTATTATACGACCATATCAGTAACTTAAATTGGTCAACTGTTAATGAAATTGAAGATGTTGATAATGCTCTTAAAGAATTCTATTCTATTTTGTTCAATGCATTTGATAAATTTGTCCCTAAATATAAATATTCTTCATCCAATTTTCCATTATGGTTCCCATGAAATAAAATATAACATAAGGACTAAAGATCATTACCGGAAGAAATGGCTAAAATCTGGTAACCAATTTTATCTCTGTGAATTTAAAAGATTGAGATCTTTAATCAAAACTCAAATTCATACTGCCTATAATGACTATCTAAAGAAGGTTGAAGGAAATATAAAAACTAATCCTAATGAGTTCTGGAATTATGTTAATGTAAAACAGGGTCATTCTCGGATACCTGGTAGCGTAACTGACGATAATGTTATATACAACAAGCCCCAAGATGTCGTAAATATTTTTGCCACTAGATTTCTTAAATTCTTTAACACTAGCTCTCAATTTAATTGTAATGATGTTACTAGTTGCAATAATTCTCAATCCTTCACAATTCAAAATGTTACCGAAGAAGATGTAATGCATTTAATGGCTCAACTTCCAAATAAAACATCCTGTGGCGATGATAGAGTTCCAGCGTTCTTAATTAAGGACTGTAGATTTGCTTTGGCCGCACCTCTAGTTACCATTATTAATTTAGCAATTAAAACCTCTACATTTCCAGAGCAATGGAACCGTACGCGAATTAGTCCTGTTCAAAAGAAAGGAGATAAATCTGTTGTATCAAATTATCGTCCAATATCCATCTTAAACAATTTCGCTAAAACATTCGAGAAAATAATCTATAACTGTCTTATAAATAACACCAAATCTATCATTTCAACCAATCAACACGGATTTTTGCGGTGATGTTCTACAACTACAAACTTAGCTTGCTTCTCCCAATATATCTCTGAAGTTATCGATAGCCAAGGACAAGCCGATGTTTTCTGTAGTGATTTCTCTCGTGCCTTCGATTCCATTGATCATGGGCTTCTAATATCAAAAATTAGTTCATTTGGTGCCACGACATCATTATTACAACTTTTATCATCTTACTTATCACACCGTCCCTGCTATGTTTTCTACAACGGTTTTTCATATTTTGAATTTACTGCAACATCAGGAGTCCCCCAGGGTTCCAATTTGGGTCCCCTATTATTCAAATTATTTATTAATGAATTGTTACTGTCATTTACCTGTCTAGCTTTGGCTTATGCAGATGACATCAAACTATACTCTGAAGTTTCTTCAGTTGATGATTTAATTTTACTACAAAGTAATATTAATCTGCTTGTATCCTGGTGCTCCCTAAATAAGCTAAATATAAATGTGGAAAAATGCATCGTTGTATCCTATACACTCAAAATTAACTATGTTCAGAATTCATATACTTTAAGTGGCATCACTCTTGCCCAAAAATACACCGTTAAAGATCTAGGTGTAACTTTTTATTATAATTTCAATTTTAATAAACATATTTCTACAACTTGTTCATCTGCCAGCAGAACTTTAGGTTTTATTTTCAGAATTTGCAGTACTTTTCATAATGTAGCAGAAATTAAGTCGCTATATTTTGCCTTCATCATTTCCAAACTTGATTACGCTAGTTTAATTTGGTATCCCTTTTACGCTAACCAACGTTCCCAGCTCGACCGCATCCATAGGAAATTTTTAAAATATCTCTCATTTAAGCTCGACAATGTCTACCCCACTATGGATATCGATCAAAATTCTTTACTTGAACGCCATGATATGCCCTCATTAAACTTGCGGCGAGATTTGTCTTGTGCTAGGTTCGCACGGCTACTTGTCCACAACCACGTAGATGCGCCATCTCTATTTGCCCGGATTCCTTTCCATGTTCCGAGGCCTGCTTCCAGACAGCATTGGACATTTCGACTTCCTACTGCACGTACTGACATCTTGCGACGTTCACCAATACATTTAATGTTTCATCTTGCAGATGTACTTTACAAAGATATATTCATATGATCATTCGTTTCTCTTATTATTGTACACAACACACAGCTATATATATGTTTAATCTGTTTATTTTGTATTACTATTATTACATTTTTACACTGTAATTGGTTTCCTGTTGGGTATTAAACTTTATTATTATTATTATCCTAAAGCATAAATATGAATGTTTTAACAAAAATATCCATTTCAAGAATAGGTAAAATCTGACATTATTTTTGTAAAAAATTATATAAATATTTGCATCCGCACCCGAATTTTATAATTCTTAACCATATTTTAGCTAAAAGAAAACATTGAAACAAGAAAATTGCAATTTCAAATGTGGTAGGTATTCTAGAATCCAGCCCATGTAGCCTTACAATATACAACGTAATCATTAAAATGACACCCGAAAATTGAATGTTTATTATCTGATTAGTACCACGTTTTGGTCACTTTTGCATGTCCAATGCTTAAAACCATCAATAGTATAGAACCTAAAGCATCAATATGAATGTTTTAACAAAAATATCCATTTCAAGAATAGGTAAAATCTGACGTTATTTTTCTAAAAAATCATATAAATATTTGCTTCCGCGCCCGAATTTTATAATTTTTCATCATATTATAGCTAAAAAAAATCATTGCAACAAGAAAATTGCTATTTTAAGTGTGTTAGGTATTCTAGAATCCAGCCCATGTAACTTACAATATACTACGTATTCATCAAGAATAGGTAAAATCTGACTTTATTTTTGTAAAAAATCATATAAATATTTGCTTCCGCGCCCGAATTTTATAATTCTTCATCATATTTTAGCTAAAAGAAAACATTGCAACAAGAAAACTGCTATTTCAAGTGTGGTAGGTATTCTAGAATCCAGCCCATGTAGCTTGCAAAATACAACGTATTACACCTGAAAATTGAATGTTTATTATCTGATTGGTTCCACGTTTTGGTCACTTTTGCATGTCCAATGTTAAAATTATCCAAAATATAGATCCTAAAGCATGAATACATGTTTTAACAAACATATCCATTTCAAGAATAAGTGAAATCTGACTTTATTGTTGTAGAAAATCATATAAATATTGCTTCCGCGCCCAAATTTTATAATTCTTCATCTTATTTTAGCTAAAAGAAAATATTGCAACAAGAAAATTGCTATTCAAGTGTGGTAGGTATTCTAGACCCCAGCACATGTAGCTTACAATATACAACGTATTCATTAAGAAAAGGTAAAATCTAACTTTATTTTTGTAAAAGATCGTATAAATATTTGCTTCCGCGCCCGAATTTTATAATTTTTCATCATATTTCAGCTAAAAGAAAACATTGCAACAAGAAAATTGCTATTTCAAGTGTGGTAGGTATTCTAGAATCCAGCCCATGTAGCTTACAATATACAACGTATTCATTAAAATGACACCCGAAAATTTAATATTTATTATCTGATTGGTACCACGTTTTGGTCACTTTTGCATGTCCAATGCTAAAATTATTCATAGTATAGATCCTAAAGCATGAATATGAATATTTTAACAAAAATACCTATTTCTAGAATTGGTAATATCAGACTTTATTTTTTTAGAAAATCATATAAATATTTGCATCCGCGCCCGAATTTTATAATTCTTTATTATATTTTAGCTAAAAAAAAACATTGTAACAAGAAAATTGCTATTTCAAGTGTGGTAGGTATTCTGGAAACCAGCCCATGTAGCTTACAATATACAACGTATTCATCAAGAATAGGTAAAATCGCACTTTATTTTTGTAAAAAAAAAAAAAATAATTGCTTCCGCGCCCGATTTTTAAAATACTTCATCATATTTTAGCTAAAAGAAAACATAGCAACGAGAAAATTGCTATTTCAAGTGTGGTAATTATCTAGAATCCAGCCCATGAAGCTTACAATATACAACGTATTTATTAAAATGACACCTGTAATTGAATGTTTATTATCTGATTGGTACTACGTTTTGGTCACTTTTGCATCCATTTCAAGAATAGGTAAAATCTGACTTTATTTTTGTAAAAAATCATATAAATATTTGCTTCCGCGCCCGAATTTTATAATTCTTTATCACATTTTAGCTAAAAAAAAATATTGCAACACGAAAATTGCTATTTCAAGTGTGGTAGGTATTCTAGAATCCAGCCCATGTAGCTTACAATATACAACGTATTCATTAAAATGACACCCGAAAATTTAATGTTTATTATCTGATTGGTACTAAGTTTTGGTTACTTTTGCATGTCCAATGCTAAAATTACCCATAGTATAGATCCTAAAGTATGAATATGAATATTTTAACAAAAATATCTATTTCAAGAATTGGTAATATCTGATATTATTTTTGTAGAAAATCATATAAATATTTGCTTCCGCGCCCGAATTTTATAATACTTCATCATATTTTAGCTAAAAGATACCATTGTAACTAGAAAATTGCTATTTCAAGTTTGGTAGTTATTCTGTAATCCAGCCCATGTAGCTTACAATATACAATGTATTCATCAAGAATAGGTAAAATCTGATTTTATTTTTGTAAAAAAAAATACAATGATTTACTTTCGCCCCCGAATTTTATAATTCTTCAACTTATTTTAGCTAAAAGAAAACATTGCAACAAGAAAATTGCTATTTCAAGTGTGGTAGGTATTCTAGAATCCATCCCATGTAGCTTACAATATACAACATTTCATCAAGAAAAGGTAAAATCTGATTTAAGTTTTGTAAAAAATCATATAAATATTTGCTTCCGCGCCCGAATTTTATAATTTTTCATTATATTTTAGCTAAAAGAAAACATTGCAACAAGAAAATTGCTATTCAAGTGTGGTAGGTATTCTAGAATTCAGCCCATGTAGCTTACAATATACAACGAATTCATTAAAATGACACCCGAAAATTGAATGTTTATTATCTGATTAAAACCACTTTTTGGCCACTTTTGCATGTCCAATGGTAAAATTATCCATAGTATAGATCCTAAAGCATGAATATGAATGTTTTAACAAAAATATCCATTTCAAGGATAGGTAAAATCTGATTTTATTTTTGTAGAAAATAATATAAATAATTGCTTCCGCGCCTGAATTTTATAATTCTTCATCATATTTTAGCTAAAAGAAAACATTGCAACAAGCAAATTGCTATTTCAAGTGTGGTAGGTATTCTAGAATCCAGCCCATGTAGCTGTAAAAGGCAATACCCTTTCAACTTTAGAAAGTAGGTATCAAAATACTTTAATTTGATTATTTCGCGTTTGATGTTTTATAAAATTGCGTTGACAATTTATCACGTATGAGTGCAGTGTAATGAACCTGCAAAATATGTAATTAATATAAATTTTTAATTGCAATCACTGATATTTGATTATTATGTAAAAATCCAAATTAAGTATTTTGATTAAAAAATACAGCAGTGGGTAGTCAGAGTCCGAGAAAGAAAGATCTAAATTATAATAACGATTTTGGTGAATAAGTTATTAAATTATTATTTTTGTTGAAACTTTTATTTTAATTTTAATATATATTTATTTTAATATAAGTTAATTGTTTGCGTATTTATTTTAACAACCCGTCTTTCCACGATCCGAAAGTCGACCTATTTAAAATACCTCGGTTTGGCAAGAACTCACGTTTTTATTTTATTGTAGTGTTTGGTAAAAATTACCATCCGTTACAATTGGTGACAGCGGTTTTTGGGGTATTTTCGCCAAATAAGAGTAGTCAGTACATCTGATTTACTCGCGAGTATTTTGAATAGTGTAAACTTGTCGTGGAAAACCCGCGGAAGAGAAAATAATAAAATAAATAAAAATAAGTGACAACGATGGCTGGTGGAAACGATGGTGCAGCGGGAAATGATGACTCTGGAAGTTCTGGCACAGGCAGCTCGCAGCAAGAACAAGGTATGTTATCTTTTGGTTTAATAGCGCATACTGTTGATCAATTCTCTGGAAGTAACGTAAACGAATATTTTGACAAAATTTAATTACGGGCAAATGTTGAACAATGGGACGAACAGAAAGTGATAGATATTATTAAATGTAGACTAATGGGTGATGCATTTGAATTTTATACTCAGAGACCAGAATTAAAAAACAAACATATAAAATACAAAGACTTCAGAAAGATACTGACAGAACGATTTACAAAACGTAAACTACCAGGCCAAATTTATAATGAAATTTCAAACTGTAGACAAAATTTAGGTGAAACAGTTCAAAATTTTGCATCTAGACTTAGAACACTTAAGAAAAATTTATTAAAAGAAGAAAGAGAAGTACAAGACAATTTTGCTTCAAAATTAATACTTTATCAATTTAAACTTGGATTAAGACCAGAAATTAAAAGATACATTAGAACAATTATGGACAGTAACAAAAACCTAACCTTTGAAGACGCGGTGACTTTAGCGGAAAGAAAAGAAATCGAAATATGCCAACAAAAATTTAAAAACATGGAAATTGGTTTTGTAAAAAACTCAGTGCCGAATACTAGAAAATGCTACATATGTAATAAAGCTAATCATTTTGCTAAAGACTGTAGAAATAAAAATGTTCGAGAAAATGTTGCAACGTGTTATATTTGCAATATAGCAATTGGGTGCAGAGAAAGACAAAATAGGTTCAACAGAAATAATAGATCAAACAACTTCCAATATCAAAATCCAAATCAAAATTTTAAACCAAATTACAATCAAAATCAAGGCTACAGAGGTCCGGGGTCATCAAACCATTACATGTACAATACTAATTCGTCATATAAACCAAGAAATAATAGTAATTTTAATCACCAACATTGGACTCAGCCTAAAAATAAGAATAGAAATTTCACAACTCAGAAGAGTAATTTAAACGAGCAACCCCTCTCGTTCAAGCCTCAGCACGGGAGGACATCTCAGTAAAGTCAACGTCTTCGCCCAATATTCTAATTCCACAATTAAATTCAGAAAATTTAGTGCCAAATTCTATCACTCTACAAATTAAAAATAAAATTGTAAATCTTTTAATTGATACTGGAGCAGCAGTATCACTTGTGATTTTTTACAATATTATGGGGCAATTATAAATTATAAGTCCGAAGAAATTATTATCGCAGACACACATATAAACTTGCTTGCTAGTTATGAAACAGAAGAGTCAAATGAAGAGTCAGCAGAAACAATCGGAGCACTGACACCAGATAAGAACACGAACAACGATATCCGCAAAAATGTTAAGAAAGGTCACGAACAAGTGACGTCAATTGTAAATGAAGAAGTTAAAATGTCAAATCAGAGGAAACGCGAAATGAAGAAGAAACAGCAAAATTCAAACTTTTCAGTTAATGGCCATAACTGGGTACGTTTGAAGAAAGCTATCAAAATTCCACCGAATTGCGAATTTCGATGTTTAGCAAGGCAGGAACTGATCAATCCAGCCCAAGACATTTTAATAGAACCCGAAGAAGTGAAAATACATGGACTTATGGTTGCAAGAACGTTAGGAAAAGCTGAAAAAGAAATAGTAGTCCAATTAATTAATATAAGTAGAAGAAGTATTAGAGTACCGAAAAATACGATAATAGGAAAAGCTGAATACGTAAATATGGATAGTATTAGAAAGGAAAATATAAGAAATAATGAAGAAATGGAAGATAATGTAAAAGTAAATAGTGTAGATTGGGATAAACATTTAACTGCGAATAAAGAAAATTTTGAGAAAGAGTTCGATTTGCAGCACTTATCAGGGACTACTAAGGAGAAAGTCCTTGCTTTATTAGAAGAGTACTCAGATATATTCCTGTGGAAAGGATCAAAATTGGGGTGTACGCATAAAGTAAAACATAAGATTATAACTGATGAAAATATACAACCCATAGCAAAAGCGCAGTATAGAGTACCATTCAGTCAGAAAGAAATGATGAACAAGGAGTTAAAATCCATGTTAGACGCCGGTATTATAGAACCGTCTGACTCACCATGGTCCGCGCCAGTTATAATAGTTCCAAAGAAGTCCGAAAATGGAGAGAAGAAAATAAGAGTATGTATTGACCTGAGAGGATTGAATTCTGCCACAAAGAAAGACCATTATCCCGTCGCTAATATGCAAGAAACACTTGACCAACTCGGAAATGCAAACCTTTTCTCTACACTTGATTTAGCTTCTGGCTACTGGCAAGTGGAGTTGGATGAGAGGGACAAAGAAAATACAGCTTTCACTACTAACGGTCAACATTACCAGTTCACGAAAATGCCATTTGGATTAGCAAATACTCCTAGCACTTTTCAACGGCTGATGAACAGTATATTAGCAGGCTTAACAGTCGAAAGATGTCTTGTATATCTGGACGACGTGATTGTGTTCAATGGAAACGGTATAGACGATAATATCAAACGGTTAAGACAAGTTTTTGACAGATTGAGGGAAGCAAATTTAAAACTACAGCCTTCAAAATGTAAGTTCCTTTTAAAAGAAACAAAATATTTAGGACACGTTATTAACGAAACTGGAATAAAACCAGACCCAGCAAAAATTTCCGTAATTGAAAACTACCCAAAACCTAAAAACGCAAAAGAAATTAGATCATTTCTTGGATTAGTTGGATTTTACAGGCGATTCATTAAAGATTTCGCAAATTCCGCAGCGCCATTGAATTATCTAACTAAGAAGGATATAAAATTCAGTTAGACAGATGTATGTGAAAAATCATTTAATGACCTAAAGACAGCCCTTTCTTCAGACTCTGTGCTAATACACCCAGACTTTTCCAAAGATTTTATCTTATCAACAGACGCTAGCGGCAAAGGTATAAGCGCAATACTCAGTCAAAAAGTGGGAGGTTACGAGAAGCCAATCGCTTTTGCTAGTCGTCAACTAAAAACTCACGAAGAAAACTATACAACTACTGAACTAGAATATTTAGCAATAATATGGGGTCTTAAACAATATAGATGCTATATATACGCACGAAAATTTTTTATAGTTACGACCATAAACCTTTAAAATGGCTTATGTCTCTCAAAGATCCAAATACAAGATTAGGAAGATGGGCTATACTTTTAAATGAACACGAATACGAAGTAATTCATAAACCAGGAAAGAAGCACATAAACGCTGACGTACTTTCTAGAATTCCTATAAATTCTTTACAAAATGAAGAAAATAACGACGAAGTTTTCGTACCTATCTGGGGTAGATATAAAATACTAACTCAGCAAAACGAGGATGACGACTTAAAGAAACTTAAAACTCAAGACGGATTTTTTGTAGATGAAGAACAATTACTCTTCAAGGAAAGAATTGATGATGAAAGACATCATAAATTAGTTATACCCAAATCAATGGTTTTTAAAGTTATGCATGCATATCATAATCTTCCGTACGCAGGACACCAAGGATTCGAAAAAACATACAAAAGAACATAGAAAAAAGATAAATTTTGGTGGAAATCTATGACGAAAGACATTAAAGACTATTGCGATAAATGTCATTCGTGCAACGAACGGAAAACATCTCCACATTTAAAATCCGCTCCTCTACAAAAATTCCAAGAAGTAACGAAATCTTTTGAAAGAACCTCTATGGACATTGTAGGACCTCTTACTACTACGATGAATGGCAACAAGTACATTCTGACATTTCAAGATCATTTTACAAAATATCCGGAAGCATTCGCCATTCCAAACGATAAAGCCGAAACTATAGTTAAAATTTTTGCCCAACAAATAGTTACTAGACACGGTGCGCCAAGACAATTGTTAACTGACCGTAGTGCAAATTTCATGTCAAAAATATTTTGAGTTTTGAAAATATTTGGTACGGAGAAGATACAAACTACTGCATATCATCCCGAAACAAATGGAATGTTAGAACGAAGTCATCGGGTTTTCAAAGACAAACTATCTCATTTTATTGACAGAGACCAGACTGACTGGGACGAATGGTTACCTTATGTTCTTATGGCATACAGAAGTACCGTTCATAACTCTACAAATGAAACTCCATTTTACTTAATGCACGGTAGAGACATGGAACTACCATATGACGACATAACTAGAACACAAACATTACGATATGACTATGAGGAAAATTATTCATCCGAATTGCGCGAACGTTTAAATATAGCTTTCGAAAAAGTTAGACAAAAATTGAAACAAACGACAGATGCAAGAAATAAACAATTTAATAAAAATGCAAAATTAACAGAATACAAAATAGGTGACGCGGTTTATTTACATAACACAACTCAAACTATCGGACATTCGCGGAAGCTCATGAAACCTTGGACAGGACCGTACTTTATTGTAGACAGAACTAGTACAGTAAATTATAATATTCGTTCAGCCGAGAATTATCAATAAAGGATGTAGCACCTATACCATCCACTGCAATTCCCCATTGGTTAGATTAAAATTACAAGATAAATAAATTAAAATAATAAGAATAATATTTTTGGGAATTAAAAAAGAGTTATGTTTAAGAAAATATAGTTAATTTTTATTGTATGTTATTTAGCTTATAAATTATCAGCATAAATGATCATGGTCCATACACAACACACATCCGAGTACGAGATGCAGCGTCAGTGAAATCCGAACATTCCACCGCTTATCGCACTAAGGTCAAGGATCGACACACCGACAGCATGCAGCGCAACCAAAAGCACACCACAACTCAGGCCCAATATTGTTACAACAAACCCCCAACCCTAAGTAAAAAGTGTATTGTGACCAAGTGAAAATAGAGACTTTAAGGTAGAAATAGTAAATTATGTGTATCATATTTATATAAAGTTTGTTACCGTAAGATGTCTACGCAACATAAATAATTCATAATTTTTAAAATTTAGTTTTTTTAAATAGTACGTTCTAGAGGAACGTAAATTTTCAAAAGTGGGAGGAATGTAAAAGGCAATACCCTTTCAACTTTAGAAAGTAGGTATCAAAATACTTTAATTTGATTATTTCGCGTTTGATGTTTTATAAAATTGCGTTGACAATTTATCACGTATGAGTGCAGTGTAATGAACCTGCAAAATATGTAATTAATATAAATTTTTAATTGCAATCACTGATATTTGATGATTATGTAAAAATCCAAATTAAGTACTCTGATTAAAAAATACAGCACTGGGTAGTCAGAGTCCAAAAAAGAAAGATCTAAATTATAATAACGATTAAGTTATTAAATTATTATTTTTGTTGAAACTTTTATTTTAATTTTAATATATATTTATTTTAATATAAGTAAATTGTTTGCGTATTTACTTTAACAACCCGTCTTTCTACGATCCGAAAGTCGACCTATTTAAAATACCTCGGTTTGGCAAGAACTCACATTTTTATTTTATTGTAGTGTTTAGTAAAAATTACCATCCGTTACATAGCTTACAATATACAACGTATTCACTAAAATAACATCCGAAAATTGAATGTGTATTATCAGATTGGTACCACGTTTTGGTCCCTTTTTATGTCAAATGCTTAAAACCATCTATAGTATAGATCCTAAAGCATGAATATGAATGTTTTAACAAAAATATCCATTTCAAGAATAGGTAAAATCTGACTTTATTTTTGTAAAAAATAATATAAATATTTGCTTTCGCGCCCGAATTTTATAATTCTTTATCATATATTAGCTAAAAGAAAACATTGCAACAACAAAATTGCTATTTCAAGTGTGGTAGGTATTCTAGAATCCAGCCCATGTAGCGTACAATATACAACGTATTCATCAAGATTAGGTAAAATCTGACTTTATTTTTGTAAATATTTATATAAATATTTGCTGCCGCGCCCGAATTTTATAATTCTTCATCATATTTTAGCTAAAAGAAAACATTGCAACAAGAAAATTGCTAATTCAAGTGTGGTAGGTATTCTAGAATCCAGCCCATGTAGCTTACAATATACAACTTATTATTTAAAATGACACCCGAAAATTGAATGTTTATTATCTGATTGGAACCACGTTTTGGTCACTTTTGCTTGTCCAATGCTTAAAACCATCCATTGTATAGATCCTAAAGCATGAATATGAATGTTTTAACAAAAATATCCATTTCAAGAATAGGTAAAATCTGACTTTATTTTTGTAAAAAATCATATAAATATTTGCTTCCGGGCACGAATTTTATGATTCTTCATCATATTTTAGGTAAAAGAAAACACTGCAACAAGAAAATTGCTATTTCAAGTGTGGTAGGTATTCTAGAATCCAGCCCATGTAGCTTACAATATTCAACGTATTCATCAAGAAAAGGTAAAATCTGACTTTATTTTTGTAAAAATACATGTAAATATTTGCTTCCGCGCCCGAATTTTATAATTCTTCATCATATTTTAGCTAAAAGAGAACATTGCAACAAGAAAATTGCCATTTCAAGTGGGGTAGGTATTCTAGAATCCATCCTATGTAGCTTACATTATACAACCTATTAATTTAAATGACACCCGAAAATTGAATATTTATTATCTGACTGGTACCACGTTTTGGTCACTTTTGCATGTCCAATGCTTAAAACCATCCATAGTATATATCCTAAAGTATGAATATGTAGGTTTTAACAAAAATATCCTTCTCAAGAATAGGTAAAATCTGACTTTATTTTTGTAAACAATCATATAAATATTTGCTTCCGCGACCGAATTTTATAATTCTTTAACATATTTTAGCTAAAAGAAAACATTGCAACAAGAAAATTGCTATGTCAAGTGTAGTAGGTATTCTAGAATCCAGCCTATGTGCTTACAATATAAAACGTATTCATCAAGTTTAGGTAAAATCTGACTTTATTTTTGTAAAAAATCATATAAATATTTGCTTCCGCGACCGACTTTTAAAATTCTTTAACATATTTTAGCTAAAAGAAAACATTGCAACAAGAAAATTGCTATTTCATGTGTGGTAGGTATTCTAAAATCCAGCCCATGTAGCTTACAATATACAACGTATTCATCAAGAATAGGTAAAATCTGACTTAATTTTAAAAATCATATAAATATTTGCTTCCGCGCTTGAATTTTATAATTCTTCATCATATTTTAGCTATAAGAATATATTGCAACAAGAAAATTGCTATTTCAAGTGTCGTAGTTATTCTAGAATCCAGCCTATGTAGCTTTCAATATACAACGTATTCATTAAAATGACACCCGAAAATTAAATGTTTATTATCGAATTGGTACCACGTTTTGGTCACTTTTGCACGTCCATTGCTAAAACAATCCATAGTATAGATCCTAAAGCATGAATATAAATGTTTTAACAAAAATATTCATTTCAAGAGTAGGTAAAATCTAAGTTTATATTTGTAAAAAATCATATAAATATTTGCTTTTGCGCCCGAATTTTGTAATTCTTAATCAAACTTTCGCTAAAAGAAAACATTGCAACAAGAAAATTACTATTTCAATTGTGGTAGGTATTCAAAAATCCGGCCCATGTATCCTACAGTATACAAAGTATTCATCAAGAAAAGGTAAAATTTGACTTTATTTTTGCAAAAATACATATCAATATATGCTTTCGCGCACGAATTTTATAATTCTTCATAATATTTTAGCTAAAAGAAAACATTGCAACAAGAAAATTGCTATTTCAAGTGTTGTAGTTTTTCTAGAATCCAGCCCATGTAGCTTACAATATACAACGTATTCATCAAGAATAGGTAAAATCTGTCTTTATTTTTGTAAAAAATCATATAAGTACTTGCTTCCGTGCCCGAATTTCAAGTGTGGTAGTTATTCTAGAATTCAGCCCATGTAGCCTTCAATATACAACGTATTCATTAAAATGACACCCTAAAATTAAATCTTTATTATCTGATTGGTACTACGTTTTGGTCACTTTTGCATGTCCATTGCTAAAACAATCCATAGTATAGATCCTAAAGCATGAATTTGAATGTTTTAACAAAAATATTCATTTCAAGAGTAGGTAAAATCTAACTTTATATTTGTAAAAAATCATATAAATATTTGCTTCCGCGCCCGAATTTTATAATTTTTTATCATACTTTAGCTAAAAGAAAACATTGCAACAAGAAAATTGCTACTTCATGTGTGGTAGGTATTCTAGAATCCAGCCCATGTAGCTTACAACGTATTCATCAAGAAAAGGTAAAATCTGACTTTATTTTTGTAAAAAATCATATAAATATTTGCTTCTGCGCCCGAATTTTATAATTCTTCATTATATTTTAGCTATAAGAAAATATTGCAACAAGAAAATTGCTATTTCAAGTGTGGTAGTTATTCTAGAATCCAGCCCATGTTGCTTTCAATATACAAAATATTCATTAAAATGACAGCCTAAAGTTAAATGTTTATTATCTGATTGGTACAACGTTTTGGTCACTTTTGCATGTCCATTGCTAAAACAATCCATAGTATAGATCCTGAAGCATGAATATGAATGTTTGAACAAAAATATCCATTTCAAGAATAGTTAAAATCTGACTTTTTTTGTAAAAAATCATATAAATATTTGCTTCCGCGCCCGAATTTTATAATTCTTCATCATATTTTAGCTATAAAAAAAACATTGCAACAAGAAAATTGCTATTTCAAGTGTGGTAGGTATTCTAGAATCCAGCCCATGTTGCTTACAATATACAACGTATTCATTAAAATGGCACCCGAAAATTGAATGTTTATTATCTGATTGGTACCACGTTTTGGTCACTTTTGCATGCCTAATGAATAAACCTATCCATAGTATAGATCCTACAGCATGAATATGAATATTTTAACAAAAATATCCCTTTCAAGAATAGTTAAAATCTGACATTATTTTTGTCAATAATCATATAAATATTTGCTTCCGCGCCCGAATTTTATAATTATTTATCATATTTTAGCTAAAAGAAAACATTGCGACAAGAAAATTGCTATTTTAAGTATGGTAGGTATTTTAGAATCCAGCCCATGTAGCTTACAATACACAACGTATTCATTAAGATTAGGTAAAATCTGACTTTATTTTTGTGAAAAATCATATAAATATTTGCTTTCCCGCCCGAATTCTATAATTCTTTATCATATTTTAGCCAAAAGAAACATTGCAACAAGAAAATTGCTATTTCAAGTGTGGTAAGTATTCTAGAATCCAGCCCATGTAGCTTACAATATTCACCGTATTCATCAAGAAAAGGTAAAATTTGACTTTATTTTTGTAAAAAATCATATAAATATTTGCTTCCGCGCCCGAATTTTATAATTTTTCATCATATTTTAGCTAAATGAAAACATTGCAACAAGAAAATTGCTATTTCAAGTGTGGTAGATATTCTAGAATCCAGCCCATGTAGCTTACAATAAACAACGTTTTCATTAAGAATATTTATTTGTTTATTTATTTATTTATTTATTTAATTTAGCTTACATTATACAACGTATTCATTAAAATGACACCCGAAAATTGAATGTTTATTATCTCATTGGTACCACGTTTTGGTCACTTTTGCATGTCCAATGATTAAAAGCATTTATAGTATAGAACCTATAGCATGAATATGAATGTTTTAAGAAAAATATCCATTTCAAAGAATAGGTAAAATCTGAATTTATTTTTGTAAAAAATCATATAAATATTTGCTTCCGCGCCCGAATTTTATAATTCTTAATTATATTTTAGCTAAAAGAAAACATTGCAACAAGAAAATTGCTATTTTAAGTGTTGTACGTATTCTAGAATCCAGCCCTTGTAGCTTACAATATACAACGTATTCATCAAGAGAAGGTAAAATCTGACTTTATTTTGTAAAAAATCATATATATATATATATATATATATATATATATATATATATATATATATATATATATATATATATATTGCTTCCGCGCCCGAATTTTATAATTTTTAATCATTTTTTAGCTAAATGAAAACATTACAACAAGAAAATTGCTATTTTAAGTGTAGTAGGCAGTTGGCTTACAACCGTCGAGCAGTGCAGACGTGTGGTTCTATTCCGTGCGCGTGCAGTGTCGAAAAGTGTGTCATACAGTGTGTGCTTACAGTACAAATTTATTTCCTGTGTTCATCGCAATGAAGTATGTCGAAGAAGACTGAAAAATCAATAGCTAAAATAACAAAAAGAGACGACGTCTTCTCTTTGATTCCACCTAGCGGGAAAACATCTATACCGCCAGAGCTTAAGAATGCAGCATTGGTACTTAGAAACCAGCCAAGCTCAGTAAATCAACCCAGCACATCCCCAACCAACCTAGCTATGCCTGTTAACCATTCACCACTTTGAAATTCCAACACAACACCAACTACGACTTATCCTCAGACACTTTCATCAACCAATACGCCCCCAGCCAACCCCATAACGCTTCTCAGAATCCTCTCCAAACTAATACTCCAATTCCCTTCACACAGATATCCGAAATCGAAAATCAGCCTCAAACTCAAAACTCTCCTACAGGATACACCCAGATTTTTCCACCTTTATCGAACAGTGCGAACAGTAGCTCAGAATGGCAAACAGTTAAATCAAACAAAACAAAACGAAACAGTCCAGAAATTAACAGCAGGAACGTCAGACAAAAAACTCTAACTGATTTTGTGGTAAGGATAAATACTCAAAATAGATTCCAGGAATTAACTAATCAAGACCCAGAAAATGATAATGATGACGAAAATACAGTTGAAAAACGAGAACCTAAACCGCCACCTATTTTTATTCCTGATATAATTAAATTGCAACCATTACTGGAAATATTGAACTTAGTAGCCAAGGATGATTATTTTTTAAAATCAATGTCAAACAATCAGGTTAAAGTCCAACCCCATACATGTGAGAGTTACACAAAAATCATTAAGACCTTAACAGAGAAAAAAACGGCTTTTCATACATATCAGTTAAAACAGAAAAGAAACTTTAGAACAGTCCTAAGAAATATCCACTACTCTGCGGATATAGAATATTTGAAAACTGAAATAGAGTCGTATGGTCACAAAGTTATTAATATTCACAATATTAAAAATTGGAAAACTAAACAGCCGCTTCCCATGTTTTATGTGGACTTAGAACAGCAGGAAAATAATAAAAAAGTATACGACATTAAATATTTATTAAACTGCAAAATTGAATTCGAACCTCCGCGAGTAAAACGACAAATCGTACAGTGTACTAATTGCCAAAGATACGGACATACCCATAACTACTGCGAGCGGCAAGCACGCTGTGTGAAATGTGGGAAAAATCATCATACATCTACGTGTGAAAAACCATCTAATACAGATGCAACCTGTGCCTTATGTGATGGAAAACACCCTGCAAATTACAAAGGTTGCGCAATATACAAAGAGATTCAAAAAAGAAAATATCCCACTTTACGTACTAAACAAATTACTCAACGACCTACAAATAATAATATCAACATCCGTCCAGCACAATATGTAAACAATAACAATACATATGCAAGTGTTGCAAAAATGTCTAATCAGCAACCTACTAATATTAATGCAAATACTGCAAAAAATTCACAGGTCGAGACACCAGCTAATGAAATCGTTACCCCGGAAATAAACACACAAGGTAATTCTAATAAAAATCTAGAACAAATGTTATGTAAACTAATGGAACGTATGGACACAATGTTAAATATTTTAACAACATTAATTTCAAAAATAAAATGAATACTCAGATGATAATTGTATTATGGAATGCCAACGGCTTGGCTCAACATAGCCAAGAATTAAAATCATTTATTATTAACCACCAACTAGATATAATACTTATATCAGAAACTCATTTCACGAATAAAAACTACCTTAAAATACCAAATTATTCAATATATTCAACAAATTATCCTGACGGAACGGCTCATGGTGAAACTGCAATTATTGTAAAAGATTCAATTAAACATTATCAACTTGTAAAATACCAGAAAGAATATTTGCAAGCCACAAATATAAAAATTGAAACGCTATCGGAATCTTTTGTAGTGTCAGCAATTTATATGCCACCGAAACATATAATTAAAAACGAAGAATGTACTACCTTTTTTAATACATTGGGAAATAAATTCATTGCTGGTGGAGATTACAATGCTAAACACCAAATTTGGGGATCGAGACTCATTACACCAAGAGGAAGAGAATTACTCAAAACTATCCAGAATAAACATTACATAACCCTTTCAACTGGAGAACCAACCTACTGGCCGACTGACCCAAATAAAATACCTGATCTACTTGACTTTTTCATAGTCAGTGGAAAATCAGAAAAATATTTTAAAGTAGAATCCTGCGTAGATTTATCATCAGACCACTCACCCGTAATTCTAATATTCAGTACACAAATACCAAAAGTAGATAAACCCGCCTCTCTCTGTAATAAAAAAACGAATTGGCACAAATTCAGGAACATACTAGATAGTAAAATCTCGTTAAATGTCAGCTTAAAATCTCAAGAAGACTTAGATAATGCTGTAGAACATTTAACAAAATCAATTCAGGAATCTACTTGGCAATCGACCCCAATACAAAAATCTTGTAATACTGTAACAAACGTACCAGCGTACATCAAACATTTAATAGCTCATAAACGGAAAATTAGAAGAATCTGGCAGACAACTCGAGACCCCCAAGTAAAAAGTAAATTAAATAAAGCCACCAAAGACTTGAAAAAAATATTGCAACAAGAAAAAAATGAAACAATTCAAAACTATCTTGAGAATTTATCAGCAACAGAAGCAAGTGACTACTCATTATGGAAAGCAACGAAAAAAATCAAACAGCCCCAACAACACATTCCACCTATTAGGAAAGAAGGCGGACTATGGGCAAGGACTGACTCTGACAAAGCTCTAGCCTTTGCAAATCACCTAACAAAAGTATTCCAACCTTTTCCACCCTCGATACCACCAGAAGATGAACAATTCATATACAACACGTTAGAACATCCCTTTCAGTTGGATTATCCTATACGACATTTTAAACCGAAGGATGTTCTCGAGATAATATGCAAACATATAAATCCACAAAAAACTCCCGGATACGATTTAATCTCTGGAAAAATTTTAAAACAACTCCCATTTAAAGCAATCATTCTTATAACTTATATATTTAACACAATCTTAAGACTTGGGAGTTTTTCCATCACAATGGAAAGTAGCTCAAATTATTCTTATACACAAACCAGGGAAACCCGCTGAGGAAACATCGTCCTATCGTCCAATAAGTTTACTACCTGTACTTTCAAAAGTATTTGAAAAACTTTTCATCACAAGACTGGAGCCCATACTTATGCGAAGAAAATTAATTCCTGATCATCAGTTTGGCTTCCGAAAACAACACTCAACTATTGAGCAGGTTCATAGAGTAGTCGACGTAATAAACAAAACATTTGAAAGAAAACACTACTGTTCAGCAGCTTTTATAGATGTTTCGCAAGCGTTCGATAAAGTGTGGCATATTGGCCTGCTATATAAATTAAAAAGCAACATCCCTCATACCTTCTATCAAATCCTAGAATCCTATCTAACAAACAGATATTTTACAGTAAAATACAAAGAAGAATGTAGTCCATTATACCCAATCAAATCAGGAGTACCCCAAGGTAGTGTTCTTGGACCTATTCTCTACCTCATTTACACGGCTGATATTCCAACAACTCCAAATTCTACAGTTGCCACATTTGCTGATGACACAGCAATCCTAGCTTGTCATAAAAATTCAGCAGAGGCCTCACATCTTCTTCAAATACAGCTTAAAAAAATCGAAAAGTGGCTAAAAATCTGGAGAATAAAAGCCAACGAAACCAAATCAGTCCATGTAACCTTTACCTTGAATAAAAGTACGTGTCCTGCGGTAACACTCAATAACCAACCGCTACCGCAAACTGAAGAAACAAGATATCTAGGAATACATCTTGATAGAAGACTAACATGGCGTAAACACATCTTCTCAAAAAGAAAACAACTGGGACTAAAATTCAGGCAGCACTATTGGCTATTAGGTAGAACTTCCAAACTGTCACTGGAAAACAAACTACTGATATATAAAAGCATCTTTAAACCAGTCTGGACGTATGGAATACAACTCTGGGGAACAGCAAGCAACTCCAATATTGAAATACTCCAACGCTTTCAATCTAAGTGCCTCCGAACAATTACAAATGCTCCTTGGTATGTGCCAAATGTAAACATCCACAGAGACCTCAACATGTGTACAGTGAAAGAAACAATCGAACAATTTAGTACCAAATATCTCAAAAGACTTGAAGCCCACCCAAACATAAGTGCAGTGAAATTGTTAGACAGCAGTGAGGACATACGACGATTAAAACTTTTTAAACCATTAGATTTAGGTAGATAGATTTAACTAACATTATATAGTTAATATTTAGAGTTTTTGTCAGTGGACAAATGCTCCTCATGTAATTCATTTGCTGTTATATTTTTACTTATTATCTTATATTTAGATAGATTGTAAAATTCTTAGGAGATACAAAAAAAAAAAGTGTAGTAGGTATTCTAGAATCCAGCCCATGTAGCTTACAATATACAACGTATTCATCAAGAATAGGTAAAATATACTTTATTTTTGTAAAAAATCATATTAATATTTGCTTCCGCACTAGAATTTTATAATTCTTCATCATATTTTAGCTAAAACATAACGTTGCAACAAGAAAATTGCTATTTCAAGTGTGGAAGGTATTCTAGAATCCAGCCCAAGTAGCTTACAATATACAACGTATTCATTAAAATGACACACGAAAATTAAATGTTTATTATCTGATTGGTATCACGTTTTGGACACTTTTGCATGTCCAATGCTAAAATTATTAATAGTATAGATCCTAAAGCATGAATATGAATGTTTTAACAAAATTATCCATTTCATGAATTGGTATAATCTGACTTTATTTTTGTAAAAAATCATATAAATATTTGCTTTCGCGTCCAAATTTTATAATTTTTCATCATATATTAGCTAAAAGAAAACATTGCAACAAGAAAATTGGTATTTCAAGTGTGGTAGGTATTCTAGAATCCAGTCCATGTAGCTTACAATATACAACGTATTAATCAAGAAAAGGTAGAATCTGACTTTATTTTTGTAAAATATCATATAAATATATGCTTCCGCGCCCGAATTTTATAATTCTTCATCATATTTTAGCTAAAAGAAAACATTGCAACAAGAAAGATGCTATTTCAGGTGTGTTAGGTATTCTAGAATCCATTCCATGTAGCTTACAATATACAACGTATTCATTAAAATGACACCCGAAAATTGAATGTTTATTATCTAATTGGTACCACGTTTTGGTCACTCTTGCATGTCCAATGCTAAAAACCATCCATAGTATAGATCCTAAAGCATGAATATGAATGTTTTAACAAAAATATCCATTTCAAGAATTGGTAAAATCTGACTTTATTTTTGTAAAAAATCATATAAATATTTGCTTCCGCGCCGGAATTTTATAATTCTTCATCATATTTTAGCTAAAACAAAACATTGCAACAAGAAAATTGCTATTTCTTTCTTTTTGTAAAATATCATATAAATATTTGCTTTCGCGCCCGCATTTTATAATTCTTAATCATATTTTAGCTAAAAGACAACATTGCAACAAGAAAAATGCTATTTCAAATGTGGTAGGTATTCTAGAATCCAGCCCATGTAGCTTACAATATACAACGTTTTCATCAAGAAAAGGTAAATTCTGACTTTATTTTTGTAAAAAATCATATTACAATATATATATATTCATCAAGAAAAGGTAAAATCTGTCTTTATTTTCGTAAAAAATTATATAAATATTTGCTTCCGCGCCCGAATTTTATAATTTTTCATCATATATTAGCTAAAAGTAAACATTGCAACAAGAAAATTGCTATTTCAAGAGTGGTTGGTATTGTAGAATCCAGCCCATGTAGCTTACAATATACAACATATTCTTCAAGAAAAGGTAAAACCTGACTTTATTTTTTTCAAAAATCATATAAAAATTTGCTTCCGCGCCCGTATTTTATAATTATTCATCATATTTTTGATAAAAGAAAACATTGCAACAAGAAAATTGCTATTTTAAGTGTGGTAGGTATTCTAGAATCCAGCCCATGTAGCTTACAATACACAACGTATTCATTAAAATGACACCAAAAAACTGAATTTTAAATATCTCACTGGAACCACGTTTTGGTCACTTTAGCATGTCCAATGCTAAATTTATCCATAGTATAGATCCTAAAGCATGAATATGAATGTTTAAACAAAAATATCCATTTTAAGAGTAGGTAAAATCTGACTTAATTTTTCAAAAAAATCATATAAATATTTGCTTCCGCGCCCGAATTTTATAATTCTTCATTATATTTTAGCTAAAATAAAACATTGCAACAAGAAAATTGCTATTTCAAGTGTGGTAGATATTCTAGAATCCAGCCCATGTAGCTTACAATATACAACGTATTCATCAAGAATAGGTAGAATCTGACATTTTTTTTGTAAAAAATCATATAAATATTTGTTTCCGCGCCCGAATTTTACAATTTTTTATCATATTTTAGCTAAAAGAAAACATTGCAACAAGAAAATTGTTATTTCAAGTGTGGTAGGTATTCTAGAATCTAGCCCATGTAGCTTACAATATGCGTATTCACAAAGAAAAGGTAAAATCTGACTTTATTTTTGTGAAAAAATCATATAAATATTGGTTTCCGCTCTCGAATTTTATAATTCTTCATCTTATTTTAGCTAAAAGAAAACATTGTAACAAGAAAATTGCTATTTCAAGTGTGGTAGTTATTCTAGAATCTTCCTCATATTTTAGCTAAACGAAGACATTGCAACAAGAAAATTGCTATTTCAAATGTGGTAGGTATTCTAGAATCCAGCCAATGTAGCTTACAATATACAACGTATTCAATAAAATGACACCCCAAAATTGAACGTTCATTATCTGATTGGTACCACGTTTTGGTCACTTTTGCATGTCCTTGGCTTAAAGCCATGTATAGTATAGATCCTAAATCATGAATATGAATGTTTTAACACAAATATCCATTTCTAGGATAGGTAAAATCTGACTTTATTTTTGTAAAAAATCATATAAATATTTGCTTCCGCGCCCGAATTTTATAATTCTTTATCATATTTTGGCTAAAAGAAAACACTGCAACAATAAATGTGCTATTTCAAGTGTGGTGGGTATTCTAGAGTCCAGCCGATGTTGCTTACAATATACAACGTATTCATCAAGAAAAGGTAAAATCTGACTTTATTTTTGTAAAAAATCATACAAATATTTGCTTCCGCGCCCGAATTTTATAATTCTTTATCATATTTTAGCTAAAAGAAAACATTGGAACAAGAAAATTGCTATTTCAAGTGTGGTAGGTATTCTAGAATACAGCCCATGTAGGTTACGATATACAACGTATTCATCAAGAATAGGTAAAATCTGACTTTATTTTTGTAAAAAATCATATTAATATTTGCTTCCGCGCCCGAATTTTATAATTCTTCATCATATTTTAGCTAAAAGAAAACATTGCAACAAGAAAACTACCATTTCAAGTGTGATAGGTATTCTAGAATCCAGCCCATGTAGCTTACAAAATACAACGTATTCTTTAAAATGACACCCGAAAATTTAATGTTTATTATTTGATTGGTACCACGTATGAGTTACTTTTGCATGCACAATGCTTGAAACCATCTATAGTATAGATCCTAAAGCATGAATATGAATGTTTTAACAAAAATATCCATTTCAAGAATAGGTAATATCTGACTTTATTTTTGTAAAACATCATATAAATATTTGCTTCTGCGCTCGAATTTTATAATTTTTTTTCATATTTAAGCTTAAAGAAAACATTGCAGCAAGAAAATTGCTAATTCAAGTGTGGTAGGTATTCTAGATTCCAGCCCATGTAGCTTACAATACATTAATATGACACCCGAAAATTAAATGATTATTATCTGATTGGTACCACGTTTTGGTCACTTTTTCATGTCCAATGCTAACAACGTATTCATCAAGAATAGGTTAAATCTGACTTTATTTTTATAAAAAATTCATATAAATGTTTGCTTCCGCGCCCGAATTTTATAATTCTTTATCATATATTAGCTAAAAACAAACATTGCAACAAGAAAATTGCTATTTCAAGTGTGGTAGGTATTCTAGAGTCCAGCCGATGTAGCTTACAATATACAACGTATTCATTAAAATGACACCTGAAAATTGAATGTTTATTATCTGATTGGTACCACGTTTTGGTCACTTTTGCATGTCCAATGATAAATTTATCCATAGTATAGATCCTAAAGCATAAATATGAATGTTTTAACAAAAATATCCATTTCAAGAATAGGTAAAATCTAACTTTATTTTTGTAAAAAACTATATAAATATTTGCTTCCGCGCCCGAATTTTATAATTCTTTATCATAATATAGCTAAAAGGAAACATTGCAACAAGAAAATTACTCTGTCAAGTGTGGTAGATATTTTAAAATTCAGCCTATGTAGCTTACAATATACAACGTATTCATCAAAAATAGGTAAAATCTGACTTCATTGTTGTAAAAAATCATATAAATATTTGCTTCCGTGCCGGAATTTTATAATTCTTCATCATATTTTAGCTAAAAGAAAACATTGCAACAAGAAAATTACTATTTCAAGTGTGATAGGTATTCTAGAATCCAGCCCATGTAGCTTACAAAATACAACGTATTTATTAAAATAACAGCCGACGGTACTGTCCTAACTAAATGGTATAAAAAGCCATCCGCTTCTACAAGATACTTGAATTATAATTCACAACATCCACAAACACAAAAAATAAACATGGCATATAATTTAATTAGCAGATCAATTGAGTTAACCTCAACATATTACAAGTCTGAAACAATAAATAAAATAAAAAGACTACTAAAAATAAATAATTACCCAAATGGCCTGATAAATGGTTTAATCAATAAATATAATACAGTCAAAAACAATAAAACAAATAACAATACTAACAATAACATTTCTAAGCAGCAGAACCCTGAATTACCTACATACGCGTCCTACGTTTACATAGATGGCGTAGCACCAAAAATTAAAAAACTTTTAAAATCAAACTTAAATGTAGAACTTGGATTTAAAACTATTAAAAAAGTAGGGGATGTATTTACAAAATTAAAATCAGAAATTGATAAGAACAACAAATCAAATATAATTTACAAAATACCATGCAGTAACTGTTCAGCACAATATACTGGTCAAACCAAAAGCTATTTAAAAAAAAGAGTTCAGAAACACGAACGTAATTGTACAACAGAACGAAATGCAACAGAGAAATGTGCCTTAGAAGAACACAGTAAAACAAAAAATCACAGATTTAACTTTCAAGAAACCAAAATACTTGCAACTGAAAAAAACCTTAACAAAAGCCTAACACTTGAAATGTTATTTATAAATCATGACAAACAAAATATAAATCGTAGAACTGATACATCTGACTTAAGATATATATACAATAATTTAGCTAAAATACACAATAAAAGATAACAAATAAAGCACAATACACTAAAAAACAAAAATAACACATAGGGAAAAAACTAAAAATAAAATTACTACAAATAAAAAATTACTTAAAAATTAACTAATCACTACATGATATAACTTAAATAAACAAGATTATGTGAGTACTTAGTAAGCTGTTAGCCAGTGCACTGTAAAAAAGTAAATTATATTAATACAATTTTTTCCAAAATCATCGTTGTGAAATAAAACAATTTTTAAATTTTTTTGACCAATGTATAGTTTATCTAAAAAACATACATATGTATTTTGACGTATTTATTTATTTATTTATTTATTTTTTTAATTATTTGACTGTATTTACGTGCTGTTTCTCTATGTTAAAATCATATTTCAAAGTACATACAAAATAAGTTGACCTACACGTAAATTAAAAATTTTCATGTAACTAGATTGTGTAATTTGTAAAATATATTGTATCCTCTAGTCCCTGAAGAAGACCCACGTGGGGTTGAAACCCCAGAGACGTAGCTTTTTCCAAATATATTGACTGAATTCCAAAAGTTTTATTATTTCTCATGAATATGAATGTTTTAACAAAAATATCCATTTCAAAAATAGGTTAAATCTGACTTTATTTTTATAAAACATCATATAAATATTTGCTTCTGCGCTCGAATTTTATAATTTTTTATCATATTTAAGCTTAAAGAAAACATTGCAACAAGAAAATTGCTAATTCAAGTGTAGTAGTTATTCTAGAATCCAGCCCATGTAGCTTATAATATATAACGTATTCATTAAAATGACACCCGAAAATTAAATGATTATTATCTGATTGGTACCACGTTTTGGTCACTTTTTCATGTCCAATGCTTAAAACCATCCATAGTATAGATCGTAAAGCATGAATATGAATGTTTTAACAAAAATAACCATTTCAAGAGTAAGTAAAATCAGACATTATTTTTGTAAGAAATCATATAAATATTAGCTTTCGCGCCCGAATTTTATAATTCTTCATCATATTTTAGCTAAAAGAAAACATTGCAACAAGAAAATTGCTATTTCAAGTGTGGTAGGTATTCTAGAATCCAGCCCATGTAGCTTACAATATACAACGTCTTTATTAAAATGACACCCAAATATTAAATGTTTTTATCTGATTGGTACCACGTTTTGGTCACATTTGCATGTCCAATGCTTAAAACAATCCATAGTATAGATCCTATAGCATGAATATAAATCTTTTAACAAAAATATCCATTTCAAGAATACGTAAAATCTGACTTTATTTTTACATAAAATCATATAAATATTTGCTTAGGCTCCCAAATTTTATAATTCTTTATCATATTTTAGCTAAAAGTAAACATTGCAACAAGAAAATTGCTATTTCAAGTGTGGTAGGTATTCTATAATCCAGCCCATGTAGCTTACAATATACAACGTATTCATTAAAATGACATCCGAAAATTGAATGTTTATTATCTGATTGATACCACGTTTTGGTCACTTTTGAAAGTTTAATGTTTAAAACCATCCATAGTATAGATCCTAAAGCATGAATATGAATGTTTTAACAAAAATATCCATTCGAAGAATAGGTAAAATCTGACTTTATTTTTGCAAAAAATCATATAAATATTTGCTTCCGCGCCAGAATTTTATAATTCTTCATCATATTCTAGCTAAAAGAAAACATTGCAACAAGAAATTTGCTATTTTAAGTGTGGTAGGTATTCTAGAATCCAGCCCATGTAGCTTACAATATACAACGTATTAATAAAGACAAGGTAAAATCTGACATAATTTTTTTTAAAAATCATATAAATATTTGCTTCCGCGCCCGAATTTTATAATTCTTCATCATATTTTAGTTAAAAAAAACATTACAACAAGAAAATTGCTATTTCAAGTGTGGTAGGTATTCTAGAATCTAGCCCATGTAGCTTACAATATACAACGTATTCATCAAGAATAGGTAAAATCTGACTTATTTTTTGTAAAAAATCATATAAATATTTGCTTCCGCGCCCGAATTTTATAATTCTTCATCATATTTTAGCTAAAAGAAAACATTGCAACAACAAATATTGCCATTTCAAGTGTAGTAGGTATTCTAGAATCCAGCCCATGTAGCTTACAATATACAACGTATTAATCAAGAATAGGTAAAATCTGACATAATTTTTTTTAAAAATCATATAAATATTTGCTTCCGCGCCCGAATTTTATAATTCTTCATCATATTTTAGCTAAAAGAAAACATTGTAACAAAAAATATTGCTATTTCAAGTGCGGTAGGTATTCTAGAATCCAGCCCATGTAGCTTACAATATACAACGTACTCATCAAGAAAAGGTTACATCTGATTTTATTTTTGTAAAAAATCATATAAATATTTGCTTCCGCACCCGAATTTTATAATTCTTCATCATATTTTAGCTAAAAGAAAACGTTGCAACAAGAAAATTGATATTTTAAGTGTGGTAGGTATTCTAGAATCCAGCCCATGTAGCTTACAATATACAACGTATTCATCAAGAATAAGTAAAACCTGACTTTATTTTTGTGAAAAATCATATAAATATTTGCTTCCGCGCCCGAATTTCATAATTCTCCATCATATTTTAGCTAAAAGAAAACATTGCAACAAGAAAATTGCGATTTTAAGTGTGGTAGGTATTCTAGAATCCAGCTCATGTAGCTTACAATATACAACGTATTCATCAAGAAAAGGAAAAATCTATATTTATTTTTATAAAAATTCATATAAATATTTGCTTCCGCGCCCGAATTTTATAATTTTTCATCATATTTTAGCTAAAAAAAAACATTGCAACAAGAGAATTCCTATTTCAAGTGTGGTAGGTATTCTAGAATCCAGAACATGTAGTTTAAAATATACAACGTATTCATTAAGAGTAGGTAAAATCTGACTTTATTTTTGTAAAAAATCATTAAAATATTTCCTTCCGCGCCCGAATTTTATAATTCTTCATCATATTTTAGCTAAAAGAAAACATTGCAACAAGAAATTTGCTATTCAAGTGTGGTAGGTATACTAGAATATAGCCCATGTAGCTTACAATATACAAAGTATTTATCAAGAATAAGTAAAATCTGACTTTATTTTTGTGAAAAATCATATAAATATTTGCTTCCGCGCCCGAATTTCATAATTCCTCATCATATTTTAGCTAAAAGAAAACATTGCAACAAGAAAATTGCGATTTCAAGGGTGGTAGGTATTCTAGAATCCAGCCCATGTAGCTTACAATATACAACGTATTCATCAAGAAAAGGTAAAATCTATATTTAGTTTTGTAAAAATTCATAAAAATATTTGCTTCCGCGCCCGAATTTTATAATTTTTCATCATATTTTAGCTAAAAAAAACATTGCAAGAAGAAAATTGCTATTTCTAGTGTGGTAGGTATTCTAGAATCCAGAACATGTAGCTTACAATATACAACGTATTCATTAAGAATAGTTAAAATCTGACTTTATTTTTGAAAAAAATCATATAAATATTTGCTTTCGCGCCCGAATTTTATATTTCTTCAATATTTTTTAGCTAAAAGAAAACATTGCAACAAGAAAATTGGTATTTCAAGTGTTGTAGGAATTCTAGAATCCAGTCCGTGTAGCTTACAATATACAACGTGTTCATTTAAATGACGCCCGAAAATTGAATGTTTATTATCTGATTGGTGCCACGTTTTGGTCAATTTGCATGTCCAATGCTTAAAACTATCCATAGTATAGATCTTAAAGCATGAAAATGAATGTTTTAACATAAATATCCATTTGAAGAATAGGTAAAACCTGACTTTATTTTTGTAAAAAATCATATAAATATTTGCTTCCGCGCCCGAATTTTATAATCCTTCATCATATTTTAGCTAAAAGAAAACATTGCAACAAGAAAATTGCTATTTTAAGTGTGGTAGGTATTGTAGAATCCAGCTCATGTAGCTTACAATATACAACGTATTCATCAAGAATAAGTAAAATCTGACTTTATTTTTGTGAAAAATCATATAAATATTTTCTTTTGCGCTCGAATTTTATAATCCTTCATCATATTTTAGCTAAAAGAAAACATTGCAACAAGAAAATTGCTATTTTAAGTGTGGTAGGTATTGTAGAATCCAGCTCATGTAGCTTACAATATACAACGTATTCATCAAGAATAAGTAAAATCTTACTTTATTTTTGTAAAAAATCATATAAATATTTGCTTTCGCGCCCGAATTTTATAATTCATCATATTTTAGCTAAAAGAAAACATTGCAACAAGAAAATTGCTATTTCAAGTGTGGTAGGTATTCTAGAATCCAGCCCATGTAGCTTACAACATACAACGTATTAATCAAGAATAGGTAAAATCTGACATATTTTTTTTTTAAAATCATATAAATATTTGCTTTCGCGCCCAAATTTTATAATTCTTCATCATATTTTAGCTAAAAGAAAACATTGCAACAAAAAATATTGCTATTTCAAGTGTGGTAGGTATTCTAGAATCCAGCCCATGTAGCTTACAATATACAACGTACTCATCAAGAAAAGGTTACATCTGATTTTATTTTTGTAAAAAATCATATAAATATTTGCTTCCGCGCCCGAATTTTATAATTTTTCAATATACTTTAGCTAAAAGAAAACGTTGCAACAAGAAAATTGCTATTTTAAGTGTGGTAGGTATTCTAGAATCCAGCCCATGTAGCTTACAATATTCAACGTATTCATCAAGAATAAGAAAAATCTGACTTTATTTTTGTGAAAAATCATTTAAATGTTTGCTTCCGCGCCCGAATTTCATAATTCTTCATCATATTTTAGCTAAAAGAAAACATTGCAACAAGAAAATTGCTTTTTCAAGTGTGGTAGGTATTCTAGAATCCAGCCCATGTAGCTTACAATATTCATCAAGAAAAGGTAAAATCTATATTTATTGTTGTAAAAATTTATATAAATATTTGCTTCCGCGCCCGAATTTTATAATTTTTCATCATACTTTAGCTAAAAAAAACATTGCAACAAGAAAATTGCTATTTCAAGTGTGGTAGGTATTCTAGAATCCAGCCCATGTAGTTCACAATATACAACGTATTCATTAAGAATAGGTAAAATCTGACTTTAGTTTTGACAAAAAACATATAAATATTTGCTTCCGCGGCCGAATTTTATAATTCTTCAACATTTTTTAGCTAAAATAAAACATTGCAACAAGAAAATTGGTATTACAAGTGTTGTAGGAATTCTAGAATCCAGTCCGTGTAGCTTACAATATACAACGTATTTATTAAGAATAGGTAAAATCTGACTTTATTTTTGTAAAAAATCATATAAATATTTGCTTCCGCGCCCGAATTTTCAAATTTTTCATCACATTTTAGCTAAAAAAAAACATTACCACAAGAAAAGTGCTATTTCAAGTGTGGTAGGTACTCTAGAATCCAGCCCATGTAGTTCACAATATACAACGTATTCATTAAGAATAGGTAAAATCTGACTTTAGTTTTGACAAAAAACATATAAATATTTGCTTCCGCGGCCGAATTTTATAATTCTTCAACATTTTTTAGCTAAAATAAAACATTGCAAGAAGAAAATTGGTATTACAAGTGTTGTAGGAATTCTAGAATCCAGTCCGTGTAGCTTACAATATACAACGAATTCATTAAAATGACACCCGAAAATTGAATGTTTATTATCTGATTGGTGCCACGTTTTGGTCACTTTTGCATGTCCAATGCTTAAAACTATCCATAGTACAGATCTTAAAGCATGAATATGAATGTTTTAACATAAATATCCATTTCAAGAATAGGTAAAACCTGACTTTATTTTTGTAAAAAATCATATAAATATTTGCTTCCGCGCCCGAATTTTATAATCCTTCATCATATTTTAGCTAAAAGAAAACATTGCAACAAGAAAATTACTATTTTATGTGTGGTAGGTATTGTAGAATCCAGCCCATGTAGCTTACAATATACAACGTATTCATCAAGAATAAGTAAAATCTGACTTTATTTTTGTATAAAATCATAAAAATATTTTCTTTTGCGCTTGAATTTTATAATTCTTCATCATATTTTAGCTAAAAGAAAACATTGCAACAAGAAAATTGCTATTTCAAGTGTGGTAGATATTCTCGAATCCAGCCCATGTACCTTACAACATACAACCTATTCATCAAGAATAGGTAAAACCTGACTTTATTTTTGTAAAAAATCATATATATATTTGCTTCCGCGCCCGAATTTTATAATTCTTCATCATATTTTAGCTAAAAGAAAATATTGCAACAAGAAAATTGCTATTTCAAGTGTGGTAGGTGTTCTGGAATCCAGCCCATGTAGCTTACAATATACAACGTATTCATCAAGAATAGGTAAAATCTGACTTTATTTTTGCAAAAAATCATATATATATATATATATATATATATATATATATATATATATATATATTTGCTTCCGCGCCCGAATTTTTTAATTTTACATCATATTTTAGCTAAAAGAAAACATTGCAACAAGACAATTGCTATTTCAAGTGTGGTAGTTATTCTAGAATCCAGCCCATATAGCTTACAACATACAACGTATTCATCAAGAATAGGTAAAATCTGACTTTATTTTTGTAAACAATCATATAAATATTTGCTTCCGCGCCCGAATTTTTTAATTCTTCATCATATTTTAGCTAAAAGAAAACATTGCAACAAGAAAATTGCTATTTCAAGTGTGGTAGATATTCTAGAATCCAGCCCATGTAGCTTACAACATACAACGTATTCATCAAGAATAGGTAAAATCTGACTTTATTTTTGTAAACAATCATATAAATATTTGCTTCCGCGCCCGAATTTTTTAATTCTTCATCATATTTTAGCTAAAAGAAAACATTGCAACAAGAAAATTGCTATTTCAAGTGGTGTAGGTATTCTAGAATCCAGCTCATGTAGCTTACAATATACAACGTATTTAAGAAGAATAGGTAAAATCTTACTTTATTTTTGTAAAAAATCATATAAATATTTGCTTCCTCGCCCGAATTTTTTAATTCTTCATCATATTTTAGCTAAAAGAAAACACTACAACAAGAAAATTGCTATTTCAGGAGTGGTACGTATTCTAGAATCCAGCCCATGTAGCTTACAATATACAACGTATTCATCAAGAATAAGTAAAATCTGAGTTTATTTTTGTAAACAATCATATAAATATTTGTTTCCGCTCCCGAATTTTTTAATTCTTCATCATATTTTAGCTAAAAGAAAACATTGCAACAAGAAAATTGCTATTTCAAGTGTGGTAGTTATTCAAGAATCCAGCCCATGTAGCTTACAACATACAACGTATTCATCAAGAATAGGTAAAATCTGACTTTATTTTCCCTGGCAAGTACTTTAGAACCGTTAAGAATTCGAACCGGTAAAATTACTGGTTCGGAACTTTTTAATTCTCACACCGTGAGGACTCTATTGCGACTATTCTCGTTTGTTTCCGTTAACCGTTGCCTCGTTTTAGGCGTACCGGTTCATTTATACGCATCGATTCGTTGTATCGCCGTTAGCCGTGGTATCCCTGGCAAACGTAGATTTAAAACTAGTTCGTTTTCGCGGACACACAACAACCACTAGCTAGTCGTCCCCTACAACGCTTCGTCAACAGCACATCGACTAGCCACTAAAAATCCTTAAACCTGTATCGTTGCAGCCAGGAATAAACCACAGTAAAGTTACCCTGCGTGTTTTATTTACAAAACAACCCTACCCTTCTTCACTAAGTTATCTAGACACCCTAGGACCTCCAACGTGGATCTGCCGTACTGAAAGGCGCCCGAGCAACCCCGATACGCCGATACATCCACAAGGTCGAGGCGTAGGCAGGCGTCACAAATTCTGGCGCCCGAGCAGGGACATTTTAAAACAATATGAGCCATACAGAGGGAAAATTCAGCGGCAGCGGCCGAAGTACCAGGCCAGCCGTATCGTGGGTTTGCGAACTGACGAAAGCTAACCTCCAGCATCGGCTGCAGGAACTTGGCCAAGAAACAGAGGGTAACTTAACGGAGCTGAGGTCAAGGATGGTAGCCTTGGTGCGAAGACTGGGTCAGGTGGCAGCAGAAGCGAAGGTCGAAACAGAAGACGCGGCCACACAAGCTGATCTCATAACGCCACCTATCATCGTCCCACCACCAGAAACCGCGTCGCCGGCCAGCCTTCCCTCGACCTGACTACCACCAGCCTCGCAGATATGCGAAACGGTCCGTAAATGGAATGCCCATTTTGACGGTAAAGCCGACCCAGTAGGTTTCCTAAAAAGAATTCAGGAGTTGAAGTAGAGCTACAACGTCGAAGACCGACGACTACTTACTGCCTTGCCCGAATTGTTTCGCGGGACTGCCCTGCTATGGCTGCGAAACAACCGCAGCGAATGGCAGACTTGGGCAGACTTCCAGGCGGACATTCAAGACACATACATGGGGTCAGATCGAAAGCTCCGCCTCGGGGAAGACATCTTGACCCGGAGACAGAAAGTCGGAGAAAAAGGTAGCGATTATGTCACCGACATCCGCTCTCTAATTCGACGACAAGGGCAGCTGACGAAAGAAGAAGAAGTGTTCCGCGTTCACAATAATTTACTGCTGGAATACAAGCAGTTCATCCGACGCCGCGACGTACATACCATTAGAGAGCTGCTAAGGGAGGCCGAGGAATATGAGCGCCTCCAAAAGGAAATAAGGCCGACACACGTAAGCCGTCTCAATACGGTCGCCACAGATATATCCCCACCAACATTAGCAGCCGCTACCGCAAACCTGGGTGTTCGCTGCTGGAGGTGTGGCGAACACGGACACTTCAGGCAAGCATGTCGCAATCCACCCAACTTGTTCTGCTAGAAGTGGGACCGCCAAGGAGTGATGACCTGGGACTGCTGCGCGAGGTCGGGAAACGCCAAATAAATTGCCCCGCAGGGAGGCCGGAGCAATTTACACCACTACAGCCTCCTCATAACTACCCCCACCAGATGATTCCCGCTCTACCGGTCGCGGAAAGCGATCCAGGGGAAGATAACCACCCGTTCGGCCTAAACCAGGCCACTGCCGACAGACTGACCGACCGACATTCCACCGTCGTGGCGGCCCAACACAACCATGTTCGACTGGCAGACGGTACGACGTCCATAGTGGGAGGTGCGCTGCGGGTAGGTTATGCTATTGGGGGAGTCTGGCGACCAGTGGTACTGCACTGCTTGCCCAACTTAACACACCCAATTATCCTGGGCATGGACGTTATCACAACCTTCCACATGGTGATTGACCCGGCCACAAGACGGGTAACGGTAGGGAGACCCATCCAAGGAGGCACTATATGTGCGATCCAGGCCGGCGAAGATGACAGGTCGCAACTGGACCTTTTTCTGAACCGGGAACTTCAGAAATTTGAGGGCATAACCGGCGTGACTCCGCTCGCCCAGCATACGATTAAATTAACCGACAAGACCCCCCTGAAACAACGCTATGCTCCACGAAACCCGAGGATGCAACAGATTATTGACGACGAAGTAGAACAGATGCTCCGAGACGGGATTATTGAAAAATCCGAAAGTCCATGGAGCTCCCCGGCGGTGATCGTAAGGAAGAAGGACAGACGGCCGCGATTTTGTATCGATTTTCGGCAACTGAATAAAGTCAGCGAAAAAGATGCTTACCCGGTGCCTTTCATTTCAGCTATTCTCGATAAGCTGCGGCCGGCCAAATATTTTTCAACAATTGACCTGAAGAACGGCTACTGGCAGTTTGCATCGACCCCGGAAAGTAAGCCACTTATCGCATTTACTGTACCCGGAAAAGGACTGTACCAGTTCCGGGTTATACCCTTCGGTCTGCACGCCGCGCCTGCCCCGTTTCAGCGCCTCCTCAATAGGGTCATCGGACCAGAAATGGAACCGTTCGCCTTCGCCTACTTAGACGACATAGTCGTCGTCAGCGAAACGATGGAGGAGCACATTAAGCATTTGGAAGTGGTCTTTCGTCGTCTGTGAGAAGCGAATCTCCGTATCAATTCCGAGAAGTGCCAATTCGGAGCAAAAAAAAAAGTATCTCAGGCACGTTGTAATTGAACATGGCCTGAGAACTGATTCAGACAAAGGTGCTCGTCATCACGCAAATGCCTACACCAACATCCGTCAAAGAGGTGCGCCGCTTGCTGGGAGCAGCATCATGGTACCGGCGATTTGTTCCCAACTTCGCTCAGAAGACGGCGCCGCTGACCGAACTGCTACGGAAAAGACGGGTGTGGCAATGGGGGCCAGCCCAGGGAATTGCGTATCAAGAACTCAAGGCAATCCTCACTTCAACACCCGTGTTAAGCTGCCCGAACTTCGATGAACCGTTTATCCTCCAGACGAACGCATCGGATCAAGGGATCGGCGCAGCCCTTGTACAAGGAAGCCTCGAAGAACCACGGGCAATTGCCTACATTAGCAGGTCGCTCTCGGCGGGGGAAAAGAACTACTCCGTCATCGAGAAAAAGTGCCTGGCCATAGTATGGGCGGTCAAGAAGTTAAGGGGGTATCTGGAAGGGTATCACATCACCATCGCCACTGACCACCAGGCGTTGAAGTGGTTAGATAGTTTGAGAGAGCCATCTGGGAGGTTGGCCCGGTGGACGGTGACGTTACAACAGTACGACTTCGACACCGTCTACCGGAAGGGTACTCTAAACCACATGGCTGATATGTTGAGTCGAACCCCGTTACCTGCCATCGCCGCCGTCACCGAATCGTGTGCATGGTACAAGCGCATGACCCAGGCGGTGCAAGACCACCCAACGCAGTATCCAGAGTACCGACTAATTCGGGGGAAATTATATCGCGACTTCTGGGATCCCGCCGACCTAACCGAAGCATATCCTGACCGGCAATGGAAGCTCTGTATCCCAAAGGAACAGAGACACCAGGTACTACAGAACAACCATGACCGACCGGAAGCCGGACATATGGGGATAGCCAAAACCATCGCGCGGCTCGCCCTACACTTCTACTGGCCTGGGATGTTCCGGGATGCGACGCAATACGTCCGTTGCTGCATTGGCTGCCAAAGATATAAGGCAGACCAGCGAGGGGCGGCTGGAAAGATGGGTCCACCGAAAATCGGACAGCCCTGGGAAACCGTTTCCATGGACATCATGGGTCCACTGCCCCGAACCGCCAAGGGTTACGAGTACCTGATCTGCTTCCAAGACCGGATGACTGAATGGGTAGAAGGTCGACCTATCGGGAAGGCGAATGCGCCAACCATAGCGCAAGCAATGCTGACGGTAGAGAGCTGATAATATGCCAGTATGGATGCCCGCGGGTACTGATATCGGACAATGGGACTGAATTCGACAACCGCACTATGAAGAAGAAGCTCGCCGAATACCAGATACATCACCTTATGACACCCCCGTACACACCGCAAGCCAACCCCGTAGAGCGGGTTAACCGAATTTTGAAACCCATGCTGGCACAGTTCTGCGGAGAGCAACACCGGACGTGGGACCGCTATATCCCTGAGTTCATGATGGCTATCAATAGTAGCCGTCACAGCTCGACGGGGTACTCTCCGGCATACCTCAACTTCGAACGGGAGTTGGCACTACCAGCAAACGACGAAACGGAAGTCCCCGCCGATAATCGAGATGGAGGTCAAATATCCGAGGAACACCTGGCATGAATGCAAGCCCTAAAAGACGTTCGGGAGCTAGCCCGGATTAACACCGCACGGGCAGCGACCCAACAGGCCCACCACTATAACCTGCGCAAACATGAGCACACCTATTACCCGGGCGAAAAAGTGATGCGTCGAGAACACCCACTTTCATCGGCTCTCAAAGGTGTGGCGGCTAAGCTAGCATCGAAATACTCGGGACCGTGGACGGTACACAAACGCGTATCCCCTAACGTATAAAATCTACGCGGCGACCTCGGAAAGATGCTTACTCGAATTCATATCAAAGACCTCAAACCGGCTTTTACAGATCAGCCAGCGACAAGGGGCCAGCAGCCAGCGCCGTCAACCGTTGAAGGTTTACGATTACGAACAGGCAAACCAAAAATCCGGACGGAGAGGTCACCGCTGAAATACGCCCGCCGACCAGATGCGCGTCAGCTGTGTGTCCTGCGCGGCCGCCCATTACAATCGCCGAAACCGCGGCCAAAGACGCCATCAGCAGCCAGGGAAGCATCAACGGCATCCTCAGCCGTCATCGGGACATCAACGCCCATCCTAGTGGGGCTCCCCAAGACGCCGAGAACACCCCGACGTGGAACTCCGATACAGCGGAAAGACGGTCCGGGGAGCTCGGACAACTATTTCTGCCTCTATATGTCCCCGCTACCGCAAATGTCTGGGGTACCCAAGACACCCCGCACACCCAGAACCCTGGAAAATATTTTCGAAACTCTGTTTGGGTCAACACCGTCTCCAGCAGCAAGGAAGATCTCTCCGTCCCGCTTTGGGACCCCGTTGCCAGGGCTAAGCCCCAGCCCAGCCGCACTTACTCCTCTACCGCCCATACCCCAGGGAACCGTCAAAGGTCGAGACACAACAGAGGACGCCATGGCAGATGGATCACCCTGTACAAGGCGTCGCCATCACCACCGATCGACCCGCTCCGCTTCGGGACCCCGTTACCAGTTCGGTTACCGCCGATTCCGCCGTTACCGTCCCCGCCGAACCAGTCACGAGGACCATTGACAGAGGAAGTCTCCCCAATCCCGTCATCCTCGCCATTGTGCCACCGAGGTACGTAATAAGTAATATACGACTGATTATGTGGAAACCGATTCAATAACTTTCTGGCGCTAATCTTAGCCTTGAGTTTCCGAATGATAGTCTTATTAAACCAGCGTGGGTAGTTGCTACCATTGGTAATTTTAGTAGGAACACATAAATCTATAAAATAATATAATTTAGAATACAAAAACTCACAGGCAAGATTAACGTCAGAAAATTCCTCAAGACAATTCCAATTATAATTACCAATAAGTTCATACAGTTTCACAAAATTTGTTTTTTTAAAATCGTATTTAACAGATGGTAAAGTCTTAGGATTCGGGTAATGTGCAAAGTTGAGATCTAGAGTGATAGTAAGTGCAGGGTGGGTGGTAAAGGGGATAGTCTATATCAAACACCAGATCAGTAGCACGTGAGACATTACACTGACTGTTACAAATAACTAAATCTAATAACCTATTATTAGCGTTTCGTACATTGTTGATCTGACTTGCATTAAAAAATTCAAGTAACAAATTTAGTTCATTAACTTTGGGAGAATCTGAATTTAATGTTAATTCAGGGATATTAAAATCACCACAAATCAAGAAATTGCTGTTATTTAAGAATTGGAGATGTTCAAAAAAATCGTTAACCGCAATATATGAACTCACAGGTGAAGCTGGTGGCATATATACAGTAAATACATAAAGATTAGAATTAACAGTTGGTATTTTTACACAGACAATGTTAACGTTAACGGGTAAAATGTCAGTATAATCAGTGAGATCAACTGCAGAGGATGAAAGATGATTTTTGATCATTACGAGAACACCTCCTCTCCTAGTAAGACGGCATGCAGTACACACTGAACGAGTCTGAACCAAATTCGGTGTTGTAAACACTGCCGGTGAGCCATGTTTCAGTGAGTGCGATGACATCGTAGTCGATTGATGAGTGAGTGGACTGCAGATGACCCAGTTTGGAGTTGAGACCTTGGATATTCTGGTAGAAAATGGTAAGTCGGCGCTGGGGGTTTGGGGAACTTGAAGTGATGGGTGATTGCTATTGTGATCCAACAATATTGGCTTTAAAACGTTTCAGAATATCAATGTATGTGTGGCAATTTTTATCCCATACATCATGAGATATATCGAGTTTGGTTTTGTGGATTTCATTAAATTTTATACAGTTGATACACTTGGATTCCTTAGATGGACAATCTTTGGCCTCATGGTTGCCAGTGCATTTACCACAAACTTAGTCAGATTTGACACATTGTTTAGATGTGTGATGAAAACCACAACATTTGAAACACCTGCGTAGTTCGATAGCATCATAGATAGCACACATGTCAAAGCCAATAAATATTTTCTGAGCCATAAGTAATAAGTTGTATGTTGTCACGTCGGTTTGGATGAGAGCTTGGTAGATACGAGAGTTGCGCTTAGTAGGACTAACATCAAGTACATCACATGTATAACCAGACAGAAATAAGGACTTATTTTGGTGAAGAAGATGGTCCGCGAAGGTCTATTTTGTGAAGGACTCAGACATACCAGAAATACGTATCCTAGGACGTAAGGCAGGTAATTGTTTGACTTCATACTTGATTTTAGGTTGTCACTTATGATGTCTTTGAGCTTGTCGGATTGATCGGAGCTAATGATGAGTGCACCTTTACTGATCTGTCGGACGGAGTTGATTGTGATGTTTGAGGCAACAGGGTTGGCAGATTTGAACAGATCTGATTTGGTCACTGAAGATAATTGAGACGCATCTTTGGGTTTCAACAATACTGGTGGCTTGCGAGTGGATTTGGCTGCAGCTGCGAAGGAGATGTCACCGCATGACGACGACGGGTGAGTGTTGCTATTTGTACTTAGCAGTTTAGAATTAATATCCTCTTGAATTGCGGACTTTCGATTGGATAGATTGGAGGAGATAATGGAGCTTATCTCATCTTTTAGGTTTGATAATACTTGATTAGTAATGGATGTTTCGAGGCTAGTAAGTTTTTCATGCATATCTTTGAAAAGACTCTTGATGTCGATATCTACGATCTATTATGATACAATTCACTTTGCAGGTAGGACACAAGAAGAAGAGAAACTTAGATTTTTCTAAGATGCGACCTTCATCATCAGTGAAATAGATACACCCTGGATGAAACCATTGACCACAGGTACCTTCACACCCTATGAGATTGTCAGATTTCCGTTTGCACTTCGCGCACTTACTCATTGTTCATCGCGGGAGAACACAAACAGAGAGGTCAGTTACACATAAATTTAATTAGACAGGCGAAATACTGCACAAAGTGGAATGACAAAATTTTGTAAGAAGGTGATCAACTTTATGTACAAAAACACAAATATTTAGAGCACAACGAAGTTAAAGATGAAAAGGTTATTATCACTGAATCACTTGTAACGAGATGCACACAATGATAAGGAATATTTATTTGGGAAACCAACAGATACATCCAATTATAGGTTTCCACGAAATACAATTACAACTTTAAATAAATTAAAAATCTATACAGTAAGCAGAACATAAAAGAAATTAAATTTTGTGATTGAACAAAAAGTTACAAATAACACTAATAACATAATTGAAAACTTAGAAAACTAGAAGTGGGACACATAGAATATACATTGATCGTAAATTAAATATTTAAATATTTAATGCACGTTTAAATTTATTTAAAGACAAACAGAAAAGATCTAAATGCTGAAAGTTATTGTTGTAGCAATGCATGAGTCTTTGTAGAGGAGAATTTTTATAGTTATTATAATTACATTTTTTGACGTAAAATAACTGTTTCTTACGTACAACTACGGATGGAGTATGAAAACTTAGATTGTCAAGAATGTAAGTGCTATATACCATATTGTTTAAGATTTTGTATAAAAACATTATGTCACCATTAGTTCTTCTTTGCTCGAGGGTTATCATGTTTAGTTTTTTTACGTAAGAGTGAACCATGAATACCATAAGACAACACTGCAGCAATTAGTTTATTATGGTTGACTTTATCGAAGGCTTTACTAAAATCAGTATACACCACATCCACCTGAATTCTGTTATCCATACGAATGCTGATAAATTCAGTGAAAGGTATTAAGTTATTTAAAATCGATTTTTTAGAACAAAATCCAGTTTGTTGAGGAATAATGATACTATTGTAATTAGATTTAATTTTATCAACGACTAAGGATTCAAAAATTTTACCGAAGCAAGAAAGTATGGAAATAGGTCTATAATTACATATATTGCTTTTATCTCCAGATTTAAAAATTGGCGTTATATGTGACACTTTCCACATGTCAGGAAATACACTATCTTTCAAGGACATGTTAAATAAAAGGAAAAGTGGGTAATTAAGGTATTGAGCGCAATTTCGTATAAACACAGGGTGTATTTTGTCAGGACCACTGCCTTTATTTACATAGATGTTTAAAAATTTCTTCTTCACTGATATGTAAATTCGCTACGTTTGTGTTGTTAAAATCCAAATTAGGTGAGACATTATTATTATTGTTATTAGTGGAGTTATTGTATACTGATTCAAAGAAAGTAGCAAAGAGGTTACTAATATCTTTACCGTTGTGTGCTTCTGAATTATTGTAGTGCATGTAGTTTGGTAGGCTGTTGTCTTTTTGTAAAGATTTAATGTGTTGCCAAAAGTGATTTACATTTGTCTTTATATTGTCTTCAATATATTTAACATAATTTTTAAAATCAGTATTCAATTGAATTTTCACTCGCTTACGTAAAACTGCGAAACTATTGTATGCATTAAAATCTTTGTACAATTTCCACTTTACATGAAATTTATTTTTCTCTTTAATTGTCTTTATTAAGCTTTTCGAGAACCATCTTGGATATCTTTATTTTTATTATTATTGAGCGGGCAATAAGTATGAAGGAGACTGAATAATATGTCAAAAAAAATATTGACGTTGTCATTGATATTTGTATTTGAAAGTTTATTGTCCCAATCAATTGCTGACAGCTTCCAAATTATACTTTCATAATCACATTTATTAAAATTATATGATGCAGGGTGACAATGAGTTAGTATTTTATTGTTTGAAAGAGAGAAATATATTTCAAGTGCAAGGTGGTAATTATCAATTTTGCTTAATGGGAAGTTACATGTAGTCAAATTTAAATTGAAAGTACTAAATACAAGATCAAGTATAGAATTAGTTTGATTAAGAACAAAATTATATTGATGTAAATTACAAAGGGACATAATGGAAATTAATTGGTGATAAATGTCATTTCTGGAAGTGAAGTTTGGTAGAAGGGTATTATTTTGTACCGGAGACCACTGGATGTCCGGAAGATTATAATCACCCAAAATTAAAACATTATTGTTAGGATGTTGCACACACACATCACTTATTTTGTTGAAATGGCTGTTATAGATAGTTAAATCGCTTTTTGGGGGAATGTAAGCACAACACAAAAGGATTTTTTGATGGTTTAGATTAGACACTGACACCCAAATATCTTCCGCTGCAGAACACCATTCGAAATAAACTCTGGATTGAAGATTTCTTGAAATAAGAAACATTACACCACCTCCTTGTTTTTTAATTGTATTATTGCGATCCTGTCTATAAACAGTGTATTTAGAGAGATCACATATTTCGCTATCATTAATAGAGTCGTTCAACCATGTTTCTGTAAAGCATATGATGTCATAGTTGCAAGCAGAAGTTTCATTATAGAAATTGATGAGTTTGGTTTTTAGCCCGCGAACGTTTTGGTAATAAATCGAGATCATTGTGTCTATGATGTGTGATATGTAGATTTATGTATACATGTATTCTTAATTTATTTTATTCAAATCATTCTCTGTGTTAATGAGAATGATAGGCGAATTATCATTTTTTCTGGCAAAAATTTTACAGTTTTTAACCTATGTATATTTATAATTTTTTTCACGTGTATGATCTTTTGCTTTCTTTAATAGAAGTTTGTTATAGGGGCTGAGATGATCGTTTATGTAAATTTTGTTTTTATCGCTGAAGCCTATGGTGTCAGACATTAAATCTTTGAATTGTCTAAAGCTTGCAATGACTTTGTCTCGTTTCAAGCGGGAAACAAATCTGACAATAATATTTTTAGGCCTATTGGTATGATTAAAATGAGATACCCTGTGTACTGCGTCGAGGTCTGATTCACTTATTGGACATTTGATTTTATTACCGATGTCAGAGAGTACATTTATTAAGTTCTCGGTTTGTTTTTCGGGAACTCCTACGATTTCTATATTGTTAAAACGGGATCTTTGTTCTAAATCGTTGACTTTGGTGCGCAAAGCGTCACATTCTTGTTTCAGGGGTTTAATGAGTTTAATTTTGTCGTTCCAGATTTTCATTTTTTGTTCAAAGTCATCCAGTTTGTTACAACAATACTCGACAGACTTTTTTAATTCAGTTACAGCTGATAAAATGTCATTTAGTAAAAACTGAGAGTTTGGCAAAGTAGTTGATAGTGGTGTGGGTGGAGTTGATTTGCAGGAGTTGCAAATCCAAGAAAGGTGATTGGATGACGTCAACGCGTTTATATCAGCGGAGGGGATTCTTAGACAGCTGATGTGGAAGGTTGAGTGACAGCTCCCCGCACAATTAATATATTTGTCTTGTCTACCGACCTTTGATTTGCAGATGTCGCACGCAGGCATGTTGATACAATAACTATTAAATCCAAAGTAATATTTATTTGGCTGTTGACCCGCATAGGTGACAATAATTCACAGGACAGAAGCAGTGGATTTGATGCAGCACAAAAAAAATGATACACAATGAACTAAATTACAAATATCTTCACTGAGTTTCACTATAACTATGTGAAATTATCACAGGTCAGAAGGCAATTAAATAAGTAATCTGATGATACTAAACGAGTGACAAAACTTTTGATTTTAATAACACAAAATTATTAATTACACAGAACGTAGTAAACCACGACTATCACATTCAACTTACTATACAGTATTCATCAAGAATAGGTAAAATCTGACTTTATTTTTGTAAAAAATCATATAAATGTTTGCTTCAGCGCTCGAATTTTATAATTCTTCATCATTTTTTAGCTAAAAGAAAACATTGCAACAAGAAAATTGCTATTTTAAGTGTTGTCCGTATTCTAGAATCCAGCCCGTGTAGTTTACAATATACAACGTATTCATTAAAATGATACCCGACAATTAAATGTTTATTATGTGATTGATACCACGTTTTGTTCACTTTTGCATGTCCAATGCTTAAAACCATCCATAGTATAGATCCTAAAGCATGAATATGAATGTTTTAACATAAATATCCATTTCAAGAATAGGTAAAAATCTGACTTTATTTTTGTAAAAAATTATATAAATATTTGCTCCCGCGCCCGAATTTTATAATTCTTCATCATATTTTAGCTAAAAGAAAACATTGCAAGAAGAAAATTGCTATTCCAAGTGTGGTAGGTATTCTAGAATCAAGCCCATGTAGCTAACAATATACAACGTATTCATCAAGAATAGGTAAAATCTGACTTTGTTTTTATAAAAAAATCAAATAAATATTTGCTTTTGCACCCGAATTTTATAATTCTTCATCATATTTTAGCTAAAAGAAAACATTGCAACAAGAAAATTGCTATTTCAAGTGTGGTAGGTATTCTAGAATCCAGCCCATGTAGCTTACAATATACAACGTATTCATTAAAATGACACCCGAAAAATAAATGTTTATTATCTTATTGGTACCACGGTTTGGCCAATTTTGCATTTTCAATGCTTAAAATCTGCCATAGTATAGATCCTAAAGCATGAATATGAATATTTTAACAAAAATATTCATTTCAAGAAAGGTAAAGTCTGACTATATTTTTAAAAAAATCATATAAATATTTGCTTCCGCGCCCGAATTTTATAATTATTCATAATATTTTAGCTAAAAGAAAACATTGCAACAAGAAAATTACTATTTCAAGTGTGGTTGGTATTCTAGAATCCAGCCCATATAGCTTACAATATACAACGTATTCATCAAGAAAGGGTAAAATCTGACTTTATTTTTGTAAAAAATCATATAAATGTTAGCTTCCGCGCCCGAATTTTATAATTCTTTGTCATTTTTTAGCTAAAAGAAAACATTGCAACAAGAAAATTGCGATTTTAAGTGTTGTACGTATTCTAAAATCCAGCCCGTGTAGTTTACAATATACAACGTATTCATTAAAATGACACCCAAAAATTGAATGTTTATTATCTGATTGGTACCACGTTTTGGTCACTTTTGCATGTCCAATGCTTAAATTATCCATAGTATAGATCCTAAAGCAAGTATATGAATGTTTTAACATAAATATCCATTTCAAGAATAGGTAAAATCTGACTTTATTTTTGTAAAAAATCATATAAATATTTGCTTCCGCGCCCGAATTTTATAATTCTTCATCATATTTTAACTAAAAGAAAACATTGCGAGAAGAAAATTACTATTTCAAGTGTGGTAGGTATTCTAGAATCCTGCCCATGTAGCTTACAATATACAACGCATTCATTAAAATGACACCCGTAAATTGAATGTTTATTATCTGATTGGTACCACGTTTTGGTCACTTTTGCATGTCCAATGCTAAAAATCAACCATAGTAAAAATCCTAAAGCATGAATATGAATGTTTTTACAAAAATATCCATTTCGAGAATAGGTAACATCTGACATTATTTTTTAAAAAAATCATATAAATATTTGCTGCCGTGCCCGAAATTTATAATTCTTCATCATATTTTAGCTAGAAGAAAACATTGCAACAAGAAAATTGCTATTTCAAGTGTAGTAGGTATTCTAGAATTCAGCCCATGTAGCTTACAATATACAACGTCTTCATTGAAATGTCAACCAAAAATGTTTATTATCTGATTGGTACCACTTTTTGGTCACTTTTGCATGTCCAATGCTGAAATTCATCCATAGTATAGATCCTAAAGCATGAATATGAATGTTGTAACAAAAATATCTATTTCAAGTAAAGGTAAAAGCTCACTATTTTTTTTTAAAAATCATATAAATATTTGCTTCCGCGCCCGAATTTTATAATTCTTCATCATATTTTAGCTAAAAGAAAACATTCTAACAAAAAAATTGCTATTTCAAGTATGGTAGGTATTCTAGAATCCAGCGCATGTAGCTTACAATATGCAACGTATTCATCAAGAATAGGTAAAATCTGACATTATTTTAGTAAAAAATCATATAAATTTTTGCTTCCGCGCCCGAATTTTATAATCTTTCGTCATATTTTAGCTAAAAGAAGACATTGCAACAAGAAAATTGCTATTTCAAGTGTGGTAGGTATTATGGAATCTAGCCCATGTAGCTTACAATATACAACGTATTCATCAAGAAAAGGTAAAATCTGACTTTATTTTTGTAAAATATCATATAAATATTTGCTTCCGCGCCCGAATTTTATAATTTTTCATCATATTTTAGCTAAAAGAAAACATTGCAACAAGAAAATTGCTATTTCAAATGTGGTAGGTATTGTAGAATCCAGCCCATGTAGCTTACATTATACAACGTATTCATTAAGAATAGGTAAAATCTGTCTTTATTTTTGTGAAAAATCATATAAATATTTGCTTCCGCGCCCGAATTTTATAATTCTTCATCATTTTTTAGCTAAAAGAAAACATTGCAACAAGAAAATTTCTCTTTTAAGTGTTGTAGGTATTCTAGAATCCAGCCCATGTAGCTTACAATATACAACGTATTCATTAAAAAAAAGACACCCGAAACTTGAAAGTTTATTATCTGATTGGTACCACGTTTTGGTCACTTTTGCATGTCCAATGCTTAAAACCATCCATAGTATACATCCTAAAGCATGAATATGAATGTTTTGACATATATATCCATTTCAAGAATAGGTAAAATCTGAGTTTATTTTTGTAAAAAAACATATAAATATTTGCTTCCGCGCCCGAATTTTATAATTCTTCATTATATTTTAGCTAAAAGAAACCATTGCAACAAGAAAATTACTATTTCAAATGTGGTAGGTATTCTAGAGTCCAGCCCATGTAGCTTACCATATACAAAGTATTCATCAAAAATAGGTAAAATCTGACTTATTTTTGTAAAAAATCATAAAAATATTTGTTTCCGCGCCCGAATTTTATAATTCTTCATTATATTTTAGCTAAAAGAAAACATCGCAACAAGAAAATTGCTATTTCAAGTGTGGTAGGTATTCTAGAATCCAGCCCATGTTGCTTACAATATACAAAGTATTCATCAAAAATAGGTCAAATCTGACTTTATTTTTGTAAAAAATCATATAAATATTTGCTTGCGCTCCAGAATTTTATAATTCTTTATCATATTTTAGCTACAAGAAAACATTGCAACAAGAAAATTGCTATTTCAAGTGTGGTAGGTATTCTAGAATCTAGCCCATATAGATTACATTATACAACGTACTCATTAAAATGACCCGAAAATTGAATGTTTATTATCTGATTGGTACCACGTTTTGGTCACTTTTGCATGTCCAATGCTAGAATTATCCAAAATATAGCTCCTAAAGCATGAATATGAATGTTTTTGCAAAAATATCCATTTCAAAAATACGTAAAATCAGACTTTATTTTTGTAAAAATCATATAAATATTTGCTTCTATGCCCGAATTTTATAATTCTTAATCATATTTTAGCTAAAAGAAAACATTGCAACAAGAAAATTGCTATTTCAAGTGTTGTAGGTATTGTAGAATCCAACCCATGTAGCTTACAATATACAACGTATTAATCAAGAATAGGTAAAATCTGTTTTTATTTTTGTAAAAAATCATATAAATATTTGCTTCCGCGCCCGAACTTTATAATTCTTTATCATATTTTAGCTAAAAGAAAACATTGTAACAAGAAAATTTCTATTTCAAGTGTGGTAGGTATTCTAGAATCCAGCCCATATAGATTACATTATACAACGTACTCATTAAAATGACACCCGAAAATTGAATGTTTATTATCTGATTGGTACCACGTTTTGGTCACTTTTGCATGTCCAATGCTAGAATTATCCAAAGTATAGCTCCTAAAGCATGAATAAGAATGTTTTTGCAAAAATATCCATTTCAAAAATACGTAAAATCAGACTTTATTTTTGTAAAAAATCATATAAATATTTGCTTCTATGCCCGAATTTTATAATTCTTAATCATATTTTAGCTAAAAGAAAACATTGCAACAAGAAAATTGCTATTTCAAGTTTTGTTGGTACTGTAAAATCCAACCCATGTAGCTTACAATATACAACGTATTCATCAAGAATAGGTAAAATCTGACTTTATATTTGTAAAAAATTATATAAATATTTGTTTTCGTGCCCGACTTTTATAATTCTTTATCATATTTTAGCTAAAAGAAAACATTGCAACAAGAAAATTGCTATTTCAAGTGTGGTAGGTATTCTAGAATCCAGCCCATGTAGCTTACAATATACAACGTATTTATAAGGAATAGGTAAAATCTGACATTATTTTTGAAAAAAATCATATAAACATTTACTTCCGCGCCCGAATTTTTATAATTCTTCTTCATATTTTAGCTAAAAGAAAACATTGTATTGATGTTATCAATTTGATTATAAATAAAACAAGCAGCTTGACTTAGAAATTATATTGCAGTGATATTTTTGTATGTATTTGACACAAAATTACAACGACTTCTACATAGAAATTATCATAAACATATATAGTAATTATAGCGAGAACATAGCTATCTTATATATAAAATACAATAGATAAATATGATTGACATCTGACATTGACAAGCAATCAAAAAGGTTTTATTTCCAATACTTCCCCTAAAACTTTATATTAATTGTCAAAGTCAGGTGTTTCTGCTACAAATCAAATTAGTATTTAAACCATTCTTAGCATACATCTTAAATGTTCAAACTGTACGCGAGGTATTGGTTTTGTACATATATCGGCTATTTGTTGTTCACCAGCCACATGTTTTATTGTTAGTTGTCCTTCTTCGATTTGTTCGCGCACATAATGAAAACGCACATCTATGTGCTTGGATCGTTTGTGAAATTCACTGTTCTTGGCTAGTCTGATGGCACTTACATTATCAACAAGAAGCACAGGTACGGATATCAATGGAGCGATTTCATTGAATAACCTACTCAACCAAACAGCTTCCTTGGCAGCCTCACTTGCGGCGACATACTCTGCTTCAGTAGTTGATAGTGACACACTGTTCTGTCGTCTACTCGCCCAAGATATAGCTCCACCGCTGTATTTGGCCACAATACCACTTACTGACCGTCTTGTAGTTGGATCGCTTGCATAATCTGCATCACTGTAGACTTCTAGCTCACCTGTTTGCCTAGCCACTTTATATTTGACACCTGTCATTATTGTCCCTTTAACATATTTCAAAATTCGCTTTACCATTGTCCAATGCTCTTTTCTAGGATTTTCTAAGAACTGGGACACATAACTTACAGCGAAAGAAATATCTGGACGTGTAGCGACTGCTAGGTACATCAGGCAGCCTACAGCCTCTCTGTAAGGAGCTGCTATTTATTTCTGTATTACTTTCTTCTGTCATATTTATTTCTTCCGTTTGAAGATATTTGTCTATTGGTGTAGAAACAGGATTGGTTTCAGCCATGTTGAAACGATGAAGAACAGTTTCTGCATAGGTTTTTTGATTTATAAAAATAGATTTGTCTTCATCACGTTGAATCTGTACATTTAGGTAGTAACCAACCTGTTCTACTGTAATTTCAAATTCTATTTTTAATTTCCTCAACAATTCGTCGTCTTCTTTATTTGTTGCAGCAAACAAACCGTCATCAACGTAGAGTACTATTATTAATTTAGTACTGTTAGTATTTAGGTAGAACAAACATGGATCGGCTGTACTTTCTGTTAAACCAAACTTCAGCATAACATCTGTAAATCTTTTATTCCAGCATCTCGGAGATTGCTTTAACCCATACAGACTTTTCTGAAGTTTTCAGACTCGATCAGTGTTATCTTCAAACCCTTCCGGCTGTTGCATGTAAATTTCTTCATCAAGAAGACCGTTTAAAAAAGCTGTCTTTACATCGAATTGAGCTAGTTCGAGACCTTCATTCGCTGCAATGCTCAACACAGATCTAATTGTATAGAATCTGGCAACAGGGCTAAAAGTTTCATTGTAGTCAATACCTTTTCTTTGACTATAACCTCGTACAACTAACCGTGCCTTGTAGCGGTTAATTTTTCCGTCTTTATTTCGTTTGACACGAAAAACCCAGCGATTGGAGATGGCTTTTCGATCTGCTGGCAACTCTGTTAGCTTCCATGTTGAGTTTTTATCCAGAGATGTCATCTCTTCTTCCATCGCTTTCTTCCAGTGTTGTCTATTTGCTGATTTTATTGCTTCATTATAATTTCTGGGCTCAACGACTTCTGCTGGCATAATTTCTACTAAACGTTCTGGTTTACTAATTTCATCTCGATTTCGAAGTCGTTGTTTCATTGGAGTATGTTGTAATGAAATTTTTTCTTCTTCAAAATTATCTTTTTCTTTCACATCATTTTCAACAGGAAACATAGCTACCGTCTTCCCACCATTTTCTTGTTCAAATATGATGTCTCTACTTCTAATAATTTTATTTCCAGTTTTCGTCCAAACACGAAAACCGTCAATATCCAATAGCCAACAAATATGCCTTGGTGACCCTTTGCGTCCCATTTCTTGCGGCGATCCTTAGGTACGTGGACGTAACATTGAGTACCAAATATATGGAATTTATTTAAATTTATTTTCTTCCCCGTAAACAATTCATACGGTGTCTTATCTTCAATGCTGCTTGGTCCCGTTTGGTTTAGTACGTATACAGCTGTATTTACTGCTTCTGCCCATAATGACTTATGTAAATTCTTGGACAGAAGCATTGTTCGTGCGATTTCAACTATTGTCCTGTTTCTTCGCTCTGCGCAACCGTTCTGTTCTGGTGTATATGGGTTGCTAATAATAAATTTGATTCCTTTTGACTTAAGAAGACTTCTTACTTTCTTATTGTTGAACTCAAGTCCACCGTCGCAATGGAATCCCTTGATTTCTTGACCCCGCTGATTTTTTATGTAACTCAGCATTGCTTTGATCTTCTCCGCAGTTTCAGACTTTTCTTGTAGAAAATAAACAATTCTATATTTAGAATAATCGCATGTGAAGCAGACGAAATATTTCGATCCTCCAAGTGAAGAGTTTTCCATAGGGCCGCAGAGATCTGCATGAATTATCTCTCCAACTTCTTTTGCACGCTGCTGACGAGAATAAAATCTATTTCTATGCTGCTTCCCCTCTGCGCAAGCTCCACAAAATTCGTCAGAAACTTCAATATTCAAGCCTTGTTGTTGAAGAAATTTGTGCACATGGCGTTTGTTCTGGTGACACAGACGTTCATGCCAAACTTGTAGAGTTTCTTTTGAAGCAAGATAACTTTCGTAGATACATGGTGTTTCAGGTTGCTTTATTCGTATCAACATCTTGAAAAGTTGACCAAAGCGGACACCCTGGGCCTTGACGATGCCATCCTTCACAAACTCGCATGCGTTTTTGTTAGAAGTAAATGACAGGCCTTTGTCAAGTGCAGACGTTACTGAAAACAAATTTCTTCGGGCAGTTGGCGCGTATAAAACATTTTCCATATAACATGACAGCCACTTACCCTTGACAGAAGCTTCAAATTTAATCATGCCTTTTCCAACAGAATTCATTGTTGTCTTGTTACCAATATGAACTTTTACTGGAATTTTGAAACGTTCAAATGAAAAAAACCATTCGTTGTGATGTGTCAAATGATCTGTTGCGCCTGAATCGACAATCTGATGAATGCTTGATCATTGGCACCATTATTTGACAAATGTGTTTCTTTCTTCTTTTTCAAAGTTGGACATTCTCTTCGGAAATGACCTGTTCCTCCGCATGCATAACATTTCAAATTCTTCTTGTCTTTTCCTTTTTCATTTAAAAATTTCTTCGTCTGCTTGTTTTGAGTTCTACCTCTTACTGCAACCAATGCTGCTAACTCTTCTTGTTTTTCACATCGTTGTTTTCGACGCTGTTCATCAGATGTCAGAACTCCCACTAAATTAATGAACGTTTGTTGTTCACTAGACCTTGCCCACCATGCTTGTCTAAGACTTTCATAATCGTCTGGCAAAGTCTCCAATAATTTTACCATCAAAGATGATTCGTCAAGCTTTACATACAACTGCTGCGTACGTAGAATCAGACCTTCGAATTTGGCTATATGGGTCACCATATCATCAGTTGGATTCATTATAAAACTGAAAACTTCTGCCTGCACTGTATGAGCAGTCTCTTTTGGTTTGCTGTTCAAAAACTGCATGTAACTTTATCCACATTTCCCTTGCAGATTCACATGCAACTAGCAAAGCAATCACCCGTGCCTCTAGTGTTCTGATGATTATTTGACTTGCAGAACGATCTGCCTTATCCCATTCTTTTACTTTTAATTGATAGGCAGCCTGTTGTTCTACAGTGGCAGCAGCCACTAACTGTTCTGGTTTTGTAATTTCGCCAATGCAAACTTCATACGCTCCCTCTGTTCCGCGGAGCAAATTCCTCACTGCAAATTTCCAAAAGTTCCAATTCTCAGCATCACGTAGTTTCTCAATTCCATGAAAATCCATTTTAGGTCCAATGAAGAAATCAAGTTGAAAAACTAAACACTTGTTTTACAGCGAACTACGCTCTGCTACCATATTGATGTTATCAATTTGATTATAAATAAAACAAGCAGCTTGAATTAGAAATTATATTGCAGTGATATTTTTGTATGTATTTGACACACAATTACAACGACTACTACAAAGAAATTAACATAAACATATATAGTAACTATAGCGAGAACATAGCTATCTTATATATAAAATACAATAGATAAATATGATTGACATCTGACATTGACAAGCAATCAAAAAGGTTTTATTTCCAATACATTGCAACAAGAAAATTGCTATTTCAAGTGTGGTAGGTATTCTAGAATCCAGTCCATGTAGCTTATAATATACATCGTATTCATTATAATGACACCCGAAAATTTAATTTTTATTATCTGATTGGTACCACGTTTTGGTCACTTTTGTATGTCCAATGCTTACAACCATCCATAGTATAGATCCTAAAGCATGAATATAAATGTTTTAACAAAAATATCCATTTCAAGGATAGGTAAAATCTGACTTTATATTTGTAAAAAATCATATAAATATTTGCTTCCACGCCCGAATTTTATAATTCTTCATCATATTTTAGCTAAAAGAAAACATTGCAACAATAAATTGCTATTTCAAGTGTGGTAGGTATTCTCGAATCCTGCCCATGTAGATTACAATATACGACGTATTAATCAAGAATAGGTAAAACCTGACTTTACATTTGTAAAAAATCATATAAGTATTTGTTTTCGCGCCTGAATTTTATAATTCTTTATCATATTTTAGCTAAAAGAAAACATTGCAACAAGAAAATTGCTATTTTAAGTGTGGTAGGTATTTTCGAATCCTGCCCAGGTAGCGTACAATATACGACGTATTAATCAAGAAAAGGTAAAATCTGACTATATTTTTGTAAAAAATCTTATAAATATTTGCTTCCGCGCCTGAATTTTATAATTCTTCTTAATTTTTAGCTAAAAGAAAACATTGAAACAAGAAAATTTCTATTTCAAGTGGTGTAGGTATTCTAGAATCCAGACTGTGTAGCTTACTATATACAACGTATTCATTAAAATCACAACCGAAACCTGAATGTTTATTATCTGATTGGTACCACGTTTTGGTCACTTTTGCATGTCAAATGCTTAAAACCATCTATAGTATATATCCTAAAGCATAAATATGAATGTTTTAAAATAAATATCCATTTCAAGAATAGGTAAAACCTGACTTAATTTTTGTAAAAAATCATATAAATATTTGCTTCCGTGCCCGAATTTTATAATTCTTCATCATATTTTAGCTAAAAGAAACCATTGCAACAACAAAATTGCTATTTCACGTGTGGCAGGTATTCTAAAATCCTGCCCATGTAGCTAACAATATACAACGTATTCATCAAGAATAGGTAAAATCTGACTTTATTTTTGTAAAAAATCATACAAATATTTGCTTCCGCGCCCGAAATTTATAATACTTCATCATATTTCAGCTAAAAGAAAACATTGCAACAAGAAAATTGCTATTTCAAGTGTGGTAGGTATTCTAGAATACAGCCCATGTAGCTTACAATATACAACGTATTCATTAAAATGACACCCGAAAATTGAATGTTTATTATCTGATAGATGCCACGTTTTGGTCACTTTTGCATGTCCAATGCTAAATTATCCATAGCATAGATCCTAAAACATGAATATGAATGTTTTAACAAAAATATCCATTTCCAGAATAGGTAAAATCTGACTTTATTTTTGTAAAAAATCATATAAATATTTGCTTCCGAGCCCGAATTTTATATTTGTTAAACATATTTTAGCTAAAAGAAAACATTGCAACAAGATAATTACTATTTCAAGTGTGGTAGGTATTCTAGAATCCAGCGCACGTAGCTTACAATATACAACGTATTCATTAAAATGACACCCGAAAATTGAATGTTTATTATCTGATAGGTACCACGTTTTGGTCACTTTTGCATGTCCATAGTAAAGATCCTAAAGCATGAATATGAATGTTTTTAAAAAAGTATCCATTTCAAGAATATGTAAAATCTGACATTATTTTTTGTAAGAAATCATATAAATATTTGCTTCCGCTCCCGAATTTTATAATTCTTCATCATATTTTAGCTAAAAGAAAACATTCCAACAAGAAAATAGCTATTTCAAGTGTGGTAGGTATTCTAAAATCCAGCCCATGTACCTAACAATATACAACGTATTCATCAAGAATAGGTAAAATCTGACTTTATTTTTGTAAAAAATTATAAAAATATTTGCTTCCGCGCCCGAATTTTAAAATTTTTCATCATGTTTTAGCTAAAAATACATTGCAACAAGAAAATTGCTATTTCAAGTGTGGCAGATATTATAGAATCCAGCCCATATAGTTTACAATATACAACGTATTTATTAACAATAAGTAAAATCTGACTTTATATTTGTAAAAAGCATATAAATATTTGCTTCCGCGCCCGAATTTCATAATTCTTTATCATATTTAAGCTAAAAGGAAACATTGCAACAAGAACATTGCTATTTTAAGTATGGTAGGTATTGTAGAATCCAGCCTAGGTAGCTTTCAATATACAACGTACTCATCAAGAAAAGGTTAAATCTGACTTTATTTTTGTAAAAAACATATAAATATTTGCTTCCGCGTAAGAATTTTATAATTCTTCATCATATTTTAGTAAGAGAAAACATTGCAACAATAAATTTGCTATTTTAAGTGTGGTAGGTATTCTAGAATCCAGCCCATGTAGCTTACAATATACAACGTATTCATCAAGAATAAGTAAAATCTGACATTATTTTTGTGAAAAATCATATAAATATTTGCTTCCCCGCCCGAATTTTATAAATCTTTATCATATTTTAGCTAAAAGAAAACATTATAACAAGAAAATTGCTATTTTAAGTGTGGTAGGTATTCTAGAATCTAGCCCATGTAGCTTACAATATACAACGTATTCATCAAGAATAAGTAAAATCTGACTTTATTTTTGTAAAAAATCATATAAATATTTGCTTTTGCGCCCGAATTTTATAATTCTTCATTATAATTTAGCTAAAAGAAAACCTTGCAACAAGAAAATTGCTATTTCAAGTAAGGTAGGTATTCTAGAATCCAGCCCATGTAGTTTACAGTATACAACGTATTCATCAAGAAAAGGTAAAATCTGACTTTATTTTTATAAAATAACATATAAATATTTGCTTCTGCGACCGAATTTAAATTTCTAAAAGAAAACATTGCAACAAGAAAATTGCTATTTCAATTGTGGTAAGTATTCTAGAATCCAGCCCATGTAGCTTACAATAAACAACGTATTCATTAAAATGACACCCAAAAATTGAATGTTTATTATCTGATAGGTACCACGTTTTGATCACTTTTGCATGTCCAATGCTAAAATTATCCATAGCATAGATTCTAAAACATAAATATGAATGTTTTAACAAAAATATCCATTTCAAGAATAGGTAAAATCTGACATTATTTTTTGTAAAAAATCATATAAATATTTGCTTCCGCGCCCGAATTTTATAATTTTTTATCATATTTTAGCTAAAAAAAACATTGCAACAATAAAATTGCTATTTTAAGTGTGGTAGGTATTCTAGTATCCAGCCCATGTAGCTTACAATATACAACGTATTCATCAAGAATAAGTAAAATCTGACATTATTTTTGTGAAAAATCATATAAATATTTGCTTCCGCGCCCGAATTTTATAATTTTTTATCATATTTTAGCTAAACGAAAACATTGCAACAAGAAAATTGCTATTTCAAGTGTAGTAGGTATTCCAGAATCCAACCCATGTTGCTTACAATATACAACGTTTTTATTAAGAATATTTATTTGTTTATTTATTTATTTATTTATTTAATTTACAAATACCTTAACAGGACAATCTTAATAGAGGATAGCAATAGGAACATTAGCAAATAGCAAATATACAAAAAACAAATTACACTGACAGAGAAAAGATAAAGAATAGAGAAACAATTAAGTCTTGTTGAGTATTTTTAAAAGTGACTTAAAATTCAAGAAAAAATATCTATGCTACAAAATTTTGTATTATATACGGCACACATGCGATATAAAGGAGATGAGATGAGAAGATTGGTCATCAATGCGATTGTTAATAAGGTTATAGAGGTGAATAATGGCGAAGTTCTCACGGCGTTGGAAGAGGCTTTTAATATTAAACATATGGCATAGATTAGGATAAGGAAGATTTCGGTTGGGGTTGATAAGATGAAGTTTGAAATATAAATATTTGAGAAATTTTTCTTGAAGAGATTCCAGAAGATTTTGGTGTACTTCATAGATTGGGTTCCAGATAATGTTGCAATACTCTAGTTTAGAGCGGACATAGGCATAATAGAGAACTAAAATTGCTGAAATATTATGAAAATCCTTTGTGTTTCTAATCACGAAACCCAACATACGAGCTGCAGAGTTACGGATATCACGAATGTGGTCCGTGAAGGTGAATTTAGGATCAAATTTCACACCAAGATCCATGATAGTTTTAGGGCGGGACAGGGTAACATCATTAATTGTGTATTCGAATATAACTGGCGACATTTTCCTACAAAAGGACATAACTGAACATTTACTTAGGTTAAGATGAAGTTTATTATTAGTGCACCAAGATGATAATTTGTCCAAGTCTTGTTGTAGAAGAAGGCAATCTCTAATCGTCGAGATGGAATGGAAAATTTTGAGATCATCCGCAAAGAGTAATTTAAGACAATGTAGGGAATTTGAGATGTCATTTATGAAAAGAAGGAAAAGTAAAGGACCGAGATGTGAGCCTTGGGGAACGCCAGAGGTGGCAAAATAACTGAGAGAGTTGGAACCATGAAAGTTGACAAATAACTCACGTCCATGAAGATAGGAAGATATTAGTTTAATTAAGGAGAAGGAAAAAGAAAAAGATTCAAGTTTACTGGTTAAGATGTTGTGATCAAGTCTGTCAAAGACTTTAGAGAAGTCGGTGTATATACAATCTACTTGACCACAGGAATCAAGAATGGAGGAAACTTTCTGCGTGAAAAACATAAGATTAGTAATCGTGGAACGCTTACCAATGAAGCCATGTTGACAAGGCGAAATGAGATGTCTTGCTGCAGGATAAATATTGTTATATATCACCTTCTCAAAAACTTTGCTAAAACTGGACAGTATGGCTATAGGACGGTAATTACATACTGCCGAAGCGTCACCAGATTTAAGGATGGGAGTTATACGAGTTCTTTTCCAGATATTGGGGAAAGTATTCGGTTTGAGGGTTAGGTTGAAGATGAAGTAAAGAGCTTTGGATAGAGGATGAGCACAGACTTTGATCAACAGGCTGGGAATGAGGTTAGGGCCACAAGAGAGAGAAGATTTAAGAGACTTAATGGATGATTCAATTTCACGAATGCTTATATGATCAAGACAGATGGGAGGGTATGACAGAGTTGAGGATGAAAATGAAGTTGAAGAAGTAGTAGTAGGGGAAGAGAAAAGAAGATAAGTAGATTGAAAAAGGGAAGCGAAAGCATTAGATATATCATTAGGTTTAGATGAAATGGTGTTGTTATAAACGAAAGAGTTAGAGTAGCTAAATATTTTTTTCTTAGAGTTGACATAATTCCAAAATTTTTTAGGATCTGACCTAATTGCGTTTTCACTGGATTTCACATAGTCAGCGTACGATTTTTTTATGAGAGATTTTACTTCAGATCTTAATAATTTAAATTTAGTAATATACCACTGATTATATGGAAACCGATTCAATAACTTTCTGGCGCGAATCTTAGCCTTGAGTTTCCGAATGATAGTCTTATTAAACCAGGGTGGGTAGTTGCTACCATTGGTAATTTTAGTGGGAACACATAAATCTATAAAAGAATATAATTTAGAATACAAAAACTCACAGGCAAGATTAACGTCAGAAAATTCCTCAAGACAATTCCAATTATAATTACCAATAAGTTCATACAGTTTCACAAAATTTTCTTTTTTAAAATCATATTTAACAGATGGTAAAGTCTTAGGATTCGGGCAATGTGCAAAGTTGAGATCTAGAGTGATAGTAAGTGCAGGGTGGTGAAGGGGATTGTCTATATCAAACACCAGATCAGTAGCACGCGAGACATTACACTGACTGTTACAAATAACTAAATCTAATAACCTATTATTAGCGTTTCTTACATTGTTGATCTGACTTGCATTAAAAAATTCAAGTAACAAATTTAGTTCATTAACTTTGGGAGAATCTGAATTTAATGTTAATTCAGGGATATTAAAATCACCACAAATCAAGAAATTGCTGTTATTTAAGAATTGGAGATGTTCAAAAAAATCGTTACCCGCAATATATGAACTCACAGGTTAAGCTGGTGGCATATATACAGTAAATACATAAAGATTAGAATTAACAGTTGGTATTTTTGCACAGACAATGTCAACGTTAACGGGTAAAATGTCAGTATAATCAGTGAGATCAACTGCAGAGGATGAAAGATGATTTTTGATCAGTAAGAGAACACCTCCTCCTCTAGTGAGACGCCATGCAGTGAATCTCTATCGCACCTGTACACACTGAACGAGTCTCAACCAAGTTCGGCGTTGTAAACATTGCCGGTGAGCCATGTTTCAGTGAGTGCGATGACATCGTAGTCGATTGATGAGTGAGTGGACTGCAGATGACCCAGTTTGGAGTTGAGACCTTGGATATTCTGGTAGAAAATGGTAAGTCGGCGCTGGGGGTTTGGGGAACTTGAAGTGATGGGTGATTGCTATTGTGATCCAACAATATTGGCTTTAAAACGTTTCAGAATATCAATGTATGTGTGGCAATTTTTATCCCATACATCATGAGATATATCGAGTTTGGTTTTGTGGATTTCATTAAATTTTATACAGTTGATACACTTGGATTCCTTAGATGGACAATCTTTGGCCTCATGGTTGCCAGTGCATTTACCACAAACTTAGTCAGATTTGACACATTGTTTAGATGTGTGATGAAAACCACAACATTTGAAACACCTGCGTAGTTCGATAGCATCATAGATAGCACACATGTCAAAGCCAATAAATATTTTCTGAGCCATAAGTAATAAGTTGTATGTTGTCACGTCGGTTTGGATGAGAGCTTGGTAGATACGAGAGTTGCGCTTAGTAGGACTAACATCAAGTACATCACATGTATAACCAGACAGAAATAAGGACTTATTTTGGTGAAGAAGATGGTCCGCGAAGGTCTTCATACTTGATTTTAGGTTGTCACTTATGATGTCTTTGAGCTTGTCGGATTGATCGGAGCTAATGATGAGTGCACCTTTACTGATCTGTCGGACGGAGTTGATTGTGATGTTTGAGGCAACAGGGTTGGCAGATTTGAACAGATCTGATTTGGTCACTGAAGATAATTGAGACGCATCTTTGGGTTTCAACAATACTGGTGGCTTGCGAGTGGATTTGGCTGCAGCTGCGAAGGAGATGTCACCGCATGACGACGACGGGTGAGTGTTGCTATTTGTACTTAGCAGTTTAGAATTAATATCCTCTTGAATTGCGGACTTTCGATTGGATAGATTGGAGGAGATAATGGAGCTTATCTCATCTTTTAGGTTGGATAATACTTGATTAGTAATAGATGTTTCGAGGTTAGTAAGTTTTTCATGCATATCTTTGAAAAGACTCTTGATGTCGATATCCTTACTACGATCTATTATGATACAATTCACTTTGCAGGTAGGACACAAGAAGAAGAGAGACTTAGATTTTTCTAAGATGCGACCTTCATCATCAGTGAAATAGATACACCCTGGATGAAACCACTGACCACAGGTACCTTCACACCCTATGAGATTGTCAGATTTCCGTTTGCACTTCGCGCACTTACTCATTGTTCATCGCGGGAGAAAACAAACAGAGAGGTCAGTGACACTTAAATTTAATTAGACAGGCGAAATACTGCACAAAGTGGAATGACAAAATTTTGTAAGAAGGTGATCAACTTTATGTACAAAAACACAAATCACTTGTAACGAGATGCACACAATGATAAGGAACACAAGCTATTTTTAGTTAGAGAAACTAGTAAAATACAACTTTTATATAGAGCACATGGTAAAAACGTCCGAACTATCCAAATATTCTATCTAATGAATAGACAAAATCTGACTTTATATTTGTAAAAAATCATATAAATATTTGCTTCCGCGCCCGAATTTTATAATTCTTCATCATATTTTAGCTAAAAGAAAACATTGCAACAAGAAAATTGCTATTTCAAGTGTGGTAGGTATTCTAAAATCCAGACCATGTAGCTTATAATATACAACGTATTCATCAGGAATAGGTAAAATCTGACTTTATTTTTGTAAAAAATCATAAAAATATTTGCTTCCGCGCCCGAATTTTATATTTCTTCTTCATATTTTAGCTAAAAGAAAACATTACAACAAGAAAATTGCTATTTCATGTGTGGTAGGTATTCTAGAATCTAGCTCATGTAGCTTACAATATACAACGTATTCATCAAGAATAGGTAAAATCTGCCTTTTTTTTGTAAAAAATCATATAAGTGTATGCTTCAGCTCCCGAATTTTATAATACTTCATCATTTTTTAGCTAAAACAAAACATTGCAACAAGAAAATTGCTATTTTAAGTGTTGTACGTGTACTAGAATCCAGCCCGTGTAGTTTACAATATACAACGTATTCATTAAAATGATACCCGACAATTGAATGTTTATTATGTGATTGATACCACGTTTTGTTAACTTTTGCATGTCCAATTCTTAAAACCATCCATGGTAGAGATCCTAAAGCATGAATATGAATGTTTTAACATAAATATCCATTTGAAGAATAGGTAAAAATCTGACTTAATTTTTGTAAAAAATCATATAAATATTTGCTTCCGCGCTCGAATTTTATAATTCTTCATCATATTTTAGCTAAAAGAAAACATTGCAAAAAGTAATTTGCTATTTCAAGTGTGGTAGGTGTTCTAGAATCCAGACCATGTAGCTAACAATATACAACGTATTCATCAAGAATAGGTAAAATCTGACTTTATTTTTATAAAAAAATCAAATAAATATTTGCTTCCGCACCCGAATTTTATAATTCTTCATCATATTTTAGCTAAAAGAAAACATTGCAACAAGAAAATTGCTATTTCAAGTGTGGTAGGTATTCTAGAATCCAGCCCATGTAGCTTACAATATACAACGTATTCATTAAAATGACACCCGAAAAATGAATAATTATTATCTTATTGGTACCACGTTTTAGCCACTTTTGCATGTCCAATGCTTAAAACCATCCATAGTATAGATCCTAAATCATGAATATAAATGTTTTAACAAAAATATCCATTTCAAGAATAAGTAAAATCTGACTATATTTAAAAAAAAAATCGTATAAATATTTGCTTCCGCGCCGGAATTTTATAATTCATCATCATATTTTAGCTAAAAGAAAACATTGCAACAAGAAAGTTGCTATTTCAAGTGTGGTAGGTATTCTAGAATCCAGCCCATATAGCTTACAATATACAACGTATTCATCAAAAAAAGGTAAAATCTGACTTTATTTTTGTAAAAAATCTTATAAATGATAGCTTCCGCGCCCGAATTTTATAATTCTTCATCATTTTTTAGCTAAAAGAAAACATTGCAATAAGAAAATTGCTATTTGAAGTGTTGTACGTATTCTAAAATCCAGCCCGTGTAGTTTACAATATACAACGTATTCATTAAAATGACACCCGACAATTGAATGTTTATTATTTGATTGGTACCACGTTTTGGTCACTTTTGCATGTCCAATGCTTAAAACCATCCATAGTATAGATCCTAAAGCAAGAATATGAATGTTTTAACATAAATATCCATTTTAAGAATTGGTAAAATCTGACTTTATTTTTGTAAAAAATCATATAAATATTTGCTTCCGCGCCCGACTTTTATAATTCTTCATCATATTTTAAGTAAAAGAAAACATTGCAAGAAGAAAATTGCTATTTCAACTGTGGTAGGTATTCTAGAATCCAGCCCATGTACTTAACAATATTTATTTATTTATTTATTATTGACCTTCTTACAGGATACAAATCCCAATTACAAGGAGGTCAGTAAAACAATAATGATACCATTTGAACATGTTTGACGTAAAGTTACATAAAAAAGTCTAATTAAACAAAACATTTATGAAATACACAAACGAACACATATTATCATCAAAATGCTCGAAAATAGTTCAGCATAATATTTTTTAAGATCGCAAATTCAAGATGAAAAATATCGATTTCCATATCTATTTTTCTTTCAATGTCATTAAAAATGTAACACAGATGAGTAATAGGACTCTTCAAATAATAGTTCTTCCTAAGATGAGGAATATAAAAAGTAATATGTGTTCTGGATGAAAGGCGAGGTATACAAAAATATACATTGTTGAGGGCTGCAGTGTCATCAGTTACGCCTCTTATTAGTTTAAAAAGATAGAAACAAGAATACATCTTACGTCTAGACTCCAAAGTAAACATATTGAGGTCGAACAAAGCATATGTATAACTGCAATTAAGTGGATTAAAGTTCGGTGAAGTTTTCCTAATACAATAACGAATGAATTTTCTCTGAACCCACTCAATATTATTACTGTGTAAGACATATATTGGATTCCAAACTACAAGACAGTATTCAAGTTTCGATCGTACAAGAGAGTAGTACAAGGATTTAAGAGTTTCCCGATTTGTGAAAAATTCTGAATGTCGTATAATGAAACCCAAGCTTTTATAAGCAGAATTGATTATATAATTATAGTGTAAATCAAAATGTAGTCTACAATCAAATACAACTCCTAAATCCTTCTGAAAATTCACTCTGTCTAGACACTGGCCCTCCATCCAGTATGGAGTAATTACTTGACTGTGTTTTAAAGAGTATGACATTATTTTACATTTAGAAAAATTGAAAGATAGATATGAAGAGGAAGACCAAGCTATAAGATTATTAATATCTTTTTGAAGTTCATGACAATCATTAGTTGTATTTACAACTTTGAATAGCTTCAAATCATCAGCATATAAAAGAACATCTGAAAACTCCAAACATTTAGTAATATCATTAATGAATAAAACAAAGAGTAGAAGTTCTAAATTAGATCCCTGAGGGATACCTGAGTGTGTAGTAAAGAAAGCTGATTTATGGCCATTGTACTGAACAATCTGTTTACGATTAGTAATATAGGATCGCATTAATTCTAGCAAATCTGGTGAAAAAACAAATTGATGCTCCAATTTAAACAGTAGGACTTCATGGTTTATGGTGTCGAAAGCCTTGGCAAAATCCGTATAAATTACATCTACTTGCGAATTTTCACTGAAAGCATTAATTATGAATTCAGTAAATTGACAGTGATTAGTAGTAGTAGATTTGCCCTTTATGAAATCATGTTGCACAGGTGTAATTACATTACTGGTAAACTGATAAATATACTTAAATATACCTTTTTCAAAGCATTTAGAAATATTAGAAATAATAGATATGGGCCTGTAGTTAGAAATATCAGACATGTCACCAGATTTATAAATTGGGCAAATAAGAGATTCTTTTAAAGTGTCAGGAAATTTATTAGTTTTTAGGATTAAATTAAAAAGAATATATAACGGTTTAACGAAAATTTCACGGCAGCCTTTTATAATATAGGAAGGAAGTAAATCAGGACCAGGAGAACAAGAAACTTTTAATGTTTTAATAGATGCAGATATATCATCTTCTGAAATTTCTTTTATATGTAAAACGGTATTACAAGTTATAGGTTTGTAAATTTTTGAAAAATCGGTAACTGTGGTTTGAGAATAGACAGTAGAAAAATATTTAGCAAATCCTTGGACAGCAGATTGAGTGTTACTATAACTTTTATCACCCCAATGCATGTTTCCAGGTATTCGTGTGCATTTTTTCTTTTTATTAATAAAAGACCAGAATTTTCTTGGTTCACTAATTAACATATCTTCAGATCTATGCACAAATTTTTTATATTCTTTTTTGATATTATTCTTGATTTTTGATCTTAGAGCTTTAAATTGTAAATAATATGATTCTATGTTCGTTTTTTTATACAAAGTGCGAAATTTATCTTCCAATTTGATATCAGAAATAATTTGTTTAGTAAACCAAGGAGGATAGGAAGATATTTTTTTACACGTAAGTGGAACACATTCCCGGAAAACATGATCAAGTACGTCATAGAATTTGCTGAATGCTTGGTCTACGTCGTCATATTCCCATAAAAAATTCCAGTCGACTTTATTCAGAAGAGTATACATGTGTTCAAAATCAGCTGAAGGAAAGTTAAAAGAATAGATGTTGTTAAATGTGGAATTAGAAACACGAGATGGACAAACATTTATAGATATTGATAAGGTAGGATGAAGAGGATCTTCACGTGTTAAAAATATATCACTACGAGAAACAGAACAAGTTTTATTAGATAGTACCACATCAAGTAAACGGGAGTCAGAGTTAAGAACATAGTTGAATTGGGTTGAGTTAAGAAAATTAGAAAAATTTATAAATCTGGTGATACACGAATTACTATATCCATGATTGTAATAATCTATCAATTTGCTAATATTTAGATCACCAAATAATATAAAATTGGACTGCATAATCTTATAACAGGACTCAAGACATTCATAAATCATGATATGTTGATCAAGTGTAATTGAAGGGGGGGAAAAATCACCACAACAATGAGATTCTCACCAGATAAGAGAGAAATTCGAACACATATAATATCAGCAAAAGAATTATGATTTAAATTTAGTTTCATTTCAGATGATTTAAATTTATTATTAACAGCACATAATACGCCACCTCCCATTGTTTTACCTGTAATATTGTTGTCACGATCTTTTCTATAAACTGTATATTTGGAGTTATCCAAAATCTCCGCATTGCTGACTGAATCAGAAAGCCAAGTCTCAGACAAAGTTATAATATCAAAATTATTTATAAAAGAATTATTGTAAACCTCAACTAGCTTAGTATTTAATCCACGAACATTCTGATAATAAATATCTATTTGCTCAATGTAAACGTACAAATAAAAAAGATTATAATTAAACTACCTAATATAAACGAACAAAAATATGCCAAACTTTGCAAGTAATTATCAATATAAATTATTTAGAAACGAAATACATTGACCTAGAGAATGAAACAGTTGCAAAATACGACATAAGATTGAGCTGCTCTCAAAACACAAAATATTACATTAAAAGAAATGAAATAAGATTGAAAATGTTACAATGTGTCAGTATTAGTTAATAAATCAGCCTCTTTAATAACACCATTCAGTTTGTAAAAAATATTGCCATCAATTGTCCAAACGTTCTTATAGCCAATTGTGTTGGATATGCGTTTTAAGGTATGTAAACGCTTTTTTGTTAAGTCCTCTTTAATATTGACTTTAGTGCCTTTTAGTTTATACCTCAATTTGAGAACGAGACTACGGAATCTGTAGCTAGTGAATTTTATTATAATGGGGCGAGGCCTTACATCCAGTGGCGTAGATGAGGATACACTTCTTGTCACAACACTATTCACACTGCTGTTTTTCTTCCCCACACGATGACACCGATCAATGGAATTTGGTGGTAGGTCCACAGAAAGAGATTCAAGGAGATCACTGACTTTTTTTTCGACGTTTTCAGTCGGATCTTCAGGAACTCCAAACACCCTGATGCAATTACGTCTGGAGTATTGCTCTAGTCGGTCGATCTCCATGTGAAGGGATTGATTTTCCTGGCTCATTTTACTTATGATATCTTCATAATGTGCTTTCTGCTCTTCGAGTTTTTGGTCAACACGTGCAAAAACCATGTCGACCAACGTAGCGAGAAAATCGGGATCTTTGAGCACATTAGCCACAATTTCTTGTACTTAGGATGAATTTGGCTTTGGCATCTTGACGGTGAGGTTTTTCAAAAAAAAAAAATATTTCTTCAAAAACGGCACTTTATGAAAAATTTTTGGAGCAGCAAAAAACACAACTACACACGCCAAAACATGTGAGTACTATGTGAATATACAACGTACTTATCAAGAAAAGGTAAAATCCGACTTTATTTTTGTAAAAAATTATATAAATATTTGCTTGCGCGCCCGAATTTTATAATTCTTCATCATATTTTAGCTAAAAGAAAACATTGCAATAACAAAATTGCTATTTCACGTGTTGTAGGTATTCTAGAATCCAGCCAATGTAGCTAACAATATACAACGTATTCATCAAGAATAGGTAAAATCGGACTTTATTTTTGTAAAAAATCATACAAATATTTGCTTCCGCGCCCGAATTTTATAATTCGTCATCATATTTTAGCTAAAAGAAAACATTGCAACAAGAAAATTGCTATTTCAAGTGTGGTAGGTATTCTAGAATCCTGCCCATGTAGCTTACAATATACAACGTATTCATTAAAATGTACACCCGAAAATTGAATGTTTATTATCTGATTGGTACCACGTTTTAGTCAATTTTGCATGTCCAATTCTAAAAATCATCCGTACTATTGATCCTAAAGCATGAATATGAATGTTTTTACAAAAATATCTATTTGAAGAATAGGTAAAATCTGACATTATTTTTTAAAAAAATCATATAAATAATAGCTTCCGCGCCCGAATTTTATAATTCTTCATAACATTTTAGCAAAAAGGAAACATTCCAACAAGAAAATTGCTATTTCAAGTGTGGTAGGTATTCTAGAATCCAGCCAATGTAGCTTACAACATACAACGTATTCATCAAGAATAGGTAAAATCTGACTTTATTTTTGTAAGAAATCATATAAATATTTGCTTCCGCGAACGAATTTTATAATTCTTCATCATATTTTAGCTAAAAGAATACATTGCAACAAGAAAATTAATATGTCAATTGTGGTAGGTATTCTAGAATACAGCCCATGTAGCTTACAATATACAACGTACTCAACAAGAAAAGGTAAAATCTGACTTTATTTTTGTAAAAAATCATTTAAATATTTGCTTCCGCGCCCGAACTTTATAATTTTTTATCATATTTTAGGTAAAAGAAAACATTGCAACAATAAAAATTGCTATATCTCGTGTGGTAGGTATTTTAGAATCCAGCCCATGTAGCTTACAATATACAACGTATTTATCAAGAATAGGTAAATTCTGACTTTATTTTTATAAAAAAATCTTATAAATATTTGCTTCAGCACCCAAATTTTATAATTCTTCATCATATTTTAGCTAAAAGAAAACATTGCAACAAGAAAATTGCTATTTAAAGTGTTGTAGGTATTCTAGAATCCAGCCCGTGTAACTTAAATTATACAACGTATTCATTAAAACGATACCCGAAAATTGAATGTTTATTATCTGATTGGTACCACGTTTTGGTCACTTTTGCATGTCCAATGCTTAAAACCATTCATAGTATATATCCTAAAGCATGAATATGAATGTTTTAATGTAAATATCCATTTTAAGAATAGGTAAAATCTAACTTTATTTTTGTAAAAAATCATATAAATATTTGCTTCCGCGCCAGAAATTTATAATTCTTAATCATATTTTAGCTAAAAGAAAACATTGCAACAATAAATTGCTATTTCAAGTGTGGTAGGTATTCCAGAATCCAGCCCATGTAGCTAACAATATACAACGTATTCATCAAGAATATGTCAAATCTGACTTTATTTTTGTACAAAATCATATAAATATTTGCTTCCGCGCCCGCATTTTATTATTCTTCATCATATTTTAGCTAAAAGAAAACATTGCAACAAGAAAATTGCTATTTCAAGTGTGGTATGTATTCTGGAATCTAGCCCATGTAGCTTACAATATACAACCTTTTTATCAAGAAAAGGTAAAATCTGTCTTTATTTTTGTAAAGAATCATATAAATATTTGCTTCCACGCCCGAATTTTATAATTCTTCATCATATTTTAGCTAGAAGAAAACATTGCAACAAGAAAATTGCTATTTCAAGTGTGGTAGGTATTCTAGAATTCAGCCCGTGTAGCTTACGATATACAACGTATTCATTAAAATGAGAACCGAAAATTGAATGTTTATTATCTGATTGGTACCACGTTTTGGTCACTTTTGCATGTCCTATGCAGAAATTATCCATAGTATAGATCCTAAAGCATAAATATGAATGAATTAACAAAAATATCTATTTCAAGAATAGATAAAATCTGACTTTATATTTGTAAAAAATCATATAAATATTTGATTCCGCGCCCGAATTATATAATTCTTCATCATATTTTAGCTAAAAGAAAACATTGCAACAAGAAAATTGCTATTTCAAGTGTGGTATAATATAATATAGTATAATACACAACGTATTCATTAAAATGACACCCGCAAATTGAATGTGTATTATCTGATTGGTACCACGTTTAGGTCACTTTTGCATGTCCAATGCTTAAAACCATCCATAGTATAGATCCTAAAGCATAAATATGAATGTTTTAACAAAAATATCCATTTCAAGAATAGGTAAAACCTGACTTTATTTTTGTAAAAAAATCATATATATATTTGCTTTCGCGCCCGAATTTTATAATTCTTCATCAGGTTTTAGCTAAAAAAAAACATTGCAACAAGAAAATTGCTATTTCAAGTGTGGAAGGTATTCTAGAATCCAGCCCATGTAGCTTACATTATACAACGTATTTATCAAGAAAGGTAAAATCTGATTTTATTTTTGTAAAATATCATATAAATATTTACTTCCGCGCCCGAATTTTATAATTCTTCATCATGTTTTAGCTAAAAGAAAACATTGCAACAAGAAAATTGCTATTTCAAGTGTGGTAGGTATTCTAGAATCCAGCCCATGTGGCTTACAATATACAACGTATTCTTCAAGAATAGGTAAAATATGACTTTATTTTTGTAAAAAATCATATAAATATTTGCTTTCGCGCCCGAATTTTATAATTCTTCATCTTATTTTAGCTAAAAGAAAACAATGCAACAACAAAAAATTGCTATTTTAAGTGTTGTAGGTATTCTAGAATACAGCCCATGTAGCTTACAATATACAACGTATTCATTAAAATGACACCCGAAAATTGAATCTTTATTATCTGTTTGGTACCACGTTTTGGTCAGTTTTGCATTTCCAATGCTTAAAACCATCCATAGTATAAATCCTAAAGCATGAATATGAATGTTTTAACAAAAATATCCATTTCAAGAAAAGGTAAAATCTGACTATATTTTTAAAAAAAATCATATAAATATTTGCTTCCGCGCCTTAATTTTATAACTTTTTATCATATTTTAGCTAAAAGAAAACATTGCAACAAGAAAATTGCTATTTCAAGTGTAGTAGGTATTCCAGAATCCAGCCCATGTAGTTTACAATTTACAACGTATTCATTAAAATGACATCCGAAAATTAGATGTTTATTATCTGAGTAGTACCACGTTTTGGTCACATTTGCATGTCCAATGCTAAAATTATCTATAGTATAGATCCTAAAGCATGAATTTAATTGTTTTAACAAAAATATCCATTTTAAGAATAGGTAAAATCTGAAATTATTTGTGTAAAAAATCATATAAATATTTGCTTCCGCGCCCGAATTTGATAATTCTTTATCATATTTTAGCTAAAAGAAAACATTGCAACAAGAAAATTGCTATTTCAAGTGTGGTAGGTATTTCAGAATCCAGCCCATGTAGCTTACAATATACAACGTATTCATCAAGAATAGGTAAAATCTGCCTTTATTTTCCGCGCCCGAATTTTATAATTCTTCATCATATTTTAGCTAAAAGAAAATATTGCAACAAGAAAATTGTTATTTCAAGTATTGTAGGTACTCTAGAATCTAGCCCATGTAGCTTACAATATACAACGTATTCATTAAAATGACACCCGAAAATTGAATGTTTATTATCTGATTGTTACCTCGTTTTGGTCACTTTTAGATGTCCAAAGCTAAAATTATCCATAGTATAGATCCTAAAGCATGAATATGAATGTTTTAACAAAAATATCCATTTCAGGAATAGATAAAATCAGACTTTATTTTTGTAAAAAATCATAAAAATATTTGCTTCCGCGCCTAAATTTTATAATTCTTTATCATATTTTAACTAAAAGATAACATTGCAACAAGAAAATTGCTATTTCAAGTGTGGTAGGTATTCTAGAATACAGCCCATGTAGCTTAAAATATACAACGTATTCATCAAGAATAGGTGAAATCTGACATTATTTTTGAAAGAATCATTTTAATATTTGTTTCTGCGCCCGAATTTTATAATTCTTTATCATATTTTAGCTGAAAGAAAACATTGCAACAAGAAAATTGTTATTTCAAGTGTGGTAGGTATTCTGGAATCCAGCCCATGTAGCTTACAATATACACCATATTTATAAAGAATAGGTAAAATCTGACTTTATTTTTGTAAAAAATCATATAAATATTTGCTTCTGCGCCCGAATTTCATAATTCTTTATCATATTTTAGCTAAAAGAAAACATTGCATCAAGAAAATTGCAATTTCAAGTGTGGTAGGTATTCTAGAATCCAGCCCATGTGGCTTACAATACACAACGTATTCATTAAAATGACACCCAAAAATTGAATTTTTATTATCAGATTGGTATCACGTTTTGTTTACTTTTGCATGTCCAATACTAAAATTATCCATAGTATAGATCGTAAAGCAGGAATATAAACGTTTTAACAAAAATATCAATTTTAAGAATAGGTAAAATCTATCTTTATTTTCCGCGCCCGAATTTTATAATTCTTCATCATATTTTAGCTAAAAGAAAATATTGCAACAAGAAAATTGTTCTTTCAAGTGTTGTAGGTACACTAGAATCTAGCCCATGTAGCTTACAATATACAACGTATTCATTAAAATGACACTCGAAAATTGAATGTTTATTATCTGATTGTTACCACGTTTTAGTCACTTTTAGATGTCCAAAGCTAAAATTATCCATAGTATAGATCCTAAAGCATGAATATGAATGTTTTAACAAAAATATCTATTTCAAGAATAGATAAAATCTGACTTTATTTTTGTAAAAAATCATAAAAATATTTGCTTCCGCGCCTAAATTTTATAATTCTTTATCATATTTTAGCTAAAAGATAACATTGCAACAAGAAAATTGCTATTTCAAGTGTGGTAGGTATTCTAGAATACAGCCCATGTAGCTTACAACACACAACGTATTCATCAAGAAAAGGTAAAATCTGACTTAATTTTTGTAAAAAAAATCATATAAAAATTTGCTTCCGAGCCCGAACTTTATAATTCTTCATCATATTTTAGCTAAAAGAAAACATTGCAACAAGAAAATTGCTGTTTCACGTGTGGTAGGTATTCTAGAATTCAGCTCATGTAGCTTACAGTATACAACGTATTAATCAAGAATAGGAAAAATCTGGTTTTTTTTTGTAAACTGTAAAAGGTAAAATCTGACTTAATTTTTGTAAAAAAATCATATAAATATTTGCTTTCGCGCCCGAACTTTATAATTCTTCATCATATATTAGCTAAAAGAAAAAATTGCAACAAGAAAATTGATATTTCAAGTGTGGTAGGTATTCTAGAATCTAGCCCATGTAGCTTACACTATACAACGTATTCATCAAGAATAGGAAAAATCTGACTTTATTTTTGTAAAAAATCGTATAAACATTTGCTTCCACGCCTAAATTTTAAAATTCTTCATCATATTTTAGCTAAAAGAAACATTGCTTCAAGAAAATTGCTATTTCAAATGTGGTAGGTATTCTAGAATCCAGCCCATGTAGCTTACAGTATACTACGTATTTATCAAGAATAGGTAAAATCTGACTTTAGATGAACTATCGACCGATATCTATCCTTGCCTTTTGCTAAAATTCTTGAAATCATTATATATAATGCTATTTATAAACATACTAGCTCTATCATCTCTATTCATCAGCATGGATTCATGAAAGGTCGTTCTACAATTTCAAATTTAGCTTGCTTCTCCCAGTATGTTGCTGAAAAATTAGATAAACGTGGTCAGGTTGAGGTTATCTATACAGATTTATCTCGTGCTTTTGATTCCATAGATCACGGTATGTTGTTAACCAAACTTAGTAACTACGGAGCATCTCCAGGATTAATTAAGCTACTGCATTCCTATTTAAACAACAGAAAATATTATGTATTTTAAAATGGTTATTCTTCATTTGAGTATGTGGCGACCTCTGGAGTTCCTCAGGGATCTAACTTAGGTCCTCTATTATTCGTTATTTACATCAATGAACTTCTCACCTTATTCACCTGCCATGCTCTTGGGTATGCGGATGACTTAAAATTATTTTATTCAATTCTTTCTCAAAATGACTCAAAGTTGTTACAAGACAACATAAACATTTTGTTTGACTGGTGTGTAGAAAATATACTTAATTTGAATTTACAAAAATGTTGCACAGTCTAATATACACGTAAAATTAACAAAATTGATTTTGTTTATGAAATGAATGGGCCAGTTCTTTCTAATGCAACATTAGTGAAAGATCTCGGCGTCACATTTTGTTCTTCTTTTTCCTTTTCTGAACATCTAAATAATGTGGTACGTGAGGCAAATAAAATGCTGAGTTTTATTATTAGAATCAATAATCTCTTTCATGATACAAATGTAATTAAATCACTTTATTATTCGTACGCATTAAAAAAACTTGAGTACGCAAGTTTAATATGGTTCCCTTACTATGCTTATCAGCAACTTGCACTTGATCGAATCCATCGTCGATTTTTAAAATTTTTATCCTACAAAAATAATAGAACTTATCCGGATAGAGGTACCGATCAACAATCACTCCTGCAACGACACTCTATGCCCTCGCTAGAGGTCCGTAGAAAGGTGAGCAGTGCAAGGTTCCTTTGGCTCCTGTTGCAAGGTCAAATATATGCACCTATCCTCCGGACGCGTATCCAGTTCCACGTTCCACGACAGGCGTCCAGATATCCCAGGATTTTTCAACTGCCTCCCTCCCATTTCGATATAATGCAACGTTCCCCCATCACTATTATATCTAAATATGCAAACAAATTGTATGAAGAAATATCTTAAATTATTATTTTCTTTGTATATATTTCTGTTAATTGTATCGTAATTATTTAATTATTTATACATGTTTCTTTATATATTGTCCTGTAATTGGTTCTACTGTTGGGCAATAATAAAACTATTATTATTATTATTATTATTATTGCAACAAGAAAATTGCTATTTCAAGTGTGGTAGGTATTCTAGAATCTAGCCCATGTAGCTTACAATAAACAACGTATTCATCAAGAATAGGTAAAATCAGACTTTATTTTTGTAAAAAATCTTATTTTCCTTCCGCGCCCGAATTTTATAATTCTTCATTATATTTTAGCTAAAAGAAAACATTGCAACAAGAAAATTGCTATTTCAAGTACGGTACGTATTCTAAAATCCAGCCCATGTATCTTACAATATACAACGTATTCATCAAGAAAAGGTAAATTATGAATTTATTTTTATAAAAACTTATATAAATATTTGCTACCAAGCCCAAATTTTAATTTTTTTTATCATATTTTAGCTAAAAGAAAACATTGCAACAAGAAAATTGCTATTTCAAGTGCGGTAGGTATTCTAGAATCCAGCCCATGTAGCTTACAATATACAACGTATTCATCAAGAAAAGGAAAAATCTGACTTTATTTTTGTAAAATATGATATAAATATTTGCTTCCGCGCCAAAATTTTATAAATCTTCATCATATTTAAGCTAAAAGACAGCACTGCAACAAGAAAATTGCTGTTTCGATTGTGGTAGGTATTCTTGAATCCAAACCATGTAGCTTACAATATACAACGTATTCATCAAAAAAAGGTAAAATCTGACTTTATTTTTGTAAAAAATCTAATAAATATATGCTTCCGCGCCTGAATTTTATAATTCTTCATCATATTTTAGCTAAAAGGAAACATTGCAACAAGAAAATTGCTATTTCAAGTGTAGTAAGTATTCTAGAATCCAGCCCATGTAGCTTACAATATACAAAGTATTCATCAAGAATAGATAAAATCTGACTTTATTTGTGTAAAAAATCATATGAATATTTGCTTCCGCGCCCGAATTTTATAATTCTTCATCATATTTTAGCTAAAAGAAAACATTGCAACAGGTAAATTGCTATTTCAAGTGTGGTAGGTATTCTAGAATCCAGCCCATGTAGCTTACAATATAAAACGTATTAATTAAAATGACACCCGAAAATTAAACGTTTATTATCTGATTGGTACCAAGTTTTGATCACTTTCGCATGTCCAATACTTAAAACCATCCATAGTATAGATCCTAAAGCATGAATATGAATGTTTATCAAAAATATCCATTTTAAGAATAGGTAAAATCTGACTTTATTTTTGTAAAAAATCATATAAATATTTGCTTCCGCGCCCGAATTTTATAATTCTGTATTATATTTTAGCTAAAAGAAAACATTGCAACAAGGAAATTGCTATTTCAAGTGTGGTAGGTATTCTAGAATCCAGCCCATGTAGCTTATAATATACAACGTATTAATCAAGAATAGGTAAAATGTGACATTATTTTTGTAAAAAATCATATAAATATTTGCTTCCGCGCTTGAATTATATAATTCTGTATCATATTTGAGCTAAAAGAAAACATTGCAGCAAGAAAATTGCTATTTCAAGTGTGGTATGTATTCTAGAATTTAGCCCATGTAGCTTACAATATACAACGTATTCATCAAACAAAGGTAAAATCTGACTTTATTTTAATAAAAAATCTTATAAATATTTGCTTCCGCGCCCGAATTTTATAATTCTTCACCATAATTTAGCTAAAAGAAAACATTGCAACAAGAAAATTGCTATTTCAAGTGTGGTAGGTATTCTACAATCCAGCCCATGTAGCTTACAATATACAACGTATTCATTAAAATGACACCCGAAAATTGAATGTCTATTAACTGATAGGTACCACGTTTTGGTCACTTTTGCATGTCCAATGCTAAAATTATCCATAGTGTAGATCCTAAAGCATGATTATGAACGTTTTAACAAAAATATCCATTTCAAGAATAGGTAAAATCTGACTTTATTTTTTTTTTAATTATATAAATATTAGCTTCCGCGCCCGAATTTTATAATTCTTCATCATATTTTAGCTAAAAGAAAACATTCCAACTAGAAAATTGCTATTTCAAGCGTGGCAGGTATTCTAGAATCCGGCCCATGTAGCTTACAATATACAACGTATTCATTAAAAATAGTTAAAATCAGACTTTTTGCTTCCGCGCCTGAATTTTATAATTCTTCATTATATTTTAGCTAAAAGAAAACATTGCAACAAGATAATTGCTATTTCAAATGTGGTAGGTATTCTAGAATCCAGCCCATGTAGCTTACAATATACAACGTATTCATTAAAATGACACAAGAAAATTGAATGTTTATTATCTGATTGGTACCACGTTTTGGTTCCTTTTGCATGTCCAATGCTTAAAACTATCTATAGTATAGATCCTTAAGCAAGAATATAAATGTTTTAACAAAAATATCCATTTTAAGAATAGATAAAATCTGACTTTATTTTTTTTAAATATTATATAAATATTTGCTTCCGCGCCCGAATTTTATAATTCTTCTTCATATTTTAGCTAAAAGAAAACATTCCAACAAGAAAATTGCTATTTCAAGTGTGGCAGGTATTCTAGAATCCAGCCCATGTAGCTTACAATGTACAACATATTCATAAAGTATAGGTAAAATCTGACTTTATTTTTGTAAAAAATCATATAAGTATTTGCTTCCGCGCCCGAATTTTATAATTCTTCAACATATTTTAGCTAAAAGAAAACATTGCAATAATATAATTGCTACTTCAAGTGTGGTAGGTATTCTAGAATCCAGCCCATGTAGCTTACAATATACAACGTATTCATCAAGAATAGGTAAAATCTGACTTTATTTTTGTAAAAAATCATATAAATATTTGCTTCCGCGCCCGAATTTTATAATTCTTTATCATATTTTAGCTAAAATAAAACATTGCAACAAGAAGATTGCTATTTCCAGTGTGGTAGGTATTCTAGAATCCAGCCCATGTAGCTTACAATATACAATGTTTTCATTAAAATGACACCCGAAAATTGAATGTATATTATCTGATTGGTACCACGTTTTGGTTACTTTTGCATATCCAATGCTTAAAACCAGCCATAGTATAGATCCTAAAGCAAGAATATTAATGTTTTAACAAAAATATCTATTTTAAGTATAGATAAAATCTGAATTATTTTTTCTTTAAATTATATAAATATTTGCTTCCGCGCCCGAATTTTATAATTCTTCATCATATTTTAGCTAAAAGAAAACATTCTAACAAGAATATTGCCATTTCAAGTGTGGTAGGTATACTAGAATCCAGCCCATGTAGCTTACAATATACAACGTATTCATCAAGAATAGGTAAAATCTGACTTTATTTTTGTAACAAATCATATAAATATTTGCTTCCGCGCCCGAATTTTATAATTTTTCATCATATTTTATCTAAAAGAAAACATTGCAATAATAAAATTGCTATTTCAAGTGTGGTAGGTATTCTAGAATCCAGCCCATGTAGCTTACAATATACAACGTATTCATCAAGAATAGGTAAAATCTGATTTTATTTTTGTAAAAAATCATATAAATATTTGCTTCCGCGCCCAAATTATTAAATTCTGTATCATATTTGAGCTAAAAGAAAACATTGCAACAAGAAAATTGCTATTTCAAGTGTGTTATGTATTCTAGATTTTAGCCCATGTAGCTTACAATATACAACGTATTCATCAAACAAAGGTAAAATTTGACTTTATTTTAATAAAAAATCTTATAAATATTTGCTTCCGCGCCCGAATTTTTTAATTCTTCATCATAATTTAGCTAAAAGAAAACATTGCAACAAGAAAATTGCTATTTCAAGTGTGGTAGGTATTCTAGAATCCAGCCCATGTAGCTTACAATATACAACGTAATCATTAAAATGACACCCGAAAATTGAATGTCTATTAACTGATAGGTACCACGTTATGGTCACTTTTGCATGTCCAATGCTAAAATTATCCATAGTATAGATCCTAAAGCATGATTATGAATGTTTTAACAAAAATATCCATTTCAAGAATAGGTAAAATCTGACTTTGTTTTTTTTTTAAATTATATAAATATTTGCTTCCGCGCCCGAATTTAATAATTCTTCAACATATTTTAGCTAAAAGAAAACATTGCAACAAGAAATTTGCTATTTCAAGTGTGGTAGGTATTCTAGAATCCAGCCTATGTAGCTTACAATATACAACGTATTCATCAAGAATAGATAAAATCTGACTTTATTTTTGTAAAATATCATACAAATATTTGCTTCAGCGCCCGAATTTTATAATTCTTGATTATATTTTAGCTAAAAGAAAACTTTGCAACAAGAATATTGCTAATTCAAATGTGGTAGGTATTCTAGAATCCAGCCCATGTAGCTTACAATATACAACGTATTCATTAAAATGACACCCGAAAATTGAATGTTTATTATCTGATTGGTACCACGTTTTGGTTACTTTTGCATGTTCAATGCTTAAAACTATCCATAGTATAGATCCTTAAGCAAGAATATGAATGTTTTAACCAAAATATACATTTTAAGAATAGGTGAAAATGTGACTTTATTTTTTTTTAAATATTATATAAATATTTGCTTCCGCGCCCGAATTTTATAATTCTTCATCATAATTTAGCTAAAAGAAAACATTCCAACAAGAAAATTGCTATTTCAAGTGTAGTTGGTATTCTAGAATCCAGCCCATGTAGCTTACAATGTACAACGTATTCATAAAGTATAGGTAAAATCTGAATTAATTTTTGTAAAAAATCATATAAGTATTTGCTTCCGCGCCCGAATTTCATAATTCTTCAACATATTTTAACTAAAAGAAAACATTGCAATAATAAAATTGCTACTTCAAGTGTGGTAGGTATTCTAGAATCCAGCCCATGTAGCTTACAATATACAACGTATTCATCAAGAATAGGTAAAATCTACTTTATTTTTGTAAAAAATTATATAAGTATTTGCTACCGCGCCCGAATTTTATAATTCTTCATCACATTTTAGCTAAAAGAAAACATTGCAACAAGAAAATTGCTATTTCAAGTGTGGACGCGCTATCTCAGAGTAGCCCATGTAGCTTACAATATACAACGTATTCATCAAGAAAAGGTAAAATCTGACTTTATTTTTGTAAAAAATCATATAAATATTTGCTTCCGCGCCCGAATATTATAATTCTTCATCATATTTTAGCTTAAAGAAAACATTGCAACAAGAAAATTGCTATTTCAGGTATAGTAGGTAGTCTAAAATCCAGCCCATGTAGCTTACAATATACAACGTATTAATTAAAATGACACTCGAAAATTTAATGTTTATTATCTGATTGGTACCACGTTTGGTCACTTTTGCATGTTTAATACTTAAAACCATCCATAGTATAGATCCTAAAGCATGGATATGAATGTTTACCAAAAATATCCATTTTAAGAATAGGTAAAATCTGACTTTATTTTTGTAAAAAAATCATATAAATATTCGTTTCCGCGCTGGAATTTTATAATTGTTTATCATATTTTAGGTAAAAGAAAACATTGCAACAAGAAAATTGCTATTTCAAGTGTGGTAGGTATTTTAGAATCCAGCCCATGTAGCTTAATATATACAACGTAATCATAAAAAAAAGTTAAAATCTGACTTAAGTTTTTGTAAAAAATATTATAAATATTTGCTAGAATCCAGCCTATGTAGCTTACAATATACAACGTATTCATTAAAATGACACCCAAAAATTGAATGTTTATTATCTGATAGGTACCACGTTTTTGGTCACTTTTGCATGTCCAATGGTTAAATTATTTATAGTATAGATCCTAAAGCATGAATATGAATGTTTAACAAAAATAACCTTTTCAAGAATAGGTAAAATCTGACTTTGTTTTTGTAAAAAATAATATGAATATTTGCTTCCGCGCCCGAATTTTATAATTCTTCATCACATTTTAGCTAAAAGAAAACATTGCAACAAGAAAATTGCTATTTCAAGTGTGGTAGGTATTCTAGAATCCAGCCCATGTAGCTTACAATATACAACGTATTCATCAAGAAAAGGTAAAATCTGACTTTATTTTTTGTAAAAAATCATATAAATATTTGCTTCCGCGCCCGAATATTATAATTCTTCATCATATTTTAGCTTAAAGAAAACATTGCAACAGGAAATTTGCTTTTTCAAGTGTGGTAGGTATTCTAGAATCCAGCCCATGTAGCTTACAATATACAACGTATTCATCAAGAAAAGGTAAAATCTGACTTTATTTTTGTAAAAAATCATATAAATATTTGCTTCCGTGCTCAAATATTATAATGTGTCATCATATTTTAGCTAAAAGAAAACATTGCAACAAGAAAATTGCTATTTCAAGTGTGGTAGGTATTCTAGAATCCAGCCCATGTAGTTTCTAATATACAACGTATTCATCAAGAATAGGTAAGATCTGACTTTATTTTTGTAAAAAATCATATAAATATTTGCTTCCGCGTCCGAATTTTATAATTCTTCATCATATTTTATATAAAAGAAAACATTGCAACAAGAAAAATGCTATTTCAAGTGTGGTAGGTATTCTAGAATCCAGCCCATGTGGCTTACAATATACAATGTTTTCATTAAAATGACACCCGAAAATTGAATGTATATTATCTGATTGGTACCACGTTTTGGTTACTTTTGCATATCCAATGCTTAAAGCCAGCCATAGTATAGATCCTAAAGCAAGAATATTAATGTTTTAACAAAAATATCTATTTTAAGTATAGATAAAATCTGAATTATTTTTTCTTTAAATTATATAAATATTTGCTTCCGCGCCCGAATTTTATAATTCTTCATCATATTTTAGCTAAAAGAAAACATTCCAACAAGAATATTGCCATTTCAAGTGTGGTAGGTATACTAGAATCCAGCCCATGTAGCTTACAATATACAACGTATTCATCAAGAATAGGTAAAATCTGACTTTATTTTTGTAACAAATCATATAAATATTTGCTTCCGCGCCCGAATTTTATAATTTTTCATCATATTTTATCTAAAAGAAAACATTGCAATAATAAAATTGCTATTTCAAGTGTGGTAGGTATTCTAGAATTCAGCCCATGTAGCTTACAATATACAACGTATTCATCAAGAATAGGTAAAATCTGATTTTATTTTTGTAAAAAATCATATAAATATTTGCTTCCGCGCCCAAATTATTAAATTCTGTATCATATTTGAGCTAAAAGAAAACATTGCAACAAGAAAATTGCTATTTCAAGTGTGTTATGTATTCTAGATTTTAGCCCATGTAGCTTACAATATACAACGTATTCATCAAACAAAGGTAAAATTTGACTTTATTTTAATAAAAAATCTTATAAATATTTGCTTCCGCGCCCGAATTTTTTAATTCCTCATCATAATTTAGCTAAATGAAAACATTGCAACAAGAAAATTGCTATTTCAAGTGTGGTAGGTATTCTAGAATCCAGCCCATGTAGCTTACAATATACAACGTAATCATTAAAATGACACCCGAAAATTGAATGTCTATTAACTGATAGGTACCACGTTTTGGTCACTTTTGCATGTCCAATGCTAAAATTATCCATAGTATAGATCCTAAAGCATGATTATGAATGTTTTAACAAAAATATCCATTTCAAGAATAGGTAAAATCTGACTTTGTTTTTTTTTTTTAATTATATAAATATTTGCTTCCGCGCCCAAATTTTATAATTCTTCATCATATTTTAGCTAAAAGAAAACATCCCAACAAGAAAATTGCTATTTCAAGTGTGGCAGGTATTCTAGAATCCGGCCCATGTAGCTTACAATATACAACGTATTCATTAAAAATAGTTAAAATCTGACTTTATTTTTGTAAAAAATCATATAAGTATTTGCTTCCGCGCCCGAATTTAACAATTCTTCAACATATTTTAGCTAAAAGAAAACATTGCAACAAGAAAATTGCTAATTCAAATGTGGTAGGTATTCTAGAATCCAGCCCATGTAGCTTACAATATACAACGTATTCATTAAAATGACACCCGAAAATTGAATGTTTATTATCTGATTGGTACCACGTTTTGGTTACTTTTGCATGTTCAATGCTTAAAACTATCCATAGTATAGATCCTTAAGCAAGAATATGAATGTTTTAACCAAAATATACATTTTAAGAATAGGTAAAATGTGACTTTATTTTTTTTTAAATATTATATAAATATTTGCTTCCGCGCCCGAATTTTATAATTCTTCATCATAATTTAGCTAAAAGAAAACATTCCAACAAGAAAATTGCTATTTCAAGTGTAGCTGGTATTCTAGAATCCAGCCCATGTACAACGTATTCATAAAGTATAGGTAAAATTGAATTAATTTTTGTAAAAAATCATATAAGTATTTGCTTCCGCGCCCGAATTTCATAATTCTTCAACATATTTTAACTAAAAGAAAACATTGCAATAATAAAATTGCTACTTCAAGTGTGGTAGGTATTCTAGAATCCAGCCCATGTAGCTTACAATATACAACGTATTCATCAAGAATAGGTAAAATCTACTTTATTTTTGTAAAAAATTATATAAGTATTTGCTACCGCGCCCGAATTTTATAATTCTTCATCACATTTTAGCTAAAAGAAAACATTGCAACAAGAAAATTGCTATTTCAAGTGTGGTAGGTATTCTAGAATCCAGCCCATGTAGCTTACAATATACAACGTATTCATCAAGAAAAGGTAAAATCTGACTTTATTTTTGTAAAAAATCATATAAATATTTGCTTCCGCGCCCGAATATTATAATTCTTCATCATATTTTAGCTTAAAGAAAACATTGCAACAAGAAAATTGCTATTTCAGGTATGGTAGGTAGTCTAAAATCCAGCCCATGTAGCTTACAATATACAACGTATTCATTAAAATGACACTCGAAAATTTAATGTTTATTATCTGATTGGTACCACGTTTGGTCACTTTTGCATGTCCAATACTTAAAACCATCCATAGTATAGATCCTAAAGCATGAATATGAATGTTTACCAAAAATATCCATTTTAAGAATAGGTAAAATCTGACTTTATTTTTGTAAAAAAATCATATAAATATTCGTTTCCGCGCTGGAATTTTATAATTGTTTATCATATTTTAGGTAAAAGAAAACATTGCAACAAGAAAATTGCTATTTCAAGTGTGGTAGGTATTTTAGAATCCAGCCCATGTAGCTTAAAATATACAACGTAATCATAAAAAAAGTTAAAATCTGACTTAAGTTTTGTAAAAAATATTATAAATATTTGCTAGAATCCAGCCTATGTAGCTTACAATATACAACGTATTCATTAAAATGACACCCAAAAATTGAATGTTTATTATCTGATAGGTACCACGTTTTGGTCACTTTTGCATGTCCAATGGTTAAATTATTTATAGTATAGATCCTAAAGCATGAATATGAATGTTTAACAAAAATAACCTTTTCAAGAATAGGTAAAATCTGACTTTGTTTTTGTAAAAAATAATATGAATATTTGCTTCCGCGCCCGAATTTTATAATTCTTCATCACATTTTAGCTAAAAGAAAACATTGCAACAAGAAAATTGCTATTTCAAGTGTGGTAGGTATTCTAGAATCCAGCCCATGTAGCTTACAATATACAACGTATTCATCAAGAAAAGGTAAAATCTGACTTTATTTTTGTAGAAAATCATATAAATATTTGCTTCCGCGCCCGAATATTATAATTCTTCATCATATTTTAGCTTAAAGAAAACATTGCAACAGGAAATTTGCTTTTTCAAGTGTGGTAGGTATTCTAGAATCCAGCCCATGTAGCTTACAATATACAACGTATTCATCAAGAAAAGGTAAAATCTGACTTTATTTTTGTAAAAAATCATATAAATATTTGCTTCCGTGCTCAAATATTATAATGTGTCATCATATTTTAGCTAAAAGAAAACATTGCAACAAGAAAATTGCTATTTCAAGTGTGGTAGGTATTCTAGAATCCAGCCCATGTAGTTTCTAATATACAACGTATTCATCACGAATAGGTAAGATCTGACTTTATTTTTGTAAAAAATCATATAAATATTTGCTTCCGCGCCCGAATTTTATAATTCTTCATCATATTTTATATAAAAGAAAACATTGCAACAAGAAAAATGCTATTTCAAGTGTGGTAGGTATTCTAGAATCCAGCCCATGTGGCTTACAATATACAATGTTTTCATTAAAATGACACCCGAAAATTGAATGTATATTATCTGATTGGTACCACGTTTTGGTTACTTTTGCATATCCAATGCTTAAAGCCAGCCATAGTATAGATCCTAAAGCAAGAATATTAATGTTTTAACAAAAATATCTATTTTAAGTATAGATAAAATCTGAATTATTTTTTCTTTAAATTATATAAATATTTGCTTCCGCGCCCGAATTTTATAATTCTTCATCATATTTTAGCTAAAAGAAAACATTCCAACAAGAATATTGCCATTTCAAGTGTGGTAGGTATACTAGAATCCAGCCCATGTAGCTTACAATATACAACGTATTCATCAAGAATAGGTAAAATCTGACTTTATTTTTGTAACAAATCATATAAATATTTGGTTCCGCGCCCGAATTTTATAATTTTTCATCATATTTTATCTAAAAGAAAACATTGCAATAATAAAATTGCTATTTCAAGTGTGGTAGGTATTCTAGAATCCAGCCCATGTAGCTTACAATATACAACGTATTCATCAAGAATAGGTAAAATCTGATTTTATTTTTGTAAAAAATCATATAAATATTTGCTTCCGCGCCCAAATTATTAAATTCTGTATCATATTTGAGCTAAAAGAAAACATTGCAACAAGAAAATTGCTATTTCAAGTGTGTTATGTATTCTAGATTTTAGCCCATGTAGCTTACAATATACAACGTATTCATCAAACAAAGGTAAAATTTGACTTTATTTTAATAAAAAATCTTATAAATATTTGCTTCCGCGCCCGAATTTTTTAATTCTTCATCATAATTTAGCTAAAAGAAAACATTGCAACAAGAAAATTGCTATTTCAAGTGTGGTAGGTATTCTAGAATCCAGCCCATGTAGCTTACAATATACAACGTAATCATTAAAATGACACCCGAAAATTGAATGTCTATTAACTGATAGGTACCACGTTTTGGTCACTTTTGCATGTCCAATGCTAAAATTATCCATAGTATAGATCCTAAAGCATGATTATGAATGTTTTAACAAAAATATCCATTTCAAGAATAGGTAAAATCTGACTTTGTTTTTTTTTTTTAATTATATAAATATTTGCTTCTGCGCCCAAATTTTATAATTCTTCATCATATTTTAGCTAAAAGAAAACATCCCAACAAGAAAATTGCTATTTCAAGTGTGGCAGGTATTCTAGAATCCGGCCCATGTAGCTTACAATATACAACGTATTCATTAAAAATAGTTAAAATCTGACTTTATTTTTGTAAAAAATCATATAAGTATTTGCTTCCGCGCCCGAATTTAATAATTCTTCAACATATTTTAGCTAAAAGAAAACATTGCAACAAGAAATTTGCTATTTCAAGTGTGGTAGGTATTCTAGAATCCAGCCTATGTAGCTTACAATATACAACGTATTCATCAAGAATAGATAAAATCTGACTTTATTTTTGTAAAATATCATACAAATATTTGCTTCAGCGCCCGAATTTTATAATTCTTGATTATATTTTAGCTAAAAGAAAACTTTGCAACAAGAAAATTGCTAATTCAAATGTGGTAGGTATTCTAGAATCCAGCCCATGTAGCTTACAATATACAACGTATTCATTAAAATGACACCCGAAAATTGAATGTTTATTATCTGATTGGTACCACGTTTTGGTTACTTTTGCATGTTCAATGCTTAAAACTATCCATAGTATAGATCCTTAAGCAAGAATATGAATGTTTTAACCAAAATATACATTTTAAGAATAGGTAAAATGTGACTTTATTTTTTTTTAAATATTATATAAATATTTGCTTCCGCGCCCGAATTTTATAATTCTTCATCATAATTTAGCTAAAAGAAAACATTCCAACAAGAAAATTGCTATTTCAAGTGTAGCTGGTATTCTAGAATCCAGCCCATGTAGCTTACAATGTACAACGTATTCATAAAGTATAGGTAAAATCTGAATTAATTTTTGTAAAAAATCATATAAGTATTTGCTTCCGCGCCCGAATTTCATAATTCTTCAACATATTTTAACTAAAAGAAAACATTGCAATAATAAAATTGCTACTTCAAGTGTGGTAGGTATTCTAGAATCCAGCCCATGTAGCTTACAATATACAACGTATTCATCAAGAATAGGTAAAATCTACTTTATTTTTGTAAAAAATCATATAAATATTTGCTTCCGCGCCCGAATATTATAATTCTTCATCATATTTTAGCTTAAAGAAAACATTGCAACAAGAAAATTGCTATTTCAGGTATGGTAGGTAGTCTAAAATCAAGCCCATGTAGCTTACAATATACAACGTATTCATTAAAATGACACTCGAAAATTTAATGTTTATTATCTGATTGGTACCACGTTTGGTCACTTTTGCATGTCCAATACTTAAAACCATCCATAGTATAGATCCTAAAGCATGAATATGAATGTTTACGAAAAATATCCATTTTAAGAATAGGTAAAATCTGACTTTATTTTTGTAAAAAAATCATATAAATATTCGTTTCCGCGCTGGAATTTTATAATTGTTTATCATTTTTTAGGTAAAAGAAAACATTGCAACAAGAAAATTGCTATTTCAAGTGTGGTAGGTATTTTAGAATCCAGCCCATGTAGCTTAAAATATACAACGTAATCATAAAAAAAAGTTAAAATCTGACTTAAGTTTTGTAAAAAATATTATAAATATTTGCTAGAATCCAGCCTATGTAGCTTACAATATACAACGTATTCATTAAAATGACACCCAAAAATTGAATGTTTATTATCTGATAGGTACCACGTTTTGGTCACTTTTGCATGTCCAATGGTTAAATTATTATTGTATAGATCCTAAAGCATGAATATGAATGTTTAACAAAAATAACCTTTTCAAGAATAGGTAAAATCTGACTTTGTTTTTGTAAAAAATAATATGAATATTTGCTTCCGCGCCCGAATGTTATAATTCTTCATCACATTTTAGCTAAAAGAAAACATTGCAACAAGAAAATTGCTATTTCAAGTGTGGTAGGTATTCTAGAATCCAGCCCATGTAGCTTACAATATACAACGTATTCATCAAGAAAAGGTAAAATCTGACTTTATTTTTGTAAAAAATCATATAAATATTTGCTTCCGCGCCCGAATATTATAATTCTTCATCATATTTTAGCTTAAAGAAAACATTGCAACAGGAAATTTGCTATTTCAAGTGTGGTAGGTATTCTAGAATCCAGCCCATGTAGCTTACAATATACAACGTATTCATCAAAAATAGGTTAAATCTGACTTTATTTTTGTAAAACATAATATGAATATTTGCTTCCGCGCCAGAATTTTATAATTCTTCATCATATTTTAGCTAAAAGAAAACATTGCAACAAGAAAATTGCTATTTCAGGTATGGTAGGTATTCTAGAATCCAGCCCATGTAGCTTACAATATACAACGTATTCATTAAAATGACACTCGAAAATGAAATGTTTATTATCTGATTGGTACCACGTTTGGTCACTTTTGCATGTTCAATACTTAAAACCATCCATAGTATAGATCCTAAAGCATGAATATGAATGTTTATCAAAAATATACATTTTAAGAATAGGTAAAATCTGACTTTATTTTTGTAAAATATCATTTAAATATTTGCTTCCGCGCCAGAATTTTATAATTCTTTATCATATTTTAGCTAAAAGAAAACATTGCAACAAGAAAATTGCTATTTCAAATGTGGTAGGTATTCTAGAATCCAGCCCATGTAGCTTACAATATACAACGTATTCATTAAAATGACACCCGAAAATTGAATGTTTATTATCTGATTGGTACCAAGTTTTGGTTACTTTTGCATGTCCAATGCCTAAAACCATCCATAGTATAGATCCTACAGCAAGAATATAAATGTTTTAACAAAAATATCCATTTCAAGAATAGGTAAAATCTGACTTTATTTTTTAAAAAAATTAAATAAATATTTGATTCCGCGCGAATTTTATAATTCTTCATCATATTTTAGCAAAAAGAAAACATTCCAACTAGAAAATTGCTATTACAAGTGTAGCAGTTATTCTAGAATCCCGCCCATGTAGCTTACAATATACAACGTATTCATCAAGTATAGGTAAAATCTGACTTTATTTTTGTAAAAAATTATATAAATATTTGCTTCCGCGCCCGAATTTTAAAATTCTTAATCATATTTTAGCTAAAAGAAAACATTGCAACAAGAAAATTGCTATTTCAAATGTGGTAGGTATTCTAGAATCCTGCACATGTAGCTTACAATATACAACGAATTCATCAAGAATAGGTAAAATCTGTCTTTATTTTTGTAAAAAATCATACAAATATTTGATTCCGCGCCCGAATTTTATAATTCTTCATCATATTTTAGCTAAAAGAAAACATTCCAACTAGAAAATTGCTATTACAAGTGTAGCAGTTATTCTAGAATCCAGTTTATGTAGCTTACAATATACAACGTATTCATTAAGAATAGGTAAAATCTGACTTTATTTTTGTAAAAAATCATATAAGTATTTACTTCCGCGGCCAAATTTTGTAATTCTTCAACATATTTTAGCTAACAGAAAACATTGCAACAAGAAAATTGCTATTTCAAGTGTTTTAGGTATTCTAGAATCCAGCCCATGTAGTTTACAATATACAACGTATTCATCAAAAATAGGTTAAATCTGACTTTATTTTTGTAAAACATAATATGAATATTTGCTTCCGCGCCCGAATTTTATAATTCTTCATCATATTTTAGCTAAAAGAAAACATTGCAACAAGAAAATTGCTATTTCAGGTATGGTAGGTATTCTAGAATCCAGCCCATGTAGCTTACAATATACAACGTATTCATTAAAATGACACTCGAAAATTAAATGTTTATTATCTGATTGGTACCACGTTTGGTCACTTTTGCATGTTCAATACTTAAAACCATCCATAGTATAGATCCTAAAGCATGAATATGAATGTTTATCAAAAATATACATTTTAAGAATCGGTAAAATCTGACTTCATTTTTGTAAAAAATCAAATAAATATTTGCTTCCGCGCCCGAATTTTATAATTCATTATCATATTTTAGCTAAAAGAAAATATTGCAAAAAGAAAATTGCTATTTCAAGGGTGGTAGGTATTCTAGAATCCAGCACATGTAGCTTACAATATACAACGAATTCATCAAGAATAGGTAAAATAAGTCTTTATTTTTGTAAAAAATCATACAAATATTTGCCTCCGCGCCCGAATTTTAAAATTCTTCATCATATTTTAGCTAAAAGAAAACATTGCAACAAGAAAATTGCTATTTCAAGTGTGGCAGGTATTCAAGAATTCAGCCCATGTAGATTACAATATACAACGTATTCATTATAATGACACACGAAAATTGAATGTTTATTATCTGATTGGTACCAAGTTTTGGTTACTTTTGCATGTCCAATGCTTAATACCATCCATAGAATAGATCCTAAAGCAAGAATATAAATGTTTTAACAAAAATATCCATTTCAAGAATAGGTAAAATCTGACTTTATTTTTAAAAAAAATTAAATAAATATTTGATTCCGCGCCCGAATTTTATAATTCTTCATCATATTTTAGCTAAAAGAAAACATTCCAAATAGAAAATTGCTATTACAAATGTGGCAGTTATTCTAGAATCCAGCCAATGTAGCTTACAATATACAACGTATTCATAAAGAATAGGTAAAATCTGACTTTATTTTTGTATAACATCATATAAGTATTTGCTTCCGCCCCCGAATTTTATAATTCTTCAACATATTTTAGCTAACAGAAAACATTGCAACAAGAAATTTGCTACTTTAAGTGTGGTAGGTATTCTAGAATCTAGCACATATAGTTTAAAACATACAACGTATTCGTCAAGAATAGGTAAAATCTGACTTTATTTTTGTAAAAAATCATACAAATATTTGCTTCCGCGCCCGAATTTTATAATTCTTCATCATTTTTATGCTAAAAGAAAACATTACAACAAGAAAATTGCTATTTCAAGTGTGATAGGTATTCTAGAATCCAGCCCACTTAGCTTACAATATACAACGTATTCATTTAAATGACACCCGAAAATTGTATGTTTATTATCTGATTGGTACCAAGTTTTGGTTACTTTTGCATGTCCAATGCTTAAAACCATCCATATAATAGATCCTAAAGCAAGAATATAAATGTTTTAACAAAAATAACCATTTCAAGAATAGGTAAAATCTGACTTTATTTTTAAAAAAAATTAAATAAATATTTGATTCCGCGCCCGAATTTTATAATTCTTCATCATATTTTAGCTAAAAGAAAACATTCCAACTAGAAAATTGCTATTACAAGTGTGGCAGTTATTCTAGAATCCAGCCCATGTAGCTTACAATATACAACGTATTCATCAAGAATAGGTAAAATCTGACTTTATTTTTGTAAAAAATCATATAAGTATTTGCTTCCGCGCCCGAATTTTGTAATTCTTCAACATATTTTAGCTAACAGAAAACATTGCAACAAGAAAATTGCAATTTCAAGTGTGGTAGGTATTCTAAAATCCAGCCAATGTAGCTTACAATATACAACGTATTCATCAAGAATAGGTAAAATCTGACTTTATTTTTGTAAAAAATCATATAAGTATTTGCTTCCGCGCCCGAATTTTATAATTCTTCAACATATTTTAGCTAACAGAAAACATTGCAACAAGAAATTTGCTATTTCAAGTGTGGTAGGTATTCTAGAATCCAGCACATATAGTTTAAAATATACAACGTATTCGTCAAGAATAGGTAAAATCTGACTTTATTTTTGTAAAAAATCATACAAATATTTGCTTCCGCGCCGGAATTTTATAATTCTTCATCATATTTTAGCTAACAGAAAACATTGCAACAAGAAATTTGCAATTTCAAGTGTGGTAGGTATTCTAAAATCCAGCACATATAGTTTAAAATATACAACGTATTCATCAAGAATAGGTAAAATCTGACTTTATTTTTGTAAAAAATCATACAAATATTTGCTTCCGCGCCCGAATTTTATAATTCTTCAACATATTTTAGCTAACAGAAAACATTGCAACAAGAAATTTGCTATTTCAAGTGTGGTAGGTATTCTAGAATCCAGCACATATAGTTTAAAATATACAACGTATTCGTCAAGAATAGGTAAAATCTGACTTTATTTTTGTAAAAAATCATACAAATATTTGCTTCCGCGCCCGAATTTTATAATTCTTTATCATTTTTATGCTAAAAGAAAACATTGCAACAAGAAAATTGCTATTTCAAGTGTGGTAGGTATTCTAGAATCCAGCACATATAGTTTAAAATATACAACGTATTCGTCAAGAATAGGTAAAATCTGACTTTATTTTTGTAAAAAATCATACAAATATTTGCTTCCGCGCCCGAATTTTATAATTCTTTATCATTTTTATGCTAAAAGAAAACATTGCAACAAGAAAATTGCTATTTCAAGTGTGGTAGGTATTCTAGAATCCAGCCCATGTAGCTTACAATATATAACGTATTCATTAAAATGACACCCGAAAATTGTACGTTTATTATCTGATTGGTACCAAGTTTTGGTTACTTTTGCATGTCCATTGCTTAAAACCATCCATAGAATAGATCCTAAAGCAAGAATATAAATGTTTTAACAAAAATATCCATTTCAAGAATAGGTAAAATCTGACTTTATTTTTTAAAAAAATTAAATAAATATTTGTTTCCGCGCCCGAATTTTATAATTATTCATCATATTTTAGCTAAAAGAAAACATTCGAACTAGAAAATTGCTATTACAAGTGTGGCAGTTATTCTAGAATCCAGCCCATGTAGCTTACAATATACAACGTATTCATCAAGAATAGGTAAAATCTGACTTAATTTTTGTAAAAAATCATATAAGTATTTGCTTCCGCGCCTGAATTTTGTAATTCTTCAACATATTTTAGCTAACAGAAAACATTGCAACAAGAAAATTTGCTATTTCAAGTGTGGTAGGTTTTCTAGAATCCATTCAATGTAGCTTACAATATACAACGTATTCATCAAGAATAGGTAAAATCTGACTTTATTTTTGTATAAAATCATATAAGTATTTGCTTCCGCGCCCGAATTTTATAATTCTTCATCATTTTTATGCTAAAAGAAAACATTGCAACAAGAAAATTGCTATTTCAAGTGTGATAGGTATTCTACAATTCAGCCCATGTAGCTTACAATATACAACTTATTCATCAAAAATAGGTAAAATCTGACTTTATTTTTGTAAAAAATCATATAAATATTTACTTCCGCGCCCGAATTTTATAATTTTTTATCATATTTATGTTAAAAGAAAACATTGCAACAAGAAAATTGCTATTTCAAATGTTATAAGTATTCTAGAATCCAGTCCATGTAGCTTACAATATACAACGTATACATTAAAAATAGTTAAAATCTGACTTTATTTTTGTAAAAAATCATATAAGTATTTCCTTCCGCTCCCGAATTTTATAATTCTTTAACATATTTTAGCTAACAGAAAACATTGCAACAAGAAAATTGCTATTTCAATTCTGGTAGGTTTTCTAGAATCCAGCCCATGTAGCTTACAAGATACAACGTATTCATCAAGAATAGATAAAATCTGACTCTATTTTTGTAAAATATCATACAAATATTTGTTTCCGCGCCCGAATTTTATAATTCTTCATTATATTTTAACTAAAAGAAAACATTGCAACAAGAAAATTGCTATTTTAATTGTGGTAGGTATTCTAAAATCCAGCCCATATAGCTTACAATATACAACGTATTCATTAAAATGACACCCGAAACTTGAATGTTTATTATCTGATTGGTACCACGTTTTAGTCACTTTTGCATGTCCAATGCTAAAATTATCCATAGTATAGATCCTAAAGCATGAATATGAATGTTTTAACAAAAATATCCATTTCAAGAATATTAAAAAAGAAAATTGCTGTTTCAAGTGTGGTAGCTATTCTAGAATCCAGCCCATGTAGCTTACAATATACAACGTATTCATCAAAGAAAGGTAAAATCTAACTTTATTTTTGTAATAAATCATATAAATATTTGCTTCCGCGCCCGAATTTTGTAATTTTTCAACATATTTTAGCTAAAAGAAAACCTTACAACAAGAAAATTGCTATTTTAAGTGTGGTAGGTATTCTAGAATCCAACCCATGTAGATTACAATATACAACGTATTCAATAAAATGACACCCTAAAATTGAATGTTTATTATCTGATTTGTACCACGTTTTGGTCACTTTAGCATATTTAATGCTTAAAACCATCCATAGTATAAATCCTAAAGCATGAATATGAATGTTTTAACAAAAATATCTATTTTAAGAATAGGTAAAATCTGACTTTATTTTTGTAAAAAGTCATATAAATATTTGCAACAAGAAAATTGCTATTTCAAGTGTAGTAGGTATTCTAGAATCCAGGCCATGTAGCTTACAATATACAACGTATTCATCTAGAATAGTTAAAATCTGACTTTATTTTTGTAAAAAATCATATAAATATTTGCTTCCGCGCCCGGGTTTTATAATTCTTCATCATACTTTAGCTAAAAGAAAACATTGCAACAAGAATATTGCAATTTCAAATGAGGAAGATATTCTATAATCCAGCCCATGTAGCTTATAATATACAACGTATTCAATAATATGATACCCGAAAAATGAATATTTATTATCTGAGTGGTACCACGTTTTGGTCAGTTTTGCATGTCCAATGCTAAAATTATTTATAGTCTCCTATACTAAAAGGGTAGAATCACGTTCTTTCATATTACTCTGTATAGATTTATCACGAGAATCGAGTAAAATTTGTAAAGGTCTACAGGCAGAACCATGCAAGTGATTGTTATCATTTTTTTATTATTTGGGGGCTATTGAGATCTGGTGCCTTTTGGTTGTCTCATATTTTTACTGTTAGTAGTTTTCGTTTAAATAAATTAAAACTGTGCACAGACGCTACCTTGAAACAATGGATAACAGAGGCCATGTGTACCTTTAAGAAGAATCACGCCGTCATCCGTCACTTTTGACAATCTGCCTATGAACTAAAATTTAAAAACAATTTCATGAATAATAGGCTTGAGCAAAGTTGTTACAACTAATTTAAGTTTAAAACATAAGGTATTAAATTAATATAAATTATGACGTTTCCAATGTCAAAAGTCAATGTTGCCAAATGTGTGATGAAGTAACTAAATTAAAACCAAATATTCCTAAACCATCTTTACTGAAGACGGTGGTAGTTGTATTAGGTTTGCCAATCTTAATTTATAAATTTAAAATTTAACTACTATTTTTTAATACAAACAGTGTTGCCAAATTATAAAGCAACTAAATAAAAATCAAATATTCCTAAATAAAATAAATTGAATACTTTGCTGTGTTTGTTATCAAAAGAAAGGAAACCATAAGGACCAGTTTTAAAGTGACAAAAAAAAATGTGTCATGTCGATCTGCATTTGTTTTTCGTAAAAAGTTGTTAGAAGTAGGTCGTCCTTGTGTTTTAAGGAAACGACACAATACGGACTGGTGTGCACGAATGACAAAAATGTTCTACGTAGATTAGAATTTGTTTTTTTGTAAAATGTTGTCAGAAAAATGTCGTGTTTGGGTATTTTCGAATTACATAAGCCAATATTGCTAAATGTTTAATAAAATAACTAAACAAAAACAAATATTCCCAAATGAACGTTACTGAAGACAGTGAATGTTACATTAGGCTAGGTCACGATGAGGGCTAGCGTGCAAAATGAACAAAAATGTTCTATATCGAACGGCTTTTGTTTATTGGAAAAAGTTGTGAGAAGTATGTGGTGTTTGGTATCAAATGAAAAGGCTCGATAAAAGCTGGCGTGTAGATTTAACAAAAAAGGTCAATATTGATCGGGTTTTGTTTTTTGCAAAATCTTCTCAAAGGTATGTCGGGTTTGGTCTCAAATGAATGGTCTCGTTGAGGGCTAGCGTGCAGAATTGACAAAAATGTTCCATGTCGATCGGCTTTTGTTTTATGCAAAAAGTTGTCAGAAGTATGTCGTGTTTGGTATCAAATGAAAGGTCCCTGAGAGGGCTAGCGTGCAGAATTGACAAAAATGTGCTACGTCTATCGGTATTAGTATTTTTGCAAAAAGTTGTCAGAAGTGTGTGGTGTTTGGTATCAAATGAAAGGTTTCAATTAAGGCTGGTGTGCAGAGTTAACGAAAATGGTCAATGTCGATCGGCTTTTGTTTTTTGCAAATGGTTGTCACAAGTATATAGTGTTTGGTATCAAATGAAAAGACTCGGTGTGGGCTACCGTGTAGATATGATAAAAATGTTTCATGTCGATCGACTTTTATTTTATGCAGAAAGTTGTCAAAAGTATGTGGTGTATGGTATCACATTAAAGGTCTTGGTGAGAGTTGGGGTACATAAATGATAAAAATGTTTCATGCCGACCGGCTTTCATTTTTTGCAAAAAATTATTGGAAGCATATCGTGTTTACAATCTAATGAAAAGGTTTTGGTAAGGCCTCACGTGCAAAAATGAAACAATTGTTTCATGTCGATCGGCATTTGTCTTTTGCATTGACAGCGGAGGTCTAGGAAATGCTCGGCGTAGCCGAGAATTCGCTAGTATAGATCCTAAAGCATAAATATGAATGTTTTAACAAAAATATCCATTTCAAGAATAGGTAAAATCTGACTTTATTTTTGTAAAAAATCATATAAATATTTCCTTCCGCGCCCGAATTTTATAATTCTTCATCATATTTTAGCTAAAAGAAAACATTGCAACAAGAATATTGCTATTTCGAGTGTGGTAGGTATTCTAGAATCCAGCCCATGTAGCTTATAATATACAACGTATTTATCAAGAATAGGTAAAATCTGACTTTATTTTTGTAAAAAATCATATAAATACTTGCTTCCGCGACCGAATTTTAAAATTCTTCATCATATTTTAGCTAAAAGAAAACATTGTAACAAGAAAATTGCTATTTCAAGTGTGGCAGGTATTCTAGAATCCAGCCCATGTAGCTTATAATATACAACGTATTCATCAAGAATAGGTAAAATCTGACTTTATTTTTGTAAAAAATCATATAAATACTTGCTTCCGCGACCGAATTTTAAAATTCTTCATCATATTTTAGCTAAAAGAAAACATTGTAACAAGAAAATTGCTATTTCAAGTGTGGTAGGTATTCTTGAATACAGCCAAGGAAGCTTACAATATACAACGTATTCATTAAGAATAGGTAAAATCTGACTTTATTTTTGTAAAAAATATAAATATTTGCTTCCGCGCCCGAATTTTATAATTCTTCATCATATTTTAGCTAAAAGAAAACATTGCAACAAGAATATTGCTATTTCAAGTGTGGTAGGTATTCTAGAATCCAGCCCATGTAGCTTACAATATACAACCTATTCATTAAATTACACCCAAAAATTGAATATTTATTATCTGATTAATACCACGTTTTGGTCACTTTTGCATGTCCAATGCCTAAAACCATCCATAGTATAGATCCTAAAGCATGAATCTGAACGTTTTAACAAAAATATCCATTTCAAGAATAGGTAAAATCTGACTTTATTTTTGTAAAAAATCATATAATAATTTGCTTCCGCGCCCGAATTTTATAATTCTTCATCATATTTTAGCTAAAAGAAAACATTGCAACAAGAAAATTGCTATTTCAAGGGTAGTAGGTATTCTAGAATCCAGCTCATGTAGTTTACAATATACAATGTATTCATCAAGAATAGGTAAAATCTGACTTTATTTTTGTAAAAAATCATATAAATATTTGCTTCCGCGCCCGAATTTTATAATTCTTCATCATATTTTAGGGAAAAGAAAAAACTGCAACAAGAAAATTGCTATTTCAAGCGTCGTAGGTATTCAAGAATCCAACCTATGTAGCTTACAATATACAACGTAATCATCAAGAATAGGTAAAATCTGACTTTATTTTTGTAAAAAATCATATAAATATTTGCTTCCGCGCCCGAATTTTATAATTCTTCATTATATTTTAGGTAAAATAAATCATTGCTACAAGAATATTGCTATTTCAAGTGTGGTGGGTATTCTAGAATCCAGTCCATGTAGCTTACAATTTACAAACTATTCATTAAAATGACACCTGAAAATTGAATATTTATTATCTGATTGGTACCACTTTTTGGTCACTTTTGCATGTCTATTGCTTAAAACCATCCATGGTATAGATCAGTGATTCCCAAAGTGGTCCATATCGACCCCCAGGGGTCGATGAAGTCTTGCAAGGGGTCTATGTAGGCAAAAAAATAAATTGGGGGTCCATGAAATAAAAATGGGGGTCAATAGATAGAAGTTTTCAAAATTGCAAAATTTTAATATAATTTTTATATAATAATATAATTTTATATTAGTTATTAATATATTTTATGTTGTATTCGTTACATCAAAGGAAAACAAATACGTTAGCAAACGAATGTATATCGAAGCAAAAATCACTCTCTAATCTAAGCTAATGAAAAGAATCACGATTTGTAAATATTAAACATCCGTTGTTGTTGAAATTTGATTAAGCAGAATTGTTTTTAAGAAAGAAATAAGAGAGCAATGACGACACGCTCCGTTTTTATGTATGTGCAAGCATATTCTTTGTGAGGGCTTCGGTCCACTAATAGTCCGAGAGCCAGCTGTCGAAAATCGAGACGATTATTTAAAGTTTAAATAATCGTCTCGATTTTCGACAGCTGGCTCTCGGACCATAAAGGTTCAATCAAAAACAGTGTTAATTTTGCTGTGTTTGACATCAGTTGAATAATAGTATTAATTGCACTGTGCACTTTGTGTTTTACTTTGTTATCCTCAACGAAAGGAATACTAATTTGATTCGAAGTTTCGAAGAAAAGTAAGTACCTCTTACATTATTTTTTATAAAATATTAATTTTGTTCTTGTTGTTAGAAGTAAAGAAAAATTTAAAATAAATAAATTAAATTTTTAATTATTGTTTTATGTTATATAAATAGCTTTCGTTGTCCACAGAACCTATACTAAGCATGTCCCAATCAAAAAAGAAATGTAGACAGTACAATGTTGATTATCTGAAGTTTGGCTTTATTCAATCATTGTCGAATAAACAACTGCCATTGTGCCTTATATGCAACAAAGTATTTAGCAATGACGCCATGAAGCCATCTAAGCTGGAAGATCATTTAAGAAGATGTCATCCAGATAAATTAGATAAAGATTTGAAATATTTTCAAACTCTCAAAGAGAATCTTCAGAAGAGACCCACGCTGGACAAAATGTTCACTTTGACGTCACAAAGAAATGATGATGGTTTGCGAGCGTCTTATAATATCTCGCTACTTATAGCAAAATCCGGAAAACCGCATACCATTGGAGAGCAGTTAATTTTGCCAGCCGTTGAAGAGGTTATAAAGACTGTTTTACACAAACCTGCGTTTGATATCATAAAGAAAATACCCTTAAGCAACAATTCTGTTCAAAGACGCATTGATGAAATGAGTGATGATATTGAAAACTTCCTATGTAAATATTTGCAAACGACCCATTTCTCTATACAACTGGACGAGTCAACTTTACCTGGAAATGAAGCATTATTACTAGCATATGTTCGCTTTATTATGGATCAAAATATCCACGAAGAATTTCTATTTGCGAGAACTTTGGCAACCGACACTAAAGGCGAATCAATTTTTCATGTTTTGAGGGATTACTTTATTGAAAAAGAAATTCCTCTATCAAATATAATATCTGTAGCTACCGATGGAGCACCTGCCATTATATATATCGATATCGTGGATTTATAAGTTGCTAAAAATTTGAATGAAAGATTGCATGAATCTCTGCAATTTGTCATTGACGCAGTAAACCGAATCCGCAGCAATGCGTTGAATACGCGATTATTTGCGCAGTTGTGTGAAGATAACGACGAGAACTTCCACCAATTACTTCTTCACACTAATGTGCGTTGGCTGTCGAAAGGTTTATGCTTGGTAAGATTTTTTGCACTTTTTGAAACTGTTCTAGAGTTTCTCGATGGTAGATATGAAAATTTAAAAGACAGTTTATTAAAAAGAAAAACGGACATCGCGTATTTGACCGATTTATTTGCTAAATTTAATACGATGAATTTGCAGTTGCAAGGTGACAGTTTAAATTTAATTAAGACAAAGTCGGTCATTTCAGCGTTTCTTGCCAGAATTAAAATGATGAAGCAAAACATTGGACGGAGCGAATTTTCACAATTTCCTAATTTATCCCAAGTAAACTGCCAAGAAGACGATGTTACAGTCTATGTGCATCATTTGAATGCACTCTACTCAGATTTTGAAACGAGATTCGAAGATATTTTGACGCTGGTAATACCGCAATGGATTATTAATCCTTATGGTGATATTGAGGAGACGGATATCTCATTACAAGAAGAATTAATTGGAATAAGTACAAACGAAGAACTTAAGGTAGAGTTCAAAAAGGGATATCAACAATTTTGGCTTCAGAAAGACATACCTGCTACATATCCCGGAGTGTGGAATATCACGAGAAAGTTTTTAATTGCCTTTCCGTCTTCATATCTCGTAGAAAGAGGTTTCAGTGCAGTTACTAATCTTATTACAAAAAAAAGAAACAAACTGGACATAGTAAACCGAGGAGATTTGAGATTAAATGTTACTAAATTGAAGCCAAATGTTGATAATTTGTTATTAAAGCATCAAGTTCATCCCTCGCATTGAATGAATTAATTTCTTTTTTGTTTTTTTTTTACAACACATTTTGTTTAAAATTTAATTAATAAATTAGTTAATGTATAAAAATGTGTTTTTTTTGTCTTTTATACTATAGGAACTACTTATTTATTAATTTTTTTTAAAGAACAGGTGGGGGTCTAATAAAAACCATAAAATATGGCAAGGGGTCTACGAAACAAAAAAGTTTGGGAACCTCTGCTCTAAACTATATTTAACAATTTATTACTTCGGCACAATCTCTCTTAAATAGTTTATATCGACAATTATTATTGTTAGGTATATTTAGCAACTTGATTTATAAAAACTACCATTGACAAAATTTAGTTTCAAATTAAAATTTCGTCGAAAATATTTCTTACGAAGGAAATCGTTTTCTAAACTTTATTTAACAATTTATTACTTCGGCACAATCTCTCTTAAATAGTTTATATCGACAATTATTATTGTTAGGTATATTTAGCAACTAGATTTATAAAAATTACCATGGCCAAAATTTAGTTTGAGATTAAAATTTCGTCGAAAATCTTTCTTTCCAAGGAAATCGTTCTCTTAGCTATATTTAACAATTTACTACTGCAGCACAAACTCTCTTAAATAGCTTCTATCTACAATGATTACTGTAAGATATATTTAGCAATCTGATTTATAAAAATTACCATTGTCAAAATTTAGTTCAAGATTAAAATTTCGTCGAAAATCTTTCTTTCTAAGGAAATCATTATCAAAACTATATTTAACTATTTAATACTTCAGCACAACCTCTCTTAAATAGTTTATATCGACAATTATTATTGTTGGGTATATTTAGCAACTTGATTTATAAAAATTACTATTGCCGAAATTTAGTTTGAAATTAAAATCTCTTCGAAAATCTTTTTTTCCAAGGAAATCTCTAAACTATATTTAACCATTTATTACTCCAACACAATCTCTTCTGTATAGTTTATTTCTACAATTATTGTTGTTAGGTATAGTTGTCAACTTCATTTATTTTATTTTCGAAACATTTTGACATAGGAAAATGTTCTTTCGCGTTCGTGGGCTAGCTTCGTTTGGAAATCTGAAAAAGTTGCGTTTTCTCGTTAATGATAATGGAAATTAATTTTAGCTTGTGGTAATTAATTAGTAATTAATTAGTACTAAATAATAACATAAAAATTACTCTTTTTTCCGGTGGTGTGCTAGCTTCACTGAGAAGCTGGCACAGCCAACATTTTTTTTTAAACGGCAAGGGTAATAAATTTTTTTTTGCGGTAATTAATTAGTAATTAATTAGTACTAAATAATAGGATAGTTTTTTTTAAATTGTGCCAATATGGCTGTGCCACCTTCACAGCACCTTATTTTTCATTATTCTTTATAATTCATATTTCTTTAATTAAACTTAGTTATATAAATATTAGTGTTTTAATCAATTTTACACTTCACCTAAATAAATAAAACGTTACAATATGATGAAGAATTATAAAATTCGGTAGCGGAAGCAAATGTTTATAAATATTTTTTTACAAAAATTACATATTCTTGAAATGGATATTTTTGTTAAAACATTCAAATTCATGCTTTAGGATCTATACTATGGATGGTTTCAAGCATTGCACATGCAAAAGTGACCAAAACGTGGTACCAATCAGATAATAAACATTCAATTATTAAGTGTCACTTTAACAAATACGTTGTATATTGTAAGCTACATGGGCTAAATTCTAGAATACCTACCACACTTGTAATAGCAATTTTCTTGTTGCAATGTTTTCTTTTAGCTAAAATATGATGAAGAATTATAAAATTCGGGCGCGGAAGCAAATATTTATATGACTTTTTACAAAAATAATGTCAGATTTTACCTACTCTTGAAATGGATATTTTTGTTAAAACATTCATATTCATGCTTTAAGATCTATACTATGGATGGTTTTAAGCATAAGACATGCAAAAGGGACCAAAACGTGTTACCAATCACATAATAAACATTCAATTTTCGGGTGTCATTTTAATGAATACGTTGTATATTGTAAGCTAAATGGGCTGGATTGTAGAATACCTACCACACTTGAAACAGCAATTTTCTTGTTGCAATGTTTTTTTTAGCTAAAATATGATAAAAAATTGTAAAATTTGGGCGCGGAAGCAAATATTTATATTATTTTTCACAAAAATTAAGTCAGATTTCACCTTTTCTTGATGAATACGTTGTATATTGTAAGCTACATGGCCTCGATTCTAGAAAACCTACTACACTTGAAATAGCAATTTTCTTCTTGCAATGTTTTTTTTTAGCTAATATATGATGAAGAATTATAAAATTCGGGCGCGGAAGCAAATATTTATATGACTTTTTACAAAAATAAAGTCATATTTTACATATTCTTGAAATGGATATTTTTGTTAAAACATTCATATTCATGCTTAAGGATCTATACTATGGATGGTTTCAAGCATTGGACATGCAAAAGTGACCAAAACGTGGTTCCAATCAGATAATAAACATTCAATTTTCGGGTGTCATTTTAATGAATACGTTGTATATTGTAAGCTACATGGGCTAAATTCTAGAATACCTATTACACTTGAAATAGCAATTTTCTTGTTGCAATGTGTTCTTTATATAATTTGGGCGCGGAAGCAAATATTTATATGATTTTTTACAAAAATAAAATCAGATTTTACCTATTCTTGATGAATACGTTGTATATTGTAAGCTACATGGGCTGGATTCTAGAATACCTACCACACTTGAAATAGAAATTTTCTTGTTGAAATGTTTTCTTTTATCTAAAATATGATGCAGAATTATAAAATTCGGGCGCGGAAGCAAATATTTATATGATTGTTTACAAAAATAAAGTCCGATTTTACCTATTCTTGATGAATACGTTGTATATTGTAAGCTACATGGGCTAAATTCTAGAATACCTACCATACTTGAAATAGCAACTTTCTTGTTGCAATGTTTTCTTTTAGCTAAAATATGATGAAGAATTATAAAATTCGGGCGCGGAAGTAAATATTTATATGACTGTTTACAAAATAAAGTCAGATTTTACCTAATCTTGATGAATACGTTGTATATTGTAAGCTACATAGGCTGGATTCTAGAATACCTACCACACTTGAAATAGTAATTTTCTTGTTGTAATGTTTTCTTTTAGCTAAAGTTTTTTTTGTATCTCCTAAGAATTTTACAATCTATCTAAATATAAGATAATAAGTAAAAATTTTTTGTCCACTTACAAAAACTCGAAATATTAACTATTGTGACGAAGTGTTCGTCACAATGCTCACATACCTGCCTTCCTCGTTGCTCCACCAGGTCACAACACCGACTTCACGAGGTCCGAACCGCACACCAGGTTAAGCGAACCCGCCGTCGAAACCAGTAGCCGCCAACCGCTGTAAACACCTTCAGGAGGCGGTGCGACATCTCCAACAGTCTGCCGTGTTCCCGAATAAACGCCGGGAAATACTTTTGTAGAAAGCACATGGCCGGAGACATAACCTCAAGACCACGTGTGTCAAAACTGGCACCAATGTTTAACCTACAACCACAGCACTTGGGGAAACAATAATAAATACATTTTAACACTTACCGCTGTTACTTTTCCTTATCTTTTCTTGTTATTTTCGCAGTTTCCAAATTTGCACAAAAACACCTGGTCGCCGCGCAAGCGCGTGCGCGCGACCGCAGTACTGTCAACTTCAAACGCAAAACGCTTCGGAAGACCGAATTCCCATAATATATTTTTATAAACTATATAAATTAGATCAAATACATTACAAAACTCTGTAAAGCCAAGGGAAGTGATTTTGCGAATTTTTAAAATAAAAATCAATTTATTAAACGAAAATAACAATATATAAAGTCAATCTGTCTCACTTTAAAATCAGTAGCTACAGGATTAATTAAATTTCGGGTATAAATACGACCGCCGGGGCCGTATTTCTTCACTCTATGACGACTCAGGACTCAGTCTACGACTCAGTCTACGACGACTATAACGTCTAACAGTCAGCCGAGAAGAGTACCAGTACGTTCCCGCACCGTTCCGTTCCGAATCGAGTCTTTTTGTAAGTTGCTTGTTTATTTTTCTTGAATTCCGCTGCTATCAGGGGATACAGGTTGGTAGCTTCTACCGCCGTTCCTCAGAGCCTTCAGCTCGCTGCATTCCACTCCTAAGGGGAAGCTGCGTAGGTGGTTACCACCGCGTACTTCTACGGCTGTCGGGCAGATCCGCGTGTTAACTTAGTAGTTTTTTTTTCGCACTGCTTTACGTTCCGTAGTTATCGGAGAAGACCCGTTGGTGGCTCCCCACCGCGAACTCCGTCGACGGCTGAGTAGATCCGCGATTAGTTTGTCACTGTTTCACTTCCTGTGGCTCAATAAAATACTAGGTGTAGTAATTTTAGTACAATAAAATATTAAACTTACTTTTGTCTGTCTGTGCTAAACCTTGGCCCGACCGATCTAGAGCTCCCGTGGCATACGTCACTTTGCTCGCAGGATCCGCAGATTGGCGCCCGAGAAGAACCCGACATCCTGCAAGAGAACCCACGACATCGCGGACCAACAACATCCTGCAGCGGCCCAAGTGATCGTCGCAAATTGGCGGCCCGATCAGGGACACGTCACACTATATAATGTTAGTTAAATCTATCTACTAAATCTAATGGTTTAAAACGTTTTAATCGTCGTATGTCCACACTGCTGTCTAACAATTTCATTGCACTTGTTTTTGGGTGGGCTTCAAGTATTTTAAGATATTTGGTACTAAATTGTTCGATTGTTTCTTTTACTGTACACATGTTGAGGTCTCTATGGATGTTTACATTTGGCACATACCAAGGAGCATTTGTAAATGTTCGGAGGCACTTAGATTGAAAGCGTTGAAGTATTTCAATATTGGAGTTGCTTGCTGTTCCCCAGAGTTGTATTCCATACGTCCAGACTGGTTTAAAGATGCTTTTATATATCAGTAGTTTGTTTTCCAGTGACAGTTTGGAAGTTCTACCTAATAGCCAATAGTGCTGCCTGAATTTTAGTCCCAGTTGTTTTCTTTTTGAGAAGATGTGTTTACGCCATGTTAGTCTTCTATCAAGATGTATTCCTAGATATCTTGTTTCTTCAGTTTGCGGTAGCGGCTGGTTGTTGAGTGTTACCGCAGGATACGTACTTTTATTCAAGGTAAAGGTTACATGGACTGATTTGGTTTCGTTGGTTTTTATTCTCCAGATTTTTAGCCACTTTTCGATTTTTTTAAGCTGTATTTGAAGAAGATGTGAGACCTCTGCTGAATTTTTATGACAAGCTAGGATTGCTGTGTCATTAGCAAATGTGGCAACTGTAGAATTTGGAGATGTTGGAATATCAGCTGTGTAAATGAGGTAGAGAATAGGTCCAAGAACACTACCTTGGGGTACTCCTGATTTAATTGGGTATAATGGACTACATTCTTCTTTGTATTTTACTGTAAAATATCTGTTTGTTAGATAGGATTCTAGAATTTGATAGAAGGTATGAGGGATGTTACTTTTTAATTTATATAGCAGGCCAATATGCCACACTTTATCGAACGCTTGCGAAACATCTATAAAAGCTGCTGAACAGTAGTGTTTTCTTTCAAATGTTTTGTTTATTACGTCGACTACTCTATGAACCTGCTCAATAGTTGAGTGTTGTTTTCGGAAGCCAAACTGATGATCAGGAATTATCTTTCTTCGCATAAGTATGGGCTCCAGTCTTTTTTTCCAGAGATTAAATCGTATCCGGGAGTTTTTTTTTGGGTTTATATGTTTGCATATTATCTCGAGAACATCCTTCGGTTTAAAATGTTGTATAGCATAATCCAACTGAAAGGGATGTTCTAACGTGTTGTATATTAATTGTTCATCTTCTGGTGGTATCGAGAGCGGAAAAGGTTGGAATACTTTTGTTAGGTGATTTGCAAAGGCTAGAGCTTTGTCAGAGTCAGTCCTTGCCCATAGTCCGCCTTCTTTCCTAATAGGTGGAATGTGTTGTTGGGGCTGTTTGATTTTTTTCGTTGCTTTCCATAATGAGTAGTCACTTGCTTCTGTCGCTGATAAATTCTCAAGATAGTTTTAAATTGTTTCATTTTTTTCTTGTAGCAATATTTTTTTCAAGTCTTTGGTGGCTTTATTTAATTTACTTTTTACTTGGGGGTCTCGAGTTGTCTGCCAGCTTCTTCTAATTTTCCGTTTATAGGCTATTAAATGTTTGATGTACGCTGGTATGTTTGTTACAGTATTACAAGATTTTTGTATTGGGGTCGATTGCCAAGTTGATTCCTGAATTGATTTTGTTAAATGTTCTACAGCATTATCTAAGTTTCCTTGAGATTTTAAGCTGACATTTAACGAGATTTTACTTTCTAGTATGTTCCTGAATTTGTGCCATTTCGTTTTTTTATTACAGAGAGAGGCGGGTTTATCTACTTTTGGTATTTGTGTACTGAATATTAGAATTACAGGTAAGTGGTCTGATGATAAATCTACGCAGGATTCTACTTTAAAATATTTTTCTGATTTTCCACTGACTATGAAAAAGTCAAGTAGATCAGGTATTTTATTTGGGTCAGTCGGCTAGTAGGTTGGTTCTCCAGTTGAAAGGGTTATGTAATGTTTATTCTGGATAGTTTTGAGTAATTCTCTTCCTCTTGGTGTAATGAGCCTCGATCCCAAATTTGGTGTTTAGCATTGTAATCTCCACCAGCAATGAATTTATTTCCCAATGTATTAAAAAAGGTTGTACATTCTTCGTTTTTAATTATATGTTTCGGTGGCATATAAATTGCTGACACTACAAAAGATTCCGATAGCGTTTCAATTTTTATATTTGTGGCTTGCAAATATTCTTTCTGGTATTTTACAAGTTCATAATGTTTAATTGAATTTTTTACAATAATTGCATTTCCACCATGAGCCGTTCCGTCAGGATGATTTGTTGAATATATTGAATAATTTGCTATTTTAAGGTAGTTTTTATTCATGAAATGAGTTTCTGATATAAGTATTATATCTAGTTGGTGGTTAATAATAAATTATTTTAATTCTTGGTTATGTTGAGCCAAGCCGTTGGCATTCCATAAAACAATTTTCATCTGAGTATTCATTTTATTTTTGAAATTAATGTTGTTAAAATATTTAACATTGTGTCCATACGTTCCATTAGTTTACATAACATTTGTTCTAAATTTTTATTAGAATTAACTTGTTTGTTTATTTTCGGGGTAACGATTTCATTAGCTGGCGTCTCGACCTGTGAATTTTTTGCAGTATTTGCATTAATATTAGTAGGTTGCTGATTAGACATTTTTGCAACACTTGCATATGTATTGTTATTGTTTATATATTGTGCTGGACGGATGTTGACATTATTATTTGTAGGTCGTTGAGTAATTTGTTTAGTACGTAAAGGGGGATATTTCCTTTTTTGAATCTCTTTGTATATTGCGCAACCTTTATAATTTGCAAGGTGTTTTCCATCACATAAGGCACAGGTTGCATCTGTTTTAGATGGTTTTTGACACGTAGATGTTTGATGATTTTTCCCACATTTCACACAGCGTGATTGCCGCTCGCAGTAGTTATGGGTATGTCCGTATCTTTGGCAATTAGTACTCTGTACGATTTGTCGTTTTACTCGCTAAAATGTGATTAAGAATTATAAAATTCGGGCGCGGAAGCAAATATTTATATGATTTTTTACAAAAATAATGTCAGATTTTACCTATTCTTGAAATGGATATTTTTGTTAAAACATTCATATTCATGCTTTAGGATCTATAGTATGGATGGTTTTAAGCATTGGACATGCAAAAGTGACCAAAACGTGGTACCAATCAGATAATAAACATTAAATTTTCAGGTGTCATTTTAATTAATACGTTGTATATTGTAAGCTACATGGGCTGAATTTTAGAATACCTACCCCACATGAAATAGCAATTTTCTTGTTGCAATGTTTTCTCTTAAATAAAATTTGATAAAGAATTATAAACTTCGGGCGCGGAAGCAAATATTTATTTGATTTTTTAGTGGTTATAGTGGTTAATAGTGATGAGCTAGACACTATAGTTTAAAAACTATATAAGCTTGCAGAATAAGAATAATTAGTTAGTCTTACGTTTGTATACTGAATTGCTGTTACTCTGTATCAACATTATATTGTAAATCGTAAATAAAATACTTTTTAAAACGCGTTCAATCAATAAAGAAATTTAAGTGGCGCAGTCGGTAGGATTGCCAAAACAATTTAGCGGACATAAATTGTTTCACTTCGTGATTAATTTGGCAATTCGAACAATCGGTTAACGCGTACTTGCATCCGCGGTTCCTGAGAGCACATCAGAGCCAGGAGCATCTCGAAGAGCCAAGCTGAAAGTACATCAGCATCCTCAAGGCCAGTTCGAGAACCAGTAGACGACTTTAGAGCACATGAAGGCCGCACTACTTGTATTTTCGTGAGTACCACATGTCGTATAGAGATATTCCAAATACCTTGTCAGACAGTTCAGACGTAGACTCAGATCAAGACATTGAAAATAATAATTCTAAAATCAAATTAAATACCAATTTTAACATTGTATTAAAGACCCTACGACTCAACATGGCAGAATTAAAAAATATATATTTAGATATGCTGCCAGAGTTCCACGGGGAACGTGAACTATTACATAGATTTATTAGCGTTAGCGAGAAATTAGTTAGCACATTTTACAATACCACAAATCCAATCGACTTTCAAAACGAATATTTAATGAATAGTATAGTAAGTAAAATAAAAGGAGAAGCAGCAATTAATATCGCAAGCTGCACCATTACTAAATGGGAAGAACTAAAAACAGCATTAAAAAATGCCTATTCCGATAAACGGGACTGGTTCACTTTAAACATGGAAATTACAGAACTCAAGCAAAATTCTAATGAAAACGTATTTGATTTTTACGGAAGATTACAACACCTTTTAAATTTACAAATTTCTTATATTTCAACAAACGCCACAACTGAAGCAGCCGCTGTCATGGTAGATTATTTTCGAAATTATGCTCTTCGGGTTCTATGAAAAGGACTAAAAGAACCTATCGGACAATTAATGAGAGCTAAAAATCCAACTGATTTAAATACAGCACTAAGCATGCTAGCAAATGACTTCCAATTTGAATATTATTCAAAATTCAAACACAAACAAAACTATTCAAAAACCGGCCAGACACAACATTCCAAAACCTGTACAGTATACGAATTTCACACACAATAATTTTTACAGACCACCTCATTCTCAACAACTTGTACAACAAACACACAGACAATATATTGCAAACACAACCAGCAAGGCAAGGTGCTTCTCATAATCAAAATTATCCAAAACCTACACCAATGAATGTTCAACCCGAAATACTACAACACAATACCGTCCAAGACCTGGTCAAAATCAGTTTACACAAAATCGTGTGACAACGCCACACTACATGGCAGAAGAATTGCTAAACATAAACGACACATCTGTTGATTATAACTCATTTGAATACTAAGAGGAATCACCCGATCAAGTTACAAGCGATAACACTGAACATGATATGCAAACATTAGAAAACGCTGACGACCCTTTTTTAGAAACAATCGAGTTAATGAACTTAACTAATAAAAGCAAACTACCCTATGTCTTGTTCCCTGAAAATAATTTAAAAGTGTTAATAGATACCGGCAGCACAAAATCTTTTATAAGACCTCATATAGCAAAAAAATTATACAAAAATTCTGTCATAAAAGACCCCTTCCAAATTTCAATTGCACACGGTACATCAGTAGAAAATTACAGCACGTTTGTACCCATTCCAAAAATACTTAATTTAAAAAAAAATCTAGTTTAAAATATCATATTTTCGATTTTCATGAGGAATTTGATCTACTTTTGGGGCTCGATAATTTGAAATCACTAAAAGTAACCATAGATTTGAACAAAAATTTGATTACAACACCTACTTGCAAAATTAAAATTCAATACCAAAACTCTCGAGTTAATATAAATAATATTAATCATAAAGACATTACTGTTACAATAGAACCAAAAACAGAAAGGGTTATTAAAGTCGATGTTAACCAACGAAATGGGACTGTCTTACTACCACAACGATGTACAAACAATTTAATCTTCCCTGAAAGCGTTGCCACTGCAAAAAACCATTACGCATTATGTACCGTTATTAACAAATCGGATTCTTATATAACATTTAAACAAGTAAAACCAGTCAATATAGAAAGTATATCCAATTATGTAACATACACTTCCCCTAATCTAAATTCCATTCAGTCCAAAAAAATTAAAATTGACACTTCCAAAATTAGAAAAGAACACATGAATCAGGAAGAAAAAACAGCTATTTCTAAATTAATCAATGACTTCTCCAACATCAAAAAATTGGATGCATCGGGCAAACGTAAATGGCGCATCGTAGCTGACTATAGGAAACTGAACGAAAAGACTATTGACGATAAGTATCCACTACCCAACATTACTGACTTACTCGACAAACTAGGACGCTGCCACTATTTCACTACCCTAGATCTTGCATCTGGCTTTCACCAGATAGAAATGGACCAACAAGACATACAAAAAACTGCATTCAATACTGAGGACGGACACTATGAATTTACGCGTATGCCATTTGGTCTAAAAAATGCACCAGCAACATTCCAGCGTGTTATGGATAATGTTCTGAGAGGATTAATAAACGATAAATGTGTCGTTTACCTCGATGACATTATAGTATTCAGCACTAGTCTACAGGAACACATTCAAAATTTAAAATTGGTTTTTGAACGATTACAAAATTCTAACTTTAAAATACAATTAGACAAATGTTAATTTCTAAAAAAGGAAGTAGCGTTTCTTAGACACATAGTAACTCCAGACGGCGTGAAACCTAATCCTGACAAAATTTCGGCAATTCTAAATTATCCTATTCCAAAAACAACTAAACAAATTAAAGGATTTCTTGGTCTGTTAGGCTATTATAGGAAATTTATCAAAGACTTCGCAAAAATTACAAAATCATTGACTAAGTGTTTGAAGAAGGATGCAGTCATAGACCCCAACAATCCCGAATACCGACAGTGCTTCGAAACGTGCAAAAATCTGTTGACTAACGAACCTTTGCTACAATACCCCGACTTCGAGAAAGAATTCAACCTGACATGTGACGCTAGTGACGTGGCAATAGGAGCTGTGTTGTCTCAAGGCAGCCTCGGCAATGACCTACCAGTAGCTTACGCTAGCAGGACACTAAACGATGCCGAGTCAAATTACGCAACAATTGAAAAAGAATTACTAGCTATTATTTGGGCTACCCAATATTTCAGACCGTACCTTTTTGGACGCAAATTCAAAATTTATACCGACCATCAACCCTTACAGTATATAATTTCGTTAAAACAATGCAGCCAAAAATTAATAAGGTGGCGCCTCAAACTGGAAGAATTTGACTATGAAATCATTTATAAGAAAGGAAAACTCAATACGAACGCCGATGCTTTAAGTCGTATTCCACCTGGAAATAATAACGAAATTCAAAATTCTTACTCACCACCCTTAATAGACGAATCACCATTAATTATCTATCAGGATTATTTGGATCAAAAACAACATCAAAATTCTAACCACAGCAATATCATAGAAGTAACAGGTGATCTGTTTGACGCACCTCCTGATTATAGTCTCGCTCATTGCGTGAGCAAAGATTTAACAATGTCACTAGGTATCGCTAAACAATTCAGATTAAAATTCAATAATGTCGACAAATTAAAAGCCCAAAATCCAAAACTCCATAATATCGTCTACCTCAAGTTCACAAAAAGATATCTGTTGTACTTAATAACAAAAGAACTACATTATAAATATTGAAAGAAGCTTTCAGAACTCATTATTAATAAATAGACAATATTTGGGTTTTAGTTCTGTAAAAATTTATTAATTACAACGTTTCGACAGCTCAGGGCTGCCTTCGTCAGGTAAATAACAAATAAATAAGTAGTCAAGACAACACGTAACATAGGTAATAAATGAAAACATACAAATGACATTGACAAAATTAAAAACGGATGACAGGTAACCACGACTTATTTAGTTCAAAGCCTGTATTTAAATTAAAATTATTAGGAGATTTCTTGATTTCAATTGCTTCTCTAATAAGTCTTCTTATCCAATGATTTTCTCTTGCAAGAATCTTCGTGTTTTCGAAATCAATTCCATGTAATTCCTGAATTGCATGCTCTGCAACGGCAGACTTCTCAGGTTGGTTTAATCTAATATGCCGTTTGTGTTCCTTTAATCTCGTTGCTACAGTTCTACCAGTTTGACCAATATATATTTTACCACACTGACAAGGAATCTTATAAATGCCAGAACAGTGTAGAGGAACTGTATCTTTGACATTGCCAAGAAGATCACGGATTTTTAAACTTGATTTATATGAAGTTTTTATGTCATATTTATTGAGAATCCTTCCAATTTTGTCGGTGACATTGGCAATAAATGGCAAAGTAGCAAATAATTTCTTATCAGGAACCACTTGTGGAATAGGTAGAGGTTTATTCTTCGTTTTTAGCGCTCTTCTTATTTGTGTTTTACTGTAACCATTTTTCAAGAAAACTTCATCCAAAAAATTAATTTCTTCTTGCAGTTTACTGGGATGACATAGATTAGAATCTCTCTGATAAAGCGTTTTAATAGTACAAGCTTTTTGGGCAGGGTGGTGGTTAGAGGTCTCATGAAGATATTGGTTAGTATGGGTTGGCTTCCTATATACTGAAGTAATAAGCTTTCCATCATCTTGTTTTTCCAAAAATACATCAAGAAAAGGAAGACTATTATTTTCTTCTACTTCAATGGTAAATTTGATGTTCTTATGTTGCAAATTTAAGTGATTAAGAAAATTGTTTAATTCGTCTCTTCCATGAGGCCAAATAGCGAAAACATCATCAACATAACGAAGCCAGACGGTAGGTTTCTTACTAGCTGTACTAAGAGCTCTTTCTTCAAAATTCTCCATATGGTTACAGTAAAACACAAATAAGAAGAGCGCTAAAAACGAAGAATAAACCTCTACCTATTCCACAAGTGGTTCCTGATAAGAAATTATTTGCTACTTTGCCATTTATTGCCAATGTCACCGACAAAATTGGAAGGATTCTCAATAAATATGACATAAAAACTTCATATAAATCAAGTTTAAAAATCCGTGATCTTCTTGGCAATGTCAAAGATACAGTTCCTCTACACTGTTCTGGCATTTATAAGATTCCTTGTCAGTGTGGTAAAATATATATTGGTCAAACTGGTAGAACTGTAGCAATGAGATTAAAGGAACACAAACGGCATATTAGATTAAACCAACCTGAGAAGTCTGCCGTTGCAGAACATGCAATTCAGGAATTACATGGAATTGATTTCGAAAACACGAAGATTCTTGCAAGAGAAAATCATTGGATAAGAAGACTTATTAGAGAAGCAATTGAAATCAAGAAATCTCCTAATAATTTTAATTTAAATACAGGCTTTGAACTAAATAAGTCGTGGTTACCTGTCATCCGTTTTTAATTTTGTCAATGTCATTTGTATGTTTTCATTTGTTACCTATGTTACGTGTTGTCTTGACTACTTATTTATTTGTTATTTACCTGACGAAGGCAGCCCTGAGCTGTCGAAACGTTGTAATTAATAAATTTTTACAGAACTAAAACCCAAATATTGTCTATTTATTAACTACATTATAATAAACATACCAAGCAAGACATATTCTACACCCTCCTAAATTTAAAGAAATTCTGTTTACTCCACAAAATAAAAAGATTGGGCGTACCAAAATTGGGTTGCAGTCACGATAATCAAAATTGGCACGAAATCAAATCAATGCTAAATTACATTTTTAACGAGTCCGACATACTAGTGACAGTCTTTAATAATTCACCAATACCTCAAATTGAACTTAACATAAATGAATCGGAAAACATTGAACATAAGTTTATAGAAGACTTTTACAAACAATTAAAAAAAAAGATAAAGACAATAACACTCAATCCTTAATAGTTGAGGTAGGTGACGGACAGAAAGACGAGGACGCGATAATAATAGACGACTCAGCAAGCGTTAGCGCTATCACAATATACTCTAGCAGACAAGACCCTATTGTTGGAATTCCTATAATCGAAAACCCAGTGAATTACGGAAAAAACCAAATTATCATAAGCGAATGTGAATACAACCATAAACGTGTCGATATTTCAAAATTATACGAAACCAAAAAGATGCGACTTTCCGTCGAATTTTCAAAAGGTAATTACGAAACCGAAATGATATCTTTTATTAAACAATACGTTGTTCCAAATGTAAAATATTACATATTTTTCAAAAATGACCTCTACGAGAAATTTAGTCGTATACTACAAAAATACTTTACAAATTCACAAATAAAATTAATAAAATGCACAAGTTTCTTAACCGACGTTACTGAAAATGATAAAATCACAAATATTATATCAGCGTATCATTGTGGCAAAACAAACCATAGAGGGATTGACGAAACTGAAATGCGCATTAAAAAACAATACTATTGGCCTAACCAAAGGAAAACTATCCAACTCTTTATAAACAATTGCGACATATGTCAAGTTACTAAATACGATAGAAAACCCCTTAACTTAAAACTAAACGTAACACCTACAGCTACAAAACCTTTTCAGATCCTGCATGTAGATAGCATCACGCTGGAACAAGCTAAATTTTTAACCATCATAAATTAATTGCCAAATATGCGCAAGCATACAAATTAAATTCGGGACAAGGAATAGAAGTCGTTAATAACCTTATAAAATATTTTACTCACCACGGAATCCCTAAACAGATTATTACGGACAACGGGCTCGAATTTAAAAATTCACTTGTAAAAGAACTGCTAGCCTTGCACAAAATTGATATACACTTCATAAGCTCCCAACACCCAGAATCAAACGGCATAATAGCACGTTTCCATTCAACACTTATTGAACACATTAGATTATGTAACAATCAGAAAGAATTTAACACAGAACCCATAGAATCAAAAGTAAATTACGCCCTATTAGCCTACAACAACACAATTCATTCGGTCACCAAATTAAAGCCAAGTGAAATTATTACAGGACACTTGGATTTGAATTCACCATTTAACATTGATATCGAAAAACAACTCATAAACAATTACATAGAAACCCATAAAAATAAAACAAAATTATTGTACAAAAATATTAAAGATAGAATACAACAAAACAAAGAAAAGGTTATAGACAAATGTAATCAAACTAGAGAAGTATTACCCGATATCCCTAAGAAAGTATATGTTAAAAACAAACAAAAACAACAAAAAACCAAGAATAAATATAAACCCGAAATTATCACAAAACTTGACAAAAATTTGAAAACAGGAAAAATTAAAACCACCCATTGCAATACGACAGAAAATATACACATTTCTAACCTTAAGTGCCCTAGAGAAAATACTTAAAAAATCTTATCGGTTCCAGGTTGCTCACGTTGGGGCAAGGAACAATCATTAAGAATGTAACGGAAAATTTCGGGATACTCCCCATCAATCTTGGACCTGCAAAACTGGAAAAGACCACTCACACATTTATACATTATTACAACCTCACACCCATCTTCAATCAATACAACAGTTTAAATATACAATACACCACTTTAAAAACAACCATAGCAAGTAACCCTGAATATCTTAACGAACTCAGTAACTATGACAAAATATTAGAATTTATCCGGAGAAATATAGACTCTAAAATTAATAACATCGGAATTCATTTGAATCATCACAAAACTAAACGAGGGTTAATCGATGGATTAGGAACAATATTCAAATCAATCACCGGAAATTTGGATGCAGAAGACGGAAAGAGATACAATGAAATATTAGCACATATGCAAGAAAACGAGCATAATTTGGAAAGTCAACTTAGACAGGCATATTCAGTAAATCACCAAATTATTCAAAATTATAATAATACAATTTCAGACATTCAACATAATGAAGAAATATTAAAATCAAAGATTCTGCAACTTTTCGAAATTATTAACAATATGCACTTCCAAGACATTTTGTATGCAAAAAATCTTTACGACCAGTTAATTATATTATACAAGAAAATTTATTAAATATTGATTAAAAATAAATTGCAAAATTGAAACAACACAAATAATTTACTTTATATCAACCCCAATAAATTTTGAAAAAAGTTTCGAACTTTATTACATGTACCCTATTCCAACAAAATACGAGTCAGGGTTTATTACGATTATTCCAAACACTAAATATTTACTAAAGTCTGACAAGGAGATTGTACCTGTATATGATATGTGTGTCCACTCCAAAATATTCCAATGTCCAAATAAATACCATGGGCACTTCCCTACAACTTGCGAAGAAGAAATCTTTAACCAGCAAACGGCAAAACATTGCCACTACACGAAAATAAACCTCATTGAAAACCACGTCGAAGTAATCCCAGAAATCAACAAATATCTGACCGTGCTTCCCAAGGAGGAAAAAATAACCATAAAATGCAAGGAGGAAATGAAAATTCAGCCATTACAAGGAATCTACTTAATCAATAACCAAGAAAACTGCGAGATCCACTTTAGAGAGCAAATTCTGATTTTCCAAAGCAAAACCCATGGCCAACCCTTACTACTCCCAAAACTAAACTCAAAAATCCCAGTACATAAAATCACTAAATTTTTTATCAATCTAAACCCCATTAAACTGAATGATATTTCCTTCAACCCTGTTGTACCTATAACAAATGAGCAATTCACTATGCATATCCCGAGCATATGGTCAATCATTTTGTACGCCATTATCATAATCACCTGCGGTTATGCCCTGCGACGACTTCGAGGAACACAATTTCCAATCATCCAGAAGAGGTCGAGCTCCAACTACCCCGAGAGGCTCGAATCTGAGGAGGGAGGAGTTATAGTGGTTAATAGTGATGAGCTAGACACTATAGTGATATGTGACATTCCTTAGTTTAAGAACTATATAAGCTTGTAGAATTAGTTAGTCTTACGTTTGCATACTGAATTGCTGTTACTTTGTATCAACATTATATTGTAACTCGTAAATAAAATACTTTTTAAAAACGCGTTCAACCAATAAAGAATTTTAAGTTATATATAATTTTATATATATATATATATATATATATATATATATATATATATATATATATATATATAAAATTCGGGCGCGGAAGCTAATATTTATATGATTTTTTACAAAAATAAAGTCAGATTTTACCTATTCTTGAAATGGATATTTTTGTTAAAACATTCATATTCATGCTTTAGGGTCTATACTATGGCTGGTTTTAAGCATTGGACATGCAAAAGTGACCAAAACGTGGTACCAATCAGATAATAAACATTCAATATTCGGATGTCATTTTAATGAATATGTTGTATATTGTAAGATACATGGGCTGGATTCTAGAATACCTACCAAACTTGTAATAGCAATTTTCTTGTTGCAATGTTTACTTTTAGCTAAAATATGAAAAATAATTATGAAATTCGGACGCGGAAGCAAATATTTATATGATTTTTTACAAAATAAAGTCAGATTTTACCTTTTCTTGATAAATACGTTGTATATTGTAAGCTACATGGGCTGGATTCTAGAATACCTACCACTTTTGAAATAGCAATTTTCTTGTTGCAATGTTTTCGTTTAGCTAAAATATGATAAAAAATTATAAAATTTGGGCGCGGAACCAAATATTTATATGGTTTTTTTACAAAAATAAACTCAGATTTTACCTATTCTTGAAATGGATATTTTTGTTAAAACATTCATATTCATGCTTTAGGATCTATACTATGGATGGTTTTAAGCATTGGACATGCAAAAGTGACCAAAACATGGTACCAATCAGATAATAAACATTCAATTTTCGGGTGTCATTTTAATGCATACGTTGTATATTGTAAGCTACATGGGAGGGATTCTAGAATACCTACCACACTTGCAATAGCAATTTTCTTGTTGCAATGTTTTCTTTTAGCTAAAATATGATAAAGAATTATAAAATTCGGGCGCGAAAGTAAATATTTATATGATTTTTTACAAATATAAAGTTAGATTTTACCTATTCTTGAAATGGATACTTTTGTTAAAACATTCATATTCATGCTTTAGGATCTATACTTTGGATAATTTTAGCATTGGACATTCAAAAGTGACCAAAACGTGGTACCAATCAGATAATAAACATTCAATTTTCGTGTGTCATTTTAATGAATTTATAGTTGGCTTACAACCGTCGAGCAGTGCAGACGTGTGGTTCTATTCCGTGCGCGTGCAGTGTCGAAAAGTGTTTCATACAGTGTGTGCTTACAGTGCAAATTTATTTCCTGTGTTCATCGCAATGAATTATGTCGAAGAAGATTGAAAAGTCAATAGCTAAAATAACAAAAAGAGACGGCGTCTTCTTTTTGATTCCACCTAGCGGGAAAACATCTATACCGCCAGAGCTTAAGAATGCAACATTGGTACTTAGAATCTTTTGTAGTGTCAGCAATTTATATGCCACCGAAACATAATTAAAAACGAAGAATGTACTACCTTTTTTAATACATTGGGAAATAAATTCATTGCTGGTGGAGATTACAATGCTAAACACCAAATTTGGGGATCGAGACTCACTACACCAAGAGGAAGAGAATTACTCAAAACTATCCAGAATAAACATTACATAACCCTTTCAACTGGAGAACCAACCTACTGGCCGACTGACCCAAATAAAATACCTGATCTACTTGACTTTTTCATAGTCAGTGGAAAATCAGAAAAATATTTTAAAGTAGAATCCTGCGTAGATTTATCATCAGACCACTCACTCGTAATTCTAACATTCAGTACACAAATACCAAAAGTAGATAAACCCGCCTCTCTCTGTAATAAAAAAACCAATTGGCACAAATTCAGGAACATACTAGAAAGTAAAATCTCGTTAAATGTCAGCTTAAAATCTCAAGAAGACTTAGATAATGCTGTAGAACATTTAACAAAATCAATTCAGGAATCAACTTGGCAATCGACCCCAATACAAAAATCTTGTAATACTGTAACAAACATACCAGCGTACATCAAACATTTAATAGCCCATAAACGGAAAATTAGAAGAATCTGGCAGACAAATCGAGACCCCCAATTAAAAAGTAAATTAAATAAAGCCACCAAAGACTTGAAAAAAATATTGCAACAAGAAAAAAATGAAACAATTCAAAACTATCTTGAGAATTTATCAGCAACAGAAGCAAGTGACTACTCATTATGGAAAGCAACGAAAAAAATCAAACAGCCCCAACAACACATTCCATCTATTAGGAAAGTATTCCAACCTTTTCCACCCTCGATACCACTAGAAGATGAACAATTCATATACAACACGTTAGAACATCCCTTTCAGTTGGATTATCCTATACGACATTTTAAACGGAAGGATGTTCTCGAGATAATATGCAAACATATAAATCCAAAAAAACTCCCGGATACGATTTAATCTCTGAAAAATTTTAAAACAACTCCCATTTAAAGCAACCATTCTTATAACTTATATATTTAACACAATCTTAAAACTTGGAGTTTTTCCATCACAATGGAAAGTAGCTCAAATTATTCTTATACACAAACCAGGGAAACCCGCTGAGAAAACATCGTCCTATCGTCCAATAAGTTTACTACCTGTACTTTCAAAAGTATTTGAAAAACTTTTCATCACAAGACTGGAGCCCATACTTATGCGAAGAAAATTAATTCCTGATCATCAGTTCGGCTTCCGAAAACAACACTCAACTATTGAGCAGGTTCATAGAGTAATCGACGTAATAAACAAAATATTTGAAAGAAAACACTACTGTTCAGCAGCTTTTATAGATGTTTCGCAAGCGTTCGATAAAGTGTGGCATATTGGCCTGCTATATAAATTAAAAAGTAACATCCCTCATACCTTCTATCAAATCCTAGAATCCTATCTAACAAACAGATATTTTACAGTAAAATACAAAGAAGAATGTAGTCCATTATACCCAATCAAATCAGGAGTACCCCAAGGTAGTGTTCTTGGACCTATTCTCTACCTCATTTACACGGCTGATATTCCAACAACTCCAAAATCTACAGTTGCCACATTTGCTGATGACACAGCAATCCTAGCTTGTCATAAAAATTCAGCAGAGGCCTCACATCTTCTTCAAATACAGCTTAAAAAATCGAAAAGTGGCTAAAAATCTGGAGAATAAAAGCCAACGAAACCAAATCAGTCCATGTAACCTTTACCTTAAATAAAAGTACGTGTCCTGTGGTAACACTCGATAACCAACCGCTACCGCAAACTGAAGAAACAAGATATCTAGGAATACATCTTGATAGAAGACTAACATGGCGTAAACACATCTTCTCAAAAAGAAAACAAAAAACAAACTGTCACTGGAAAACAAACTACTGATATATAAAAGCATCTTTAAACCAGTCTGGACGTATGGAATACAACTCTGGGGAACAGCAACCAACAACAATATTGAAATACTTCAACACTTTTAATCTAAGTGCCTCCGAACAATTATAAATGCTCCTTGGTATGTGCCAAATGATAAAGAATTATAAAATTCGGGCGCGGAAGCAAATATTTATATGATTTATTATAAAAATAAACTCAATTTTTACCTATTTTGACGACTACGTTGTATATTGTAAGCTACATGGGCTGGATTCTAGAATACCTACCACACTTGAAACAGCAACTTTCTTGTTGCAATGTTTTCCTTTAGCTAAAATATGATGAAGAATTATAAAATTCGGGCGCGAAAGCAAATATTTGTATGACTGTTTACAAAAATGAAGTCAGATTTTACATATTTTTGATGAATACGTTGTATATTGTAAGCTACATGGGCTGGATTCTAGAATACCTACCACACTTTAAATAGCAATTTTCTCGTTGCAATTTTTTCTTTTAGTTATTATATGATAAAGAATTATAAAATTCGGGCGCGGAAGCAAATATTTATATGATTTTTTACAAAAATAAAGTCAGATTTTACTGTTTCTTGATGAATACGTTGTATATTGTAAGTTACATGTGCTGAATTCTAGAATATCCACCACACTTGAAATAGCAATTTTCTTGTTGCAATGTTTTCTTTAATCTAAAATATGATGAAGAATTATAAAATTCGGGCGCGAAAGCAAATATTTATATGATTTTTTACAAAAATAAAGTCAGAATTTACCTGTTCTTGAAAGGGATATTTTTGTTAAAACATTCATATTCATGCTTTAGGAGCTATACTATGGATGGTTTTAAGCATTTGACATGCAAAAGTGACCAAAACGTAGTACCAATCAGATAATAAACATTCAATTTTCGGGTGTCATTTTACTGAATACGTTGTATATTGTAAGCTAAATGGACTGGATTCTAGAATACCTACCACACTTAAAATAGCAATTTTCTTGTTGCAATGTTTGTTTTAGCTAAAATATGATGATGAATTATAAAATTCGGGTCCGGAAGCAAATATTTATATGATTTTTTACAAAAATAAAGTCAGATTTTACCTATTCTTGATGAATACGTTGTATATTGTAAGCTACATGAAATGGATTCTAGAATACCTCCCACACTTGAAATAGCAATTTTCTTGTTGCAATGTTTTCTTTTAGCTAAAATATGATAAAGAATTATAAAATTCAGGCGCAGAAGCAAATATTTATATGATTTTTTACAAAAATAAAGTCAGATTTTACCTATTCTTAAAATAGATATTTTTGTAAAACATTCATATTCATGCTTTAGGAACTATACTATGGATAATTTTAGTATTGGACATGCAAAAGTGACCAAAACGTGGTACCAATCAGATAATAAACATTTAAATTTCGGGTGTCATTTTAATTAATACGTTGTATATTGTACTACATGGGCTGGATTCTAGAATACTAACCACACTTGAAATAGCAATTTTCTTGTTGCAATGTTTTCTTTTGGCTAAAATATGATGAAGAAACATAAAAGTCGGGTCCGGAAGCAAATATTTATATGATTTTTTACAAAAATAAAGTCAGATTTTACCAATTCTTGATGAATACGTTCTAGATTCTAAGCTACATGGGCTGGATTCTAGAATACCTACCACACTTGAAATAGAAATTTTCTTGTTGCAATGTTTTCTTTTAACTAAAATATGATAAATAATTATAAAATTCGGACGCGGAAGCAAATATTTATATAAAATATTTACAAAAATAAAGTCAGATTTAACCTATTTTTGATGAATATGTTGTATTTTGTAAGCTACATGGGCTGGATTCTAGAATACCTTCCACACTTGAAATAGCAATTTTCTTGTTGCAATGTTTTCTTTTAGCAAAAATGTGATAAAGAATTATAAAATTTGGGCGCGGAAGCAAATACTTATATGATTTTTTACAAAAATAAAGTCAGATTTTACCAATTCTTGATGAATACGTTGCATATTCTAAGCTACATGGGCTGGATTCTAGAATACCTACCACACTTGAAATAGCAATTTTCTTGTTGCAATGTTTTCTTTTAACTAAAATATGATGAAGAATTATAAAATTCGGACGCGGAAGCAAATATTTATATAAAATATTTACAAAAATAAAGTCAGATTTAACCTATTTTTGATGAATACGTTGTATTTTGTAAGCTACATGGGCTGGATTCTAGAATACCTTCCACACTTGAAATAGCAATTTTCTTGTTGCAATGTTTTCTTTTAGCTAAAATATGATGAAGAATAATAAAATTCGGGCGCGGAAGCAAATATTTATATGATTTTTTACAAAAATAAAGTCAGATTTTACCTATTCTTGATGAATACCTTGTATATTATAAGCTACATGGGTTGGATTCTAGAATACCTACTACACTTGAAATAGCAATTTTCTTGTTGCAATGTTTTCTTTTAGCTAAAATATGATAAAGAATTATAAAATTCAGGCGCAGAAGCAAATATTTATATGATTTTTTACAAAAATAAAGTCAGATTTTACCTATTCTTGATGAATACGTTGTATATTGTAAGCTACATAGGCTGGATTCTAGAATACCTACCACACATGAAATAGCAATTTTCTTGTTGCAATGTTTTCTTTTAGCTTAAATATGATAAAGAATTTTAAAATTCGGGCGCGGAAGCAAATATTTATATAATTTTTACAAAAATAAAGTCAGATTTTACTTATTCTTGTAATGGATATTTTTGTTAAAACATTCATATTGATGCTTTAGGATCTATACTATGGAAATGGATAATTTTAGCATTGGACATGCAAAAGTGACGAAAACGTAGTACCAATCAGATAATAAACATTCAATTTTCGGGTGTCATTTTAATGAATACGTTGTATATTGTAAGCTGCATGGGCTGGATTCTCGGATACCTACCATACTTGAAATAGCAATTATCTTGTCGCAATGTTTTCTTCTAGCTATAATATGATGAAGAATTATAAAAATCGGGCGCGGAAGCAAATATTTATATGATTTTTTACAAAAATTAAGACAGATTTTACCTATTCTTGATGAATACGTTGTATATTGTAAGCAACATGGGCTGGGGTCTGGAATACCTACTACACTTGAAATAGCAATTTTCTTGTTGCAATGTTTTCTTTTAGCTAAAATATGAATAAGAATTATAAAATTCGGGCGCGGAAGCAAATATTTATATGATTTTTTACAAAAATAAAGTCAGATTTTACCTATTCTTGATGAATAAGTTGTATATTGTAAGCTACATTGGCAGGATTCTAGAATACCTACTACAATAGAAATAGCAATTTTCTTGTTGCAATGTTTTCTTTTAGCTAAATTATGATGAAGAATTATAAAATTCGGGCGCGGAAGCAAATATTTATATGATTTTTTACAAAAAGAAAGTCAGATTTTACCTTTTCTTGATAAATACGTTGTATATTGTAAGCTACATGTGCTGGGGTCTAGAATACCTACCACACTTGAACTAGCAATTTACTTGTTGCAATGTTTTCTTTTAGCTAAAATATGATGAAGAATTATAAAAGTCGGGCAGGGAAACAAATATTTAAATGATTTTCTACAAAAATAAAGTCAGATTTTACGTATTCTTGAAATGGTTTTTTTTGTTAAAACATTCGTATTCATGCTTTAGGATCTATACTATGAATAAATTTAGCATTGGACATGCAAAAGTGACCAAAACGTAGAATCAATCAGATAATAAATAATCAATTTTCGGGTGTCATTTTAATGATTACGTTGTATATTGTAAACTACATGGGCTGTATTCTAGAACACCTACCACACTTGAAATAGCAATTTTCTTGTTGCAATGTTTTCTTTTAGCTAAAATATGATAAAGAATTTCAAAATTCGGGCGCGGAAGCAAATATTTATATGATTTTTTACAAAAATAAAATTAGATTTTACCTATTTTTAAAATGGATATTTTTATTAAAACATTCATATTGATGCTTTAGGTTCTATACTATGGATGGTTTTAAGCATTAGACATTTAAACGTGACCAAAACGTGGTACCAAGCAGAAAATAAACTGTTGTATATAAAAATATGATCTAGAATGTATATTAGAAAAACAATGGTTGTTAGAATTTTGACTTATAAAAATACACATTCAAGTTAATATAAAATATAATAAAATATACTGTGTCTTATTGTGTGAGTACATAACATGGCGCTGCGGCTCGCAAGATTCTAAAAGAACTGTTAAATATTAAATATTGTGCAGCATGCCTGAAGAAAATAAAAATATTCCAAAATATGGATCATTGGGATTAAAACCCCCAGGATATCTCGCAGATATGACTGCTGAAGGTTTCAAGAGGTGGAAACAACGTTTTCAGATTTATTGTGTAGCATCAGGAGTAGCAATGTTAGATAAAGAAGTTCAAGTAGCTATACTTCTGCATAGTATTGGTGACTCTTGTATAGATATTTTCAATACATTTACCTTCACAGAAGAGGAAAAACAAAATTATGAAACTGTATTACAACAATTTGAAGATTATTTTGTACCCGTTAAAAATGAAAGTGTGAATTCTCATATATTTTTCACACGTAATCAGCAACAAGGAGAATCATTTGATTCTTATATAACAGAATTGAAAAAACTAAGTGCAGATTGTAACTTTGGTGACATTCGAGAAAGACTTCTTCGAGATCGAATAATAGCAGGAATTGTAGATAAAAGATTGAAAGATCGACTGCTTCGAGAACCTGATTTAATGCTACAAAAAACAATTCAGATATGTAAAGCTGCGGAACTGGCTGAACAACAAGTAAAGAAGTTTGAAAACAATGTAGAAGTTATGGCTATACAAGAAAAGAAGAATACTTCAGAGGCCGAGAGAAGAAAATATCAGAAACCAAGACATATGCAAGCTGAAAAAGAAAACAGAAAACATGCGACATGTCAGAAGTGTGGTTACACACACAAGTTTAGAGAATGTCCAGCTTTTGGAAAAAGTTGTAAGGTATGCGGTAGAGCTAATCATTTCGCAAAAATGTGTAGACAAAAGAAATATGTTAAAGTAGTAAATGCTGATGAAGGTCAAGTAACGCAAACAATTAATGATTTTTCAGAATTATTTTTAGATATTATTTACATTGATACTATAGATTCACGAAAAGATTGGCTCCAGGAATTGTGTTTTATTGACTACAATAATATGAAAATAAATTTTAAAATAGATACAGGTGCACAATGCAATGTTATTCCGGTGAATGTATTAAATAAATTACGTGTTAAAAATATTGAAAGTTCCAATGTAATTTTATCTAATTACAATGGTGAAAAATTGAAAACGTTAGGTAAAGTTACATTAAAATGTAAACTAGGTAACATTGAGAAACCAATAGAATTTCAAGTTTTTGAGGGTAATGCTGTACCTGTGATTGGTCTTGTAACTTCTTGTAACTTTAATTTGATAAAAAGAATAAAACCAGAAGAAAAAGTAGTAATTTCAACAATAGACAAATACCAGTGGAATAAAATTCTAACTGAATATCAGAGTGTTTTTAAAGGAATAGGAAAAATTAAAGATTTTGAATATAAAATAGAATTAAAAGATGATGCTATAGGTAAGATTGAAGCATGTAGGCATGTACCATTTAAATTAATAAACAAATTAAAAAATGAGTTAGATAAAATGGAAAGTTTAGATATAATAAGTAAAATTGAAAAGCCAACAAATTATGTAAGTTCTCTTGTAATAGTAGGTAAACCAGATGGTAGTTTACGTGTTTGTTTAGATCCACAGCATGTTAATAAATCAATCAGAAGAGAACATTTACAACTACCTACAGTTGACGACATTGCAACGAAATTAAATGGTGCAAAACATTTTGCAATATTGGATGCAAGTAAAGCATTTTGGCAAATTGCGCTAACTAAAGATACTCGTGAGTTAACCACATTTAACACTCCATTTGGTAGATATCATTTTAATCGACTTCCGTACGGTTTATGTTCAAGTCCAGAAGTTTTTCATCGAATTTTTAGTGGAATATTTAGTGATATAAAAAATGTTGCAATTTATATAGATGATATTGTAGTATGGGCGAAATCAGAGATAGAACTTTATATAACATTACAGAAAATATTTAAGAAAGCTCAAGAATATAATATAAAATTCAATTTAGATAAATGTAAATTTAATTTAAATGAGGTACGTTATTTAGGACACATATTTTCTGGAAAAGGTGTACAAATAGATTCTAAAAAAATAAATGCTGTAAAGGAAATGAAAATACCAACTAATAAAAAAGAACTGTTAAGATTTTTAGGTATGACTAATTATCTATCAAAATTTATTCCAAATTATTCGCAAATTACTGCCAGTTTGAGAGAAATCATAAAAAAAGATGTGATTTTTTTATGGAGTAAGGCTCAGCAAGAAGCTTATGATAAATTAAAAGAATTATTATGTAAAGCACCAGTTCTTGCGTACTTCGATGTAAATAAACCAATATTACTTAGTGTAGATGCTTCAAGTGAAGGTTTGGGCTACGTAATATTTCAAGAAAATAAACCAATAGCTTATGGCTCCAGAGCACTCACGCAAACCGAAAAATTATATAGCCAAATAGAAAAAGAGTGTCTAGCTATTTTACAAGGTTGCAAAAAATTTTATCAATATTTATATGGACAAAAATTTATGGTTGAAACAGATCATAGACCTTTAATTACAATTTTTAAAAAGCCAATGAATAAATGTCCTCCGAGGTCACAAAGAATGCGTTTAGCACTACATGATTTTGATTTTGAACTGGTTCATAAACCAGGAAAAGAAATTGTAGTTGCAGATCATTTAAGTAGATCATATTTACCAGAAGTGATAGATACAAACATGGAAGAAATCAATATAAAAGCATTTGTTGCAATGATAGAAGAAAATTTAAGTTTCTCAGATCAAAGAATAGAAAAGATAAAGAAAGAAACAAAAGAAGATAAAGAATTGCAGGTGGTATTAACTTATATTAGAGAAGGATGGCCAGAAAACAAATTTAAACTAAATTCATTAGCCAAATCGTATTTTTCTTTCAAAGATGAGTTAAGTGAAAGTAAAGGAATAATTTTTAAAGAAACTAAAATTGTAATTCCCAGATCAAGTAGATCTGAAATGTTAGCTAAAATTCATTATGCACATTTAGGAATAGGAAAATGTAAGGCATTAGCAAGAAAATGATTATTTTGGCCCGGAATGAATAAACACATAGAAGATTACATTGGAAACTGTGACACATGTAGAAGATACGCAAATTCAAATACAAAGGAACCAATGATACAAAAAGAAATACCTAAAGAACCATGGGAAATATTGTCTAGTGATATTTTTTATCTCATGGGTAAAAAATATATAATTATAGTTGATTCGTTTAGCAAATTTGTTGAAATTGATTTACTAAATGACATCACTTCGGAAAACGTAATAAAATCATTAAAGAAAATATTTTCTCGACATGGAGTTCCAAAACTTTTATACTCAGATTCAGGTACTCAGTATACTAGTTTAAACTTTAAAAAATTTGCAGCTCTTTGGGGATTTCAATATATTATAGTAACACCGAAACATCATCAATCTAATGGTTTAGCAGAAAGATATATTCAAACAATAAAGAAAATTTTAAAGAAAATAATTGAAGAAGGAAAAGATAAAGAGATGGCATTATTGCAATATAGAAACACACCTATAGATGATAGTGGTATAACACCGGCAGAATTGTTATATGGAAGAACAGTAAAACATTTCATTCCAGTTATAGGAAAAGAAAAAATAGAAAGGAAACATTTTAACAGAATATTAGAAAATAGACAACGTAAACAAAAGTTTTACTTTGATAAAGGTTCAAAATTATTGAAAGATCTTAAAATAGGAGACAAAATAAAAATACATGATGAAAAAAGAAATACGTCTCATGCATCGGGTATGATAATAGGAAGAGGTCAAAATCCAAGATCATATAAAGTTAAGACAGAAGAAGGACAAGTATTATTAAGAAATAGAAAAGCTTTGACAAGTGGAGTTAAATTTGAAGAGAAATTAAATTCATATGATGATAACATTACATTAAAACAACAAAATCAAATAAATGATACAGCCTCTTCACAGTCAGAAATTTCTAATAAATCTTTAAATTCTTCTAATCAATTAGTTACTACCAGATCAGGTAGAGTAATTAGAAAACCTGAATATTTAAAAAATTATGTTTGTATTATCAATGATATCTAGTAAAAAAAAAAAAATGTATTGTTGTTCCTTTTGATTCTGTTTGATGTTTTACTACCTTGAAAAAGGGAGATGTTGTACATAAAAATATGATCTAGAATGTATATTAGAAAAACAATGGTTGTTAGAATTTTGACTTATAAAAATACACATTCAAGTTAATATAAAATATAATAAAATATACTGTGTCTTATTGTGTGAGTACATAACATAAACATTCAATTTTTGGTTGTCATTTTAATGAATACGTTGTATATTGTAAGGTACGTGGGCTGGATTCTAGAATACCTACCACACTTGAAATAGAAATTTTCTTGTTGCAATGTTTTCTTTTAGCAAAAATATGATAAAAAATTTAAAAATTCGGGCGCGAAAGCAAATATTTATATAATTTTTTACAAAAATAAAGTCAGATTTTACCTATTCTTGTTGAATACGTTGTATATTGTAATAGCTGGATTCTAGAATACCTGCCACACTTGAAATAGCAATTTTATTATTGCAATGTTTTCTTTTAGCTAAAATATGATAAAGAATTAAAAAAGTCGGGCGCGGAAGCAAATATTTATATGATTTTTTACAAAAATAAAGTCAGATTTTTACATATTCTTGATGAATACGTTGTATATTGTAATGGCTGGATTCTAGAATACCTACCACATTTGAAATAGCAATTTTCTAATTGCAATGATTTTTTTAGCTAAAATATGATGAGGAATTATAATATTCGGACACGGAAACAAATATTTATATGATTTTTTACAAAAATAAAGTTAGATTTTACCTTTTCTTGATGAATACTATGTATGTTGTAAGCTACATGCGCTGGATTCTAGAATACCTACCATACTTGAAATATGAATTTTCTTGTTGCAATGTTTTCTTTTAGCTAAAATGTGATGAAGAATTATAAAATTTGGGCGCGGAAGCTATTATTTATATGATTTTTTACAAAAATTAAGTAAGATTTTACCTATTCTTGTAATGGATATTTTTGTTACAACATTCATATTCATGCTTTAGGATCTATACTATTGTAACAGTCAGTGCGTTTTTTACTCGGACAACCACAGAAAGAATAATGAAATTTATACTTACCGGTGTCACTACGCTGCCTGGGTAGACACACTGTTGCAGAATCGGATAATGGGTGCACACACTAAAGAACGAAACAAGTTGATAAAAATATAAATATAATTAAAGATTAACATTATTAACAAAATCTAAGATATGAATACAATTTGGAAACGTGCGACTGTTCGCTTCCACGACCGAATCGAGAATCCTCCCTGCTGGAAACGCACAGTCTTTGCAAGCTGGTTCATTTGACCACGTTAACAATTTTCGACCGGTAAGTTTCCGCGGTTCTACTAGAATTTACGTGTGCGGAAACTCGCCAGCCATGAGTCAGCTAGTGCAACGAACACGGTGCACCATAAACAGAAAATTAATAAAATTTCCGAAGACACACACGTGGCCGTTACACTGCCTCCCCCTTTGAACTCAACCGTATAAAACAATACAGTCGAGCACAAAGAAGCAAATGAACCAACTTACAATCTACTTAACTACTCTAAACTAACAATGCCTACATTTCAATTATCTACAAGTAAACTTAAGGTCCTTACTGAACTACACTTGATGACTGACTGGACTAAGGCACTACATGCTGACGCAGCGGACCGACATCGGCTGGCGGATCGGTGACGTACGCAGGAGGGTGAGTCGCTATCTGTTGGAGGCTCGGGTACATGGTTAACGTGGATCCGATGTTGGTCGTGTCCGTCGCCGGGGTAGCACGGTCTGTCGTCTCGGCGCTCTGTTGTTGGATGAGGCTGACCAAATACCGCGTCGTCATTGCATCCCATAGGCTCGCCAACAGGAACCATCTGCGTTGGGGCTGGTTGTTTGCTGCCCTCCTCAAACTAAACATGTTTAGTATGACTGAGCATACGTACCGTATCACATTATATAGAGTGTATAGGAGCATAAATACACTGAACAGGTTCCCGGTATATGACAGAAATCCCCAAACTTTTTCTGCGGCACCCCAAGCCATCTTCACGAACTCCTTTTGACTGAAGACGTTGGGGATGTGGAGGTCTTGTCCATCAGTTTCGGCTACTATCACTCGATGCGTCATGATGTTCGTTACGGCACGCCGCTCGTTCGGGAAGAGCAGTGTTTGTTGAAACGCAGCCATATCCTGTTGGGTGTAAACACCGTGTGCGCTTATGGGTGCAATCTTGGTCATAGGGATCGCTTCGCTAGCGTCATTAGCGTCCAGTGTCGTTGGGCCAGGTTGTGTTCTGCGTAGGTCCGGATCCAACTTCAACCACTTGCCCTCTAAGTGGAACATAACTGGAAGTTGGTTCCCGCAGTCGACTTGCGTGCCATGGTCCTGGATTATGTGTGATATAAGTGCCATAAATTTGCTTATGTTCTTGTACGTGATCGGCAGTTCTTGGTAGCACGAATTCGTTTTCCGATAGTCTACTACTTTCGGGCTACATTTTATCACATACAGGACCTCGCCCATTACTCGCCCCATGTGTCCTGATGCTTCTTTCACTAAGCCGCTTACCACGTCTGGATTCTCTAGGGCTAGCATGATACGGTTCCGCATGATCTGTTCTCTTAGATGACACCGTTTCAATATAGCATCATACACTAAATCCTTAGCCTGTTGTTTAAATGCTATTTCCAAAAACAATAGTTTGCTAAGGACTTGTGTCATCAAGTCCATATTTTAGCTCACTCTTCTAGATTTCTTGAAGTAAAAGCCTAGAGAGGATTCCGTGATAATTAGAAGTCGATTCTGCTCATTCCGCCAAGCTGGTTGGTGGCAGAGCAGCTCCTGTCGAACTAATCGGAGGGCGAAAACCGTATCTTGAGCCTCTACGACATCATACTTTGTGGTGTTGTTAATAGTTAGCACCACAGCGGCTCCTTCATACAGGACGTCGATCCCTTCAGCCGAACATCGGTCATTGACTTGGGTTTTCCAGGTTACTTCACCCGCCAGATCATCGAAACAGTAAGTATCGGTGTAAGTACATACAGTTCCGGATCGTAGCCGTACGGTATTCTCTTCGACATCTGCGATGGTGCCGTAATGCGACAATTTTATTGTAATCGCCGCGCTGATAATGACGTTTTTGTAGATGGTGCCTTGCTGCGTATATTGTACCCCAGAACAACGACCACTAGGTTCCAAGTGACCGGCTATCGTTGTTGATACTTCTGTGGTCCAGTTTACTAGTAATCCAGATACAATTCCGGCTCCCAGGCCGGTGAGATCGACTCTTTGGAAACGGTGGGCCTCTAGACATCATTCTCCCTTTACTAGATGCACATACCGTGCCAGACTCCCTGAGACTGCACTGATGTCGGAATGCATACCACAGTGTTCAATTAGTTGTCTAACTGTCACAAGATAGTTAAACACGTGTATTTCCGAGTAGCGTCGTTCTTGTGCTAACTGGATATTGGTGGTGGTCTCGGTCGAATTCTTCATGGAGTCCCGACAAGGCTGTACGTCCAGTAAGGCTATTCCTGATATCTCCGAGTCGGTGTCTGCACAGTCATATGCTATTAGTTCAGCCCATAGTCCAGTATAACTTACAACTAATATAATTCTAAGTATTCTAACGCTATACATGATTCAGATTCTAATACCGGATCCAAGAGTGGTCTGGGACAGCTCCGCGACTCCTTGTGGCGTAGCGGGCGTTTTGTGACGGTGTATTTTCTTCTACCGTCGAATAGGAGTCTGAGGATGTCGAGGTTTGCAAGGTGGAGTCTATCGCCTCAGGAGATTCGGTAACTACTGTTAAGGAACTGTTATCTGAAACTGGCAAATTATTAGTCTGTGTTTCGATATTCTTTTGCTGGGCCGGCTTATACCACGGTATAATAGGCGTAATCCCTTCTTGTCCGTTTAACAGTTCAACCGTCTTAGGCGAGTCGACATAATCGAGTGGGTGTGTTAAGTCAACGTCATTTATCGACATGTAACAGGGTTTTAATCTGTTAACATGTACGGTCATTTGTCTTCGACCATAAATTTCTTTTATGACTGCGTTTACTTCACGCAACTCAATTATGCGATACGGTCCTGACCATTTCTTTGCCAATTTCGCACTAGTGCCCACTTTAACTGTTGGAGTAAATAGGAGCACCCTGTCACCTACCTTAAATTTAACATCGCCACTTTTTTTGTTAAAAGTTCGATGTACACGATCTATGTTTTTATCCAACTGTTCTCGGGCTTTGGCGTGTGCGATCTTTAACCGTTGTATCATTTCGCTCGCATAATTAAAATCTGTGTCATAACGCGTCTTAAAGGGGCGAAATATTTCGTCAAATAGTAACTCTATGTCTCGTCCATACTTAAGGAAAAATGGAGTTTCTCCAGTCATAGAATGGACAGTACTGCAGAAGGCAGACACGGCAAACGGTAACCACTCATCCCAGTCAGTATGGCTCGAATTTACATAGTGCGACAGCATATCCTTCAATGTCCTGTGACTACGTTCTATAATACCATTAGTCTGTGGTCGAAATGCGGTCGTGTGTAATCGTTCTATTTGTAATATTTGACAAATTTCTTTCATAAGTTTAGAAAGGAAATTTGTACCAAGGTCGGTCAGTAATTGTCGAGGTGTCCCATGACGTAAGATTATGCCCTTTATAAAAGTTTTAGCGACAGTATAAGCGGTTTGATCCTTCAAAGGAAATGCCTCTAGATAACGAGTTGCGGCATCCTGTACTGTCAGGATGTATTTATTACCTGAGTCAGTAGTAACTAACGGACCAACTACATCCATGGTAATGCGTTCGAAAGGTCGAGTGACGGAATTAAACTTTTTTAAAGGGGCCGGTTTCAAATGAGGAGACCTTTTCCGTTGTGCGCACGACATACACTTCTTTACATAGTCCTGAACGTCGGAACGGAGTTTTGGCCAAAATAATCTTGAATTTACTTTTTCGAAGGTTTTCTCCCTTCCACAATGACCTGATAAAGGTGAGTCATGGCACGCTTTCAAAATTGGTTTCCAAAATTTGGCAAGCACTACTAGGCGATCTTCATGGCGTTCATCGTCCGACTTACGGTAAACAAGTCCGTCGGCATCAAAATAAAAGTCACAGTGGGGTTGGTCACGGATTTTATCTAAGTAGGTCGCAACTTGAGCATCTATTCTTTGTTCGGCCTTCATGACATCGCGATCCCATATCACTGGCTCGTAATGTTTCTGATGAAACATAAGCCGTACGGGCTTGATACGCGAGAGAGCGTCTGCATTAGTACGCTTCTTACCAGGACGATAATTAATTTCGAAATCGTACTCTAATAAGAGCAATGACCATCTGATCAGTCTGCTTGATGGCTCCGATGTTTTCATTAACCATTTAAGTGGCTGATGATCGGTATACACTATGAACTTATGACCATACCAGTAAATTCTGAAAAGTTTAATACTCCATACTAATGCAAGGCATTCTCTTTGCGTAGTATCATAGTTACGTTCAGCCGAACTGAGTTGTCTATTCGCATATGCCACGGGAAACTCATGACCTTCGTACACCTGACACAACACAGCACCTATCGCGTAAGCGGAGGCCTCGGTACAAAGTATAAAACGTTTTTTGGTATCCGGATATTTCAAAATGGACGATTTTGTCAAAAGACTTCGTAGCTTATTAAACGCTTCATTTGCTTCCGCTGTCCAGAAGAATTTACAATTTTTCTTAGTTAGAACGGTCAGTGGTAAAGCTACATTCGCAAAATTTGCAATAAACGCCAATTAACCCTAAAAATGATCTAATTTCGATAACGTCACGTAGGACTGGAAATTTTTCTACTTCTTTTATTTTGTCCAGATCAGGCTTCACGCCGTCTTTACTGCCAATGTGTCCGAGATATTTTGTTTCGCTCATCATGTATTTACATTTTTCAGGATTTAATGAAAGGTTAGCTTCTGTAAGGCGATCAAAAATTAATTTTAATTTTTCAATATGTTCATCCAAACTATCAGAGCTGTAACATATAATATCGTCCAGGTACACAAAACAGTGTGAATCCGTAAATCCAGCCAAAACGGTGTACATCAGTCGCTGCCAAGTACTGGGGCTATTGATTAGTCCAAATGGCATCCGGTTACATTCATAGTGACCCCAAGGTACGGAAAAAGCGGTCTTTTTTATCTCGCGGGTCCATCTCTACTTGCCAGTAACCTTTCGCCAAATCTAAAGTGCTAAAACGAACGGCTTTTCCTAATTGATCTAACGTGTCTTGTAAATTTGGAATGCGAAAGTAGTCGCGTTTAGTAATTTTGTTCAATTCGCGATAATCTATACAAAATCGAAATGAACTTTCCCCATTGCTTAATTTTTTCTCTACTAAAACTACTGGAGCGGAATAAGGACTGGCTGGCTGGCTGAATGATGTTATTTTGTAACATCTCATCTACAATTTCTTTCAATTCTTGTTGGCGACTAAAAGGTACTCGATAAGAAGCGCGTGCCACTGGGACGTCAGTGCTTGTGTGTATCCGGTGTTGTACAAGTGTCGTCTTACTGAGCGCTGCGGAAATACTTTGAATATGTCAGCATATTCATTTAAAAAAATTTCAAATTTATCTCGTTCGTTGTCTGGCAAATGATCTAAATTAAATTTATGAGGGCTGATCATATTCAAGGTATTGATACTGTTGCTATGATTCTCGTCGGCTTCTAATTGCACTTCGGCTTCTACTGCCAAACCTACAGGTGTACGTTTAGGAATTACTACTTCCTCATTATTAACATTTACTATATTAATAAATGAAGGGCTACTTGTTCTTTGAAACAGCGTTCGTGCTATTAGAATGCCGGGCGAGTTTACATCATGCGGCTCTATTACGTACGTCTTATCGGGCATCCTGTTATCAAGAGATAACTCGACAACAGCGATATGTCTCGCGGAAATTTTTAAATTTTCTTTCAAACGAACTACAAAATTTTGATGAAGAGTGTTCGAAATCACCGGGCTAATAATTAATTTTACGAGTATTTACAAAATGCGACTCATTTTTCGTTAAACACTCTTTGGTCAATGCTGTCGAATTTTGATTTGACGGTACAGGATCCGAACAAGGTTGATCACAGTCTCGTTCATCAACGTTACTGCAATCTATAGTATTATTAATTTGATCCTGGGATTCAAACAAATTTGTCGAGCATACTTTACTGCTTATCTCCATTGCTTCGTCAGCAGAGATAGCACGCACGTTCTCGCCTGAGCTGTAATTGTTGCGTGTTATATGATCTAACATAGATAAGACCTGATTATAAATCTTAAATCGATTTTTTCCCAAAGTCAATGGTTACTTTATGCCGGATTAAAAAATCTATTCCGATCAGTCCGTCAGTTGGTAAATGCAGCTCATCGGGACAAACTACAAAACGATGTATTAGATTACTGGAACCCACGGTCAATTCTACATTAGTAACCCCGTGGCTACTCATTTGGTTTCCAGAAACGTCTACTAATATATCGTTCGAAGGTGTGATAGATAAATTTAACTCGTCAACTACACTTCGTTTTACTAGCGATACGGCGGCACCGGAATCTATTAAAAACGTACGATCTGATTGATTTATTTTCAAAATGAGAAATTCAGTCTTATCTGTGTTACAATCTGCGACCCGTGGAACAATAAAGCGGTGTTCTTCTAAACTGTCTGACGTTGGGTCGCCGTCGAGACAGGTTTGGTGTTTAAAGGACACGATTTATCATCCGCACGGTGACCGACTTTAACGCAGTTGTAACATAATATCTGCTTAGGTTGAGGACACTTTTTCGATATGTGGTCAGTACTACCACAGTTAAAGCAACGACCTCTCATATTGTGGTATCGCTGATCCGTGCGTAACACTGTGTTCTTCTTTGGTGTTATTTTACGGTGGGATTCCGAAGGTGTAACTACTGACGGAACCCGTGTGCCTTTATTATTTTGAGACGAACTCAACGCGCGGACATGTGCTTTATGTGCGACGGCCAAATAATTTAACTAACCATTCACGAATACTAATAATTGAATTTGGCCGTTTATCTACCGGAAGTGAATAAAAACAAGTTTGAGGTTTCAATTTTATGGCCGTAACCACCTGACTATCGGTTTATCTATAACATTCGGCTACCGTCGCTACATTATCTAGAAAAGGCTTCCAGATCAGGACCACCGGAATAAGTATCAATCGTTTTAAGGGCTGATATAGACGTCGGGTCAGTAAATGCTTGTCTCGCTTGTGGAGAACCGGTTTGTATCGGTTGTTCTGTAGGTAGACCAATATTTGGTTTATAATTTCGGAGGTGATATGAAAAAGGTGCCATATGAAGTTCTGGGGGTGGGACACGGTACGGGCCAGGTTGCGTTAAATATTCGTAAGGATAATAATAGGGCATTGTAACTGGAGGAGCGGTCGGATTCTCTACTGTTGTCGTAGTCGTAGTGGTTGAATATACCACCGTCGTGGAAGTAAGCGGATTAAGAACAGTCGTCGTAGTCGTGGTTGGAGTCACTACGTCCGTGTGATTTACCATTTTGGTTTTGTGTCAAACTAATTCAATCGATCGTTTGCTTATCTAGTAATAACATTTTTTTTTTACTAGATCCTACCTACTGCGACAATTGTAACAGTCAGTGCATTTGGGTAATGAACCGCACTGTCGTTGACGTATTGAACTATTACCCGGACAACCACGGAAAGAATAATGAAATTTATATTTACCTGTGTCACTACGCTGCCTGGGTAGACACACTGCTGCAGAATCGGATAATGGGTGTACACACGAAAGAACGAAACAAGTTGATAAAAATATAAATATAATTAAAGATTAATTAATAACAAAATACAATTTGGAACTGTGCGACTGTTCGCTTCCACGACCGAATCCAGAATCCTCCCTACTGGAAACGCACAGTCTTTGCAAGATGGTTCATTTCACCACGTTAACAATTTTCGACCGGTAAGTTTCCGCGGTTCTACTAGAATTTACGTGTGCGGAAACTCGCCAGCCACGAGTCAGCTAGTGCAACGAACACGGTGCACCATAAACAGAAAATTAATCAAATTTCCGAAGACTCACACGTGGCCGTTACACTATGGATGGATTTAAGCATTGGACATGTATAACTGACCAAACCGTGGTACCAATCAGATAATAAACATTCAATTTCCAGGTGTCATTTTAGTGAATACGTTCTATATTGTATGCTACATGGGCTGGATTCTAGAATACCTACCACACTTAAAATGGCAATTTTCTTGTTGCAATGTTTTCTTTTAGCTAAAATATGATAAAAACTATAAAATTCCGGCGCGAAAACAAATATTTATATGATTTTTTACAAAAATAAAGTCAGACTTTACTTATTATTGAAATGGATATTTTTGTTAAAGCATTCATATTCATGCTTTAGGATCTATACTATGGATGGTTTTAAGCATTGGACATGCAAAAGTGACCAAAACGTGGTACCAATCAGATAATAAACATTCAATTTTCGAGTGTCATTTTAATGAATACTTTGTACATTGAAGCTACATGGGCTGGATTCTAGAATACCTACCACACTTGAAATAGCAATTTTCTTGTTGAAATGTTTTCGTTTAGCTAAAATATGATAAAAAATTATAAAATTTGTTCGCGGAAGCAAAGATTTATATGAGTTTTTACAAAAATAAAGTCAGATTTTACCTTTTCTTGATGAATACGTTGTATATTGTAAGCTACATGGGCTGGATTCTAGAATACCTACCACACTTGAAATAACAATGTTCTTGTTGCAATGTTTTCTTTTAGCTATAATATGATGAAGAATTATAAAATCCGGGCGGGGAAGCAAATATTTATATGATTTTTTACAAAAATAAAGTCAGATTTTACCTATTCTTGAAATTGATATTTTTGTTCAAACATTCATATTGATGCTTTAGGTTCTATACTACGGATGGTTTTAAGCTTTGGAAATGCAAAAGTGACCAAAAGGTGGTACCAATCAGATAATAAACATTAAATTTTCGGGTGTCATTTTAATAAATACGTTGCATACTGTAAGCTACATGAGCTGGATTCTAGAATACCTACCACACTTGAAATGGCAATGTTTTCTTTTAGCTAAAATATGATAAAGAATTATAAAATTCCGGTGCGAAAACAAATATTTATTTGATTTTTTACAAAAATAAAGTCAGACTTTACTTATTATTGAAATGGATATTTTTGTTAAAGCATCCATATTCATGTTTTTTAGGATCTATACTATGGATGGTTTTAAGCATTGGACATGCAAAAGTAACCAAAACGTGGTACCAATCAGATAATAAACATTTAATTTTCGGGTGTCATTTTAATGAATACGTTGTATATTGTAAGGTACATGGGCTGGATTCTAGAATACCTACCACACTTGAAATAACAATTTTCTTGTTGCAATTGTTTCTTTTAGCTAAAATATGATGAACAATTATAAAATTAGGGCGCGGAAGCAAATATTTATATGATGTTTTATAAAAATAAAGTCAGATTTTACCTATTCTTGATGAATACGTTGTATATTGTAAGCTACATGGGCTGGATTCTAGAATACCTGCCACACTTGAAATAGCAATTTTCTTGTTGCAATGTTTTTTTTTAGCTTATATATGATGAAGAATTATAAAATTCGGTCGCGGAAGAAAATATTTATAAGATTTTTTACAAAAATAAAGTTAGATTTTACCTATTCTTGAAATGGATATTTTTGTTAAAACATTCATATTCATGCTTTAGGATCTATACTATGGATGGTTTTAAGCATTGGACATGCAAAAGTGACCAAAACGTGGTACCAATCTGATAATACACATTCAATTTTCGGATGTCATTTTAGTGAATACGTTGTATATTGTTAGCTATGTAACGGATGGTAATTTTTACCAAACACTACAATAAAATAAAAATGTGAGTTCTTGCCAAACCGAGGTATTTTAAATAGGTCGACTTTCGGATCGTGGAATGACGGGTTGTTAAAATAAATACGCAAACAATTTACTTATATTAAAATAAAAATATATTAAAATTAAAACAAAAGTTTCAACAAAAATAATAATTTAATAACTTATTTATTAAAATCGTTATTATAATTTTGATCTTTCTTTCTCGGACTCTGACTACCCACTGCTGTATTTTTTAATCAGAGTACTTAATTTGGATTTTTACATAATCATCAAATATCAGTGATTGCAATGGAAAAATTTATATTAATTACATATTTTGCAGGTTCATTACACTGCACTCCTACGTGATAAATTGTCAACGCAACTTTATAAAACATCAGACGCGAAATGATCAAATTAAAGTAATTTGATACCTACTTTCTAAAGTTGAAAGGGTATTGCCTTTTTACATTCCTCCTACTTTTGGAAATTTACGTTCCTCTAGAACGTACAATTTAAAAAAACTAAATTTAAAAAATTATGAAATATTTATGTTGCGTGGACATCTTACGGTAACAAACTTTATATAAATATGATACACATAATTTACTATTTCTACCTTAAAGTCTCTATTTTCACTTGGTCACACTACACTTTTTACTTAAGGTTAGGGGTTTGTTGTAACAATATTGGGTCTGAGGTGTGGTCTGCTTTTGGTTGCGCTGCATGCTGTCGGTGTTTCGATCCTTGACCTTAGTGCGATAAGCGGTGGAATGTTCGGATTTCACTGACGCTGCATCTCGTACTCGGATGTGTGTTGTGTATGGACCATGATCATTTATGCTGATAATTTATAAGCTAAATAACATACAATAAAAATTAACTATATTTTCTTAAACATAACCCTTTTTTATTTCCAAGAATATTATTCTTATTATTTTAATTTATTTATCTTGTAATTTTAATCTAACCAATGGGGAATTGCAGTGTATGGTATAGGTGCTACATCTTTTATTGATAATGTTGTAATATTTGTTGCTGGTCCACGGCAATCAAAGGAGATGAAAGCTAACGAGACTCTGAGAAAAACGAGAGCAAATATGTACTGCATCTTCTAAAACATAAAACAAAAAAATGTGTTATCGTCTCCTCCACGGAGAACAATTTAGGATCCATGGTAGATTTGGAACTGGTCCTCGACTTGTTTGGTACCTAGGGGTCAGTGTGCTTGGTTGCTCTAGCACACGCATTGGTGTATTCGCTGCATTTAACAAGCTACCATGAAAATAATTTTGAAGTGCGCTATTGCTATCAATTACTGCTGGCTGAGAATTTTGCTTTGTTTCATTTGCATTTTCAATAATTTCGTCATCTACTTTGTCTGGGTCGTCTATATATGCTTTGAATGGTTTGAGTCTATTCACTTGAACTTTAATAATTTTGTCATTCTCGGCTGAATGAATATTATAATTTACTGTACTAGTTCTGTCTACAATAAAGTACGGTCCTGTCCAAGGTTTCATGAGCTTCCGCGAATGTCCGATAGTTTGAGTTGTGTTATGTAAATAAACCGCGTCACCTATTTTATATTCTGTTAATTTTGCATTTTTATTAAATTGTTTATTTTTTGCATCTGTCGTTTGTTTCAATTTTAACTTTTTTGAAAAGTAATTGTTCTTCATCTACAAAAAATCCGTCTTGAGTTTTAAGTTTCTTTAAGTCGTCATCCTCGTTTTGCTGAGTTAGTATTTTATATCTATCCCAGATAGGTATGAAAACTTCGTCGTTATTTTCTTCATTTTGTAAAGAATTTATAGGAATTCTAGAAAGTACGTCAGCGTTTATGTGCTTCTTTCCTGGTTTATGAATTACTTCGTATTCGTGTTCATTTAAAAGTATAGCCCATCTTCCTAATCTTGTATTTGGATCTTTGAGAGACCATAAGCCATTTTAAAGGTTTATGGTCTGTAACTATAAAAAATGTTCGTGCGTATATATAGCATCTATATTGTTTAAGACCCCATATTATTGCTAAACATTCTAGTTCAGTAGTTGTGTAGTTTTCTTCGTGAGTTTTTAGTTGACGACTAGCAAAAGCGATTGGCTTCTCGTAACCTCCCACTTTTTGACTGAGTATTGCCCTTATACCTTTGCCGCTAGCGTCTGTTGATAAGATAAAATCTTTGGAAAAGTCTGGGTGTATTAGCACAGAGTCTGAAGAATGGGCTGTCTTTAGGTCATTAAATGATTTTTCACCTACATCTGTCCAACTGAATTTTATATCCTTCTTAGTTAGATAATACAATGGCGCTGCGGAATTTGCGAATTCTTTAATGAATCGCCTGTAAAATACAACTAATCCAAGAAATGATCTAATTTCTTTTGCGTTTTTAGGTTTTGGGTAGTTTTCAATTACGGAAATTTTTGCTGGGTCTGGTTTTATTCCAGTTTCGTTAATAACGTGTCCTAAATATTTTGTTTCTTTTAACAGGAACTTACATTTTGAAGGCTGTAGTTTTAAATTTGCTTCCTTTAAAAAACTTGTCTTAACCGTTTGATATGATCGTCTATACCGTTTCCATTGAACACAATCACGTCGTCCAGATATACAAGACATCTTTCGACTGTTAAGCCTGCTAATATACTGTTCATCAGCCGTTGAAAAGTGCTGGGAGCATTTGCTAATCCAAATGGCATTTTCGTGAACTGGTAATGTTGACCGTTAGTAGTGAAAGCTGTTTTTTCTTTATCCCTTTCATCCAACTCCACTTGCCAGTAGCCAGAAGCTAAATCAAGTGTGGAGAAAAGGTTTGCATTTCCGAGTTGGTCAAGTGTTTCTTGCATATTAGCGACGGGATAATGGTCTTTCTTTGTGACAGAATTCAATCCTCCCAGGTCAATACATACTCTAATTTTCTTCTCTCCATTTTCGGACTTCTTTGGAACTATTATAACTGGCGCGGACCATGGTGAGTTAGACGGTTCAATAATACCGGCGTCTAGCATGGATTTTAACTCCTTGTTCAGCATTTCTTTCTGACTGAATGGTACTCTGTACTGCGCTTTTGCTATGGGTTGTATATTTTCATCAGTTATAATCTTATGTTTTACTTTATGCGTACACCCCAATTTTGATCCTTTCCACAAGAATATATCTGAGTACTCTTCTAATAAAGCAAGGACCTTCTCCTTAGTAAGTGATAAGTGATAAGTGCTGCAAATCGGACTCTTTCTCAAAATTTTCTTTATTCGCAGTTAAATGTTTATCCCAATCTACACTATTTACTTTTACATCATCTTCCATTTCTTCATTATTTCTTATATTTTCCTTTCTAATACTATCTATTGATGTTATCAATTTGATTATAAATAAATAAAACAAGCAGCTTGAATTAGAAATTATATTGCAGTGATATTTTTGTATGTATTTGACACAAAATTACAACGACTACTACATAGAAATTAACATAAACATATATAGTAACTATAGCGAGAACATAGCTATCTTATATATAAAATACAATAAATAAATATAATTGACATCTGACATTGACAAGCAATCAAAAAGGTTTTATTTCCAATACTTCCCCTTAAACTTTATATTAATTGTCAAAGTCAGGTGTCTCTGCTACAAATTAAATTAGTATTTACACCATTCCTAGCATACATCTTAAATGTTCAAACTGTACGCGAGGTATTGGTTTTGTACATATATCGGCTATTTGTTGTTCACCAGTCACATGTTTTATTGTTAGTTGTCCTTCTTCGATTCGTTCGCGCACATAATGAAAACGCACATCTATGTGCTTGGATCGTTTGTGAAATTCACTGTTCTTGGCTAGTCTGATGGCACTTACATTATCAACAAGAAGCACAGGTACGGATATCAATGGAGCGATTTCATTGAATAACCTACTCAACCAAACAGCTTCTTTCGCAGCCTCACTTGCGGCGACATACACTGCTTCAGTAGTTGATAGTGACACACTGTTCTGTCGTCTACTCGCCCAAGATATTGCTCCACCGCTGTATTTGGCCACAATACCACTTACTGACCGTCTTGTAGTTGGATCGCTTGCATAATCTGCATCACTGTAGACTTGTAGCTCACCTGTTTGCCTAGCCACTTTATATTTGACACCTGTCATTATTGTCCCTTTAACATATTTCAAAATTCGCTTTACCATTGTCGAATGCTCTTTTCTAGGATTTTCTAAGAACTGGGACACATAGCTTACAGCGAAAGAAATATCTGGACGTGTAGCGACTGCTAGGTACATCAGGCAGCCTACAGCCTCTCTGTAAGGAGCTGCTATTTTTTCTGTATTACTTTCTTCTGTCATATTTATTTCTTCCATTTGAAGATACTTGTCTATTGGTGTAGACACTGGATTGGTTTCAGCCATGTTAAAACGATGAAGAACAGTTTCTGCATAGGTTTTTTGATTTATAAAAATAGATTTTTCTTCATCACGTTGAATCTGCACATTTAGGTAGTAACCAACCTGTTCTACCGTAATTTCGAATTCTATTTTCAATTTCCTCAAAAATTCGTCGATGTCTTCTTTATTTGTTGCAGCAACCAAACCGTCATCAACGTAGAGTACTATGATTAATTTAGTACTGTTAGTATTTAGATAAAACAAACATGGATCGGCTGTACTTTCTGTTAATCCAAACTTCAGCATAACATCTGTAAATCTTTTATTCCAGCATCTCGGAGATTGCTTTAACCCATACAGACTTTTCTGAAGTTTACAGACTCGATCAGTGTTATCTTCAAACCCTTCCGGCTGTTGCATGTAAATTTCTTCATCAAGAAGACCGTTTAAAAAAGCTGTCTTTACATCGAATTGAGCTAGTTCGAGACCTTCATTCGCTGCAATGCTCAACACAGATCTAATTGTATCGAATCTGGCAACAGGGCTAAATTTTCATTGTAGTCAATACCTTTTCTTTGACTATAACCTCGTACAACTAACCGTGCCTTGTAGCGGTTAATTTTTCCGTCTTTATTTCGTTTGACACGAAAAACCCAGCGATTGGAGATGGCTTTTCGATCTGCTGGCAACTCTGTTAGCTTCCATGTTGAGTTTTTATCCAGAGATGTCATCTCTTCTTCCATCGCTTTCTTCCAGTGTTGTCTATGTGCTGATTTTATTGCTTCATTATAATTTCTGGGCTCATCGACTTCTGCTGACATAATTTCTACTAAACGTTCTGGTTTACTAATTTCATCTCGATTTCGAAGTCGTTGTTTCATTGGAGTATGTTGTAATGAAATTTTTTCTTCTTCAAAATTATCTTTTTCTTTCACATCATTTTCAACAGGAAACATAGCTACCGTCTTCCCACCATTTTCTTGTTCAAATATGATATCTCTACTTCTAATAATTTTATTTCCAGTTTTCGTCCAAACACGAAAACCGTCAATATCTCCAGAATAGCCAACAAATATGCCTCGGTGACCCTTTGCGTCCCATTTCTTGCGGCGATCCTTAGGTACGTGGACGTAACATTGAGTACAAAATATATGGAATTTATTTAAATGTATTTTCTTCCCCGTAAACAATTCATACGGTGTCTTATCTTCAATGCTGCTTGGTCCCGTTTGGTTTAGTACGTACACAGCTGTATTTACTGCTTCTGCCCATAATGACTTATGTTAATTCTTGGACAGAAGCATTGTTCGTGCGATTTCAACTATTGTCCTGTTTCTTCGCTCTGCGCAACCGTTCTGTTCTGGTGTATATGGGTTGCTAATAATAAATTTGATTCCTTTTGACTTAAGAAGACTTCTTACTTTCTTATTGTTGAACTCAAGTCCACCATCGCAATGGAATCCCTTGATTTCTTGACCCCGCTGATTTTTTATGTAACTCAGCATTTCTTTGATCTTCTCCGCAGTTTCAGACTTTTCTTGTAGAAAATAAACAATTCTATATTTAGAACAATCGCATGTGAAGCAGACGAAATATTTCGATCCTCCAAGTGAAGAGTTTTCCATAGGGCCGCAGAGATCTGCATGAATTATCTCTCCAACTTCTTTTGCACGCTGCTGACGAGAATAAAATCTATTTCTATGCTGCTTCCCTTCTGCGCAGGCTCCACAAAATTCGTCAGAATCTTCAATATTCAAGCCTTGTTGTTGAAGAAATTTGTGCACATGGCGTTTGTTCTGGTGACACAGACGTTCATGCCAAACTTGTAGAGTTTCTTTTGAAGCAAGATAACTTTCGTAGATACATGGTGTTTCAGGTTGCTTTATTCGTATCAACATCTTGAAAAGTTGACCAAAGCGGACACCCTGGGCCTTGACGATGCCATCCTTCACAAACTCGCATGCGTTTTTGTTAGAAGTAAATGACAAGCCTTTGTCAAGTGCAGACGTTACTGAAAACAAATTTCTTCGGGCAGTTGGCACGTATAAAACATTTTCCATATAACATGACAGCCACTTACCCTTGACAGAAGCTTCAAATTTAATCATGCCTTTTCCAACAGCATTCATGGTTGTCTTGTTACCAATATGAACTTTTACTGGAATTTTGAAACGTTCAAATGAAGAAAACTATTCGTTGTGATGTGTCAAATGATCTGTTGCGCCTAAATCAACAATCCAAAGATCACTGTCAAGTTCTGCGTTCATGCTTTCACTGATGAATGCTTGATCATTGGCACCATTATTTGACAAATGTGTTTCTTTCTTCTTTTTCAAACTTGGACATTCTCTTCGGAAATGACCTGTTCCTCCGCATGCATAACATTTCAAATTCTTCTTGTCTTTTTCTTTTTCATTTAAAAATTTCTTCGTCTGCTTGTTTTGAGTTCTACCTCTTGCTGCAACCAATGCTGCTAACTCTTCTTGTTTTTCACATCGTTGTTTTCGACGCTGTTCATCAGATGTCAGAACTCCCACTAAATTAATGAACGATTGTTGTTCACTAGACCTTGCCCACCAAGCTTGTCTAAGACTTTCATAATCGTCTGGCAAAGTCTCCAATAATTTTACCATCATAGATGATTCGTCAGGCTTTACATTCAACTGCTGCATACGTAGAATTAAACCTTCGAATTTGGCTATATGGGTCACCATATCATCAGTTGGATTCATTATAAAACTGAAAAATTCTGCCTGCACTGTATGAGCAGCCTGTTTGGTTTGCTGTTCAAAAACTGCATGTAACTTTATCCACATTTCCCTTGCAGATTCACATGCAACTAGCAAAGCAATCACCCGTGCCTCTAGTGTTCTGATGATTATATTACTTGCAGAACGATCTGCCTTATCTTATTCTTTTACTTTTAATTGATAGGCAGCCTGTTGTTCTGCAGTGGCAGCAGCCACTAACTGTTCTGGTTTTGTAATTTCGCCAATGCAAACTTCATACGCTCCCTCTGTTCCGCGGAGCAAATTCCTCACTGCAAATTTTCAAATGTTCCAATTCTCAGCACCACGTAGTTTCTCAATTCCATGAAAATCCATTTTAGGTCCAATGAAGAAATCAAGTTGAAAAAACTTAACACTTGTTTTACAGCGAACTACGCTCTGCTACCATATTGATGTTATCAATTTGATTATAAATAAATAAAACAAGCAGCTTGAATTAGAAATTATATTGCAGTGATATTTTTGTATGTATTTGACACAAAATTACAACGACTACTACATAGAAATTAACATAAACATATATAGTAACTATAGCGAGAACATAGCTATCTTATATATAAAATACAATAAATAAATATGATTGACATCTGACATTGACAAGCAATCAAAAAGGTTTTATTTCCAATACTATCCATATTTACGTATTCAGCTTTTCCTATTATCGTATTTTTCGGTACTCTAATACTTCTTCTACTTATATTAATTAATTGGACTACTATTTCTTTTTCAGCTTTTCCTAACGTTCTTGCAATCATAAGTCCATGCATTTTCACTTCTTTGGGTTCTATTAAAATGTCTTGGGCTGGATTGATCAGTTCCTGCCTTGCTAAACATCGAAATTCGCAATTCGGTGGAATTTTGATAGCTTTTTTCAAACGTACCCAGTTATGGCCATTAACTGAAAAGTTTGAATTTTGCTGTTTCTTCTCCATTTCGCGTTTCCTCTGATTTGACATTTTAACTTCTTCGTTTACAATTGACGTCACTTGTTCGTGACCTTTCTTAACATTTTTGCGGATATCGTTGTTCGTGTTCTTATCTGGTGTCAGTGCTCCGATTGTTTCTGCTGACTCTTCATTTGACTCTTCCGTTTCATAACTAGCAAGCAAGTTTATATGTGTGTCTGCGATAATAATTTCTTCGGACTTATAAATTATAATTGCCCCATAATATTGTAAAAAATCACGACCCAATAATCCATCTGCTTGTAACTTCAAATCATTTGAGCAGATTATACATTTAAAAGGTAATTGTAAGTTGGATGAATTAAAAAATATTTCTGAAGTGCCAAAATAGTTTATAGATATCAGATATCGAAGATAAATTTCTAATATTTTCTTTCATTATTTCATGCCCTATAGCACATTTCTCTTTGACTGCTGCTCCAGTATCAATTAAAAGATTTACAATTTTATTTTTAATTTGTAGAGTGATAGAATTAGGCACTGAATTTTCTGAATTTAATTGTGGAATTAGAATATTGGGTGAAGACGTTGACTTTACTGAGATGTCCTTTCGTGCTGAGGCTTGAACGAGAGGGGTTGCTCGTTTAAATTACTCTTCTGAGTTGTGAAATTTCTATTCTTATTTTTAGACTGAGTCCAATATTGGTGATTAAAATTACTATTATTTCTTGGTTTATATAACGAATTAGTATTGTACATGTAATGGTTTGATGACCCGGGACCTCTGTAGCCTTGATTTTGATTGTAATTTGGTTTAAATTTTGATTTGGATTTTGATATTGGAAGTTGTTTGATCTATCATTTCTGTTGAACCTATTTTGTCTTTCTCTGCACCCAATTGCTATATGACCGGGTTTCTTGCAAATATAACACGTTGCAACATTTTCTCGAACATTTTTATTTTTACAGTCTTTAGCAAATTGATTAGCTTTATTACATATGTAGCATTTTCTAGTATTCGGCACTGAGTTTTTTACAAAACCAATTTCCATGTTTTTAAATTTTTGTTGGCATATTACGATTTCTTCTCTTTCCGCTAAAGTCACCGCGTCTTCCAAGGTTAGGTCTTTGTTACTGTCCATAATTGTTCTAATGTATCTTTTAATTTCTGGTCTTAATCCAAGTTTAAATTGATAAAGTATTAATTTTAAAGCAAAATTGTCTTGTACTTCTCTTTGTTCTTTTAATAAATTTTTCTTAAGTGTTCTAAGTCTAGATGCAAAGTTTTGAACTGTTTCACCTTAATTTTGTCTACAATTTGAAATTTCATTATAAATTTGGCCTGGTAGTTTACGTTTTGTAAATCGTTCTGTCAGTATCTTTCTAAAGTCTTTGTATTTTATATGTTTGTTTTTTAATTCTGGTCTCTGAGTATAAAATTCAAATGCATCACCCGTTAGTCTACATTTAATAATATCTATCACTTTCTGATCGTCCCATTGTTCAACATTTGCCCGTAATTCAATTTTTTCAAAATATTCGTTTACGTTACTTCCAGAGAATTGATCAACAGTATGCGCTATTAAACCAAAAGATAACATACCTTGTTCTTGCTGCGAGCTGCCTGTGCCAGAACTTCCAGAGTCACCATTTCCTGCTGCACCATCGTTTCCACCAGCCATCGTTGTCACTTATTTTTATTTATTTTATTATTTTCTCTTCCGCGGGTTTTCCACGACAAGTTTACACTATTCAAAATACTCGCGAGTAAATCAGATGTACTGACTACACTTATTTGGCGAAAATACCCCAAAAACCGCTGTCACCAATTGTAACGGATGGTAATTTTTACCAAACACTACAATAAAATAAAAATGTGAGTTCTTGCCAAACCTAGGTATTTTAAATAGGTCGACTTTCGGATGGTGGAAAGACGGGTTGTTAAAATAAATACGCAAACAATTTACTTATATTATAATAAATATATATTAAAATTAAAAGAAAAGTTTCAACAAAAATAATAATTTAATAACTTATTTACCAAAATCGTTATTATAATTTAGATCTTTCTTTCTCGGACTCTGACTACCCACTGCTGTATTTTTTAATCAGAGTACTTAATTTGGATTTTTACATAATCATCAAATATCAGTGATTGCAATGGAAGAATTTATATTAATTATATATTTTGCAGGTTCATTTGCACTCATACGTGATAAATTGTCAACGCAACTTTATAAAACATCCGACGCGAAATAATCAAATTAAAGTAATTTGATACCTACTTTCTAAAGTTGAAAGGGTATTGCATTTTATAGCTACATGGGATAAATTCTAGAATACCTACGACACTTGAAATAGAAAAAATTCGGGCGCGGAAGCAAATATTTATATGATTTTTTACAAAAATAAAGACAGATTTTACCTATTCTTGATGTACGTTGTATATTGTAAGCTACATGGGCTGGATTCTAGAATACCTACCACACATAAAATAGCAATTTTCTTGTTTCAATGTGTTTTTTTGTACCTATAATATGATAAAGAATAATAAAATTCGGGCGCGGAAGCAAATATTTATATGATTTTTTACAAAAATAATGTCAGATTTTACCTATTATTGAAATGGATATTTTTTTAAAACATTCATATTCATGCTTTAGGAACTATACTATGGATGGTTTTAAGCATTGGACATGCAAAAGTGACAAAACGTGGTACCAATCAGATAATAAACATTCAATTTTCGGGTGTCATTTTAATGAATACGTTGTATATGTAAGCTACATGGGCTCGATTCTAGAATACTTACCACACTTGAAATAGCAATTTTCGTGTTGCGATGTTTTCTTTTAGTTAAATATGATAAAGAATTATAAAATTCGGGCGCGGAAGCAAACATTTATATGATTTTTTAAAAAAATAAAGTCAGATTTTACCTATTCTTCATGAATACGTTGTATATTGTATGCTACATGGGCTGGATTTTAGAATACCTACCACATTTGAAATAGCAATTTTCTTGTTGCAATGTTTTTCTTTAGCTACACTTTGATAAAGAATTATAAAATTCGGGCGCGAAAGCAAATATTTATATGATTTTTTACAAAAATAAAGTCAGATTGTACCTCTTCTTGAAATGGATATTTTTGTTAAAACATTTTTAATCATGCTATAGGATCTATACTATAAATGGTATTAAGCATTGGACATGCAAAAGTGACCAAAGCGTGGTACCATTCAGATAATAAAAATTAAATTTTCGGGTGTTATTTTAAAGAATACGTTGTATATTGTAAGCTACATGGGCTGGATTCTAGAATACCTCTCTCTCTCTCTTTCTATGGCACAACATTCCTCTGAGGAATAGGGCCTCAAGTACCTGAGGTACTTGTTTCATGACAGTTTTACTTGCATTTTAGTGATGCAGGTTGTCAGCCTACAGTCTCTGCAAGGTCAGCACACACCGAGCCGTTGTGCGGTAACCCATCCAATTGGACAGGGCGGGCTATGTTGCTTATCTACACGATCAGACAAGACACGCCACGACCACACAACCGTACTGGCTGACTTTCTAGAATACCTACCACACTTAAAATAGCAATTTTCTTGTTGCAATGTTTTCTTTTAGCTAAAATATGATGAAGCATTTTAAAATTCGGGCGCGGAAGCAAATATTTATATGAATTTTTACAAAAATAAAGTCAGATTTTACCTATTCTTAAAATGGATATTTTTGTTAAATCATTCATATTCATGCCTTAGGATCTACACTATAGATGGTTTTAAGCATTGGACATGCAAAAGTGACCAAAACGTGGTAACAATCAGATAATAAACATTTAATTTTCGGGTGTCATTTTAATGAATACGTTGTATATTGTAAGCTACATGGGCTGGATTCTAGAATACCTACCACACTTGAAATAGCAATTTTCTTGTTGCAATGTTTTCTTTTAGCTAAAATATGATGAAGAATTATAAAATTTGGGCGCGAAAGCAAATATTTATATGATTTTTTACCAAAAAAAAATCAGATTTTACCTATTCTTGATGAACACGTTATATATTGTAAGCTACATGGGCTGAATTCTAAAATACCTACCACACTTGAAATAGCAATTTTCTAGTTGCAATGTTGTCATTTAGCTAAAATATATTAAAGAATTATAAAATTCACAAATATTTATATAATTTTTTACAAAAATAAAGTTAGATTTTACCTATTCTTGATGAATACGTTGTATATTGTAAGCCACATGGGCTGGATTCTAGAATACCAACCACACTTGAAATAGCAGTTTTCTTGTTGCAATGTTTTCTGTTAGCAAAAATATAAATAAGAATTATAAAATTTGGGCGCGGAAGCAAATATTTATATGATTTTTTAAAATAATATTGTCAGATTTTACCTATTCTTGATGAATACGTTGTATATTGTAAGCTACATGGGCTGGATTCTAAAATACCTACCTCACTTGAAATAGCAATTTTCTTGTTACAATGTGTTCTTTTAGCTAAAATATGATGAACAATTTTAAAATTCGGCCGCGGAAGCAAATATTTATATATTTTTTTACAAACATAAAGTCAGATTTTACCTTTTCTTGATGAATACGTTTATAATGTAAGCTACATGGCCTGTTTTCTAGAATACCTACTACACTTGAAATAGCAATTTTCTTGTTGCAATGTTTTCTTTCAGTTAAAATATGATGGAAAATTTCGATATTCGGGGGCGGAAGCAAATATTTATATAATTTTTTACAAAAATAAAGTCAGATTTTACCTATTCTTGATAAATACGTTGTATATTGTATGCTACATGGGCTGGATTTTAGAATACCTACTACATTTGAAATAGCAATTTTCTTGTTGCAATGTTTTCTTTTAGCTAAAATATGATGAAAAATTATAAAATTCAGGCGCGGAAGCAAATAATTACATGATTTTTTACAAAAATAATGTCAGATTTTACCTTTTCTTCATGAATACGTTGTATATTGTAAAACTTCAAATAGCAATTTTCTTGTTGCAATATTTTCTTTTAGCTAAAATATGTTAAAGAATTATAAAATTCGGGCGCGGAAGCAAATATTTATATGATTTTTTACAAAAATAAAGTCAGATTTTACCTATTCTTGATTAATACGTTGTATATTGTAAGCTACATGGGCTGGATTCTTAAATACCTACCACACTTGAAATAGCAATTTTCTTGTTGCAATGTTTTCTTTTAGCTAAAATATGATGAAGAATTATAAAATTCGGGCGCGGAGGCAAATATTTATATAATTATTTAAATAAAGTCAGATTTTACCTATTCTTGAAATGGATATTTTTTGTTAAATCATTCATATTCATGCTTTAGGATCTGTACTATGGATGTTTTTAAGCATTGGACATGCAAAAGTGAGCAAAACGTGGTACCAATCAGATAATAAACATTTAATTTTCGGGTGTCATTTTAATGAATACGTTGTATATTGTAAGCTACATGGGCTGGATTCTAGAATACCTACCACACTTGAAATAGCAATTTTCTTGTTGCAATGTTTTCTTTTAGCATAAAAATGATAAAGAATTATAAAATTCGGGCGCGGAAGCAAATATTTGTATGATTTTTTACAAAAATAAAGTCAGATTTTACCTATTCTTGACGAATACGTTGTATATTTTAAACTATATGTGCTGGATTCTAGAATACCTACCACACTTGAAATAGCAATTTTCTTGTTGCAATGTTTTTTTTAGCTAAAATAAGATAAAGAATTATCAAATTCGGTCGCGGAAACAAATATTTATATGATTTTTTACAAAAATAAAGTCAGATTTTACCTATTTTTGAAATGGATATTTTCGTTAAAACATTCATATTGATGCTTTAGGATCTATACTATGGTTGGTTTTAAGCATTGGACATGCAAAAGTAACCAAAACGTGGTAATAAACATTCAATTTTCGGGTGTCATTTTAATGAATACGTTGTATATTGTAAGCTACATGGGCTAGATTCTAGAATACTTACCACACTTGAAATAGCAATTTTCATGTTTCAATGTTTTCTTTTAGCTAAAATATGATAAAGAATTATAAAATGCAGGCGCGAAATCAAATATTTATATGATTTTTTACAAAAATAGAGTTAGATTTTACCTATTCCTGAAATGTATATTTTTGTTAAAACATTCATATTCATGCTTTAGGATCTATACTAAGGATGGTTTTAAGCATTGGACATGCAAAAGTGACCAAAACGTAGTACCAATCAGATAACAAACATTCAATTTTCGGGTGTCAACTTAATAAAGACGTTGTATAATGTAAGCTACATGGGCTGGATTCTAGAATACATAGCACACTTTAAATAGCAACTTTCTTGTTGCAATGTGTTCTTTTAGCTAAAATATGATGAACAATTGTAAAATTCGGGCGCGGAAGCAAATTTTTATATGATTTTTTACAAAAATAATCTCAGATTTTACCTATTCTTTATATGGATATTTTTGTAAAAACATTCATATTTATGCTTTAGGATTTATACTATGGATGGTTTTAAGCATTGGACGTGCAAAAGTGACTAAAACGTGGTACCAATCAGATAATAAACATTCAATTTTCGGGTGTCATTTTAATGAATACGTTGTATATTGTAAGCTACATGGGCTGGATTCTGGAATACCTACAATACTTGAAATAGCAATTTTCTTGTTGCAATGTTTTCTTTTAGCTAAAATATGATGAACAATTGTAAAATTCGGGCGCGGAAGCAAATATTTATATGAATTTTTACAAAAATAAAGTAAGATTTTACCTATTCTTGATGAATACGTTGTGTATTGTAAGCTACATGGGCTGGGTTCTAGAATACCTACCACACTTGAAATAGCAATTTTCTTGTTGCAATGTTTTCTTTTAGGTAAAATATGACGAAGAATTATAAAATTCGGGCGCGGAAGCAAATATTTATATAATTTTTTACAAAAATAAAGTCAGATTTTACCTATTCTTGATGAACACGTTGTATATTGTAAGCTACATGGGCTGGATTCTATAATACCTACCACACTTGAAATTGCAATTTTCTTGTTGCAATGTTTTATTTTAGCTAAAATATGATAAAGAATTATAAAATTCGGGCGCGAAAGCAAATATTTATATGATTTTTTACAAAAATACAGTCAGATTTTACCTATTCTTGAAATGTACATTTTTGTTAAAACATTCATATTCATGCTTCAGGATCTATACTATGGATGGTTTTAAGCATTGGACATGCAAAAGTGAGCAAAACGTGGTACCAATCAGATAACAAACATTCAATTTTCGGGTGTCATTTTAATATATACGTTGTAAAATGCAAGCTACATGGGCTGGATTCTATAATACCTAGCAAACTTGAAATAGCAACTTTCTTGTTCCAATGTGTTCTTTTAGCTAAAATATAATGCAGAATTATAAAATTTGGGCGCGGAAGCAAATATTTATATGATTTTTTACAAAAATAATCTCAGATTTTACCTATTCTTTAAATGGATATTTTTGTTAAAACATTCATATTCATGCTTTAGGATGTATACTATGGATGGTTTTAAGCATTGGACATGCAAAAGTGACTAAAACGTGGTACCAATCAGATAATAAACATTCATTTTTCCAGTGTCATTTAAATGACTACGTTGTATATTGTAAGCTACATGGGCTGGATTCTAGAATACCTACCACACTTGAAATAGCAATTTTCTTGTTGCAATGTTTTCTTTTAGCTAAAATATAATGCAGAATTATAAAATTTGGGCGCGGAAGCAAATATTTATATGATTTTTTACAAAAATAAAGTCAGATTTTACCTATTCTTGATGAATACGTTGTATATTGTAAGCTACATGGCCTGGATTCTAGAATACCTACCACACTTGAAATAGCAATTTTCTTGTTGCAATGTTTTCTTTTAGCTAAAATATGATGAAGAATTATAAAATTCGGGCGCGGAAGCAAATATTTATATGATTTTTTACAATATTAAAGTCAGATTTTACCTGTTCTTGAAATGGATATTTTCTTAAAACATTCATGTTCATGTTTTGGGATCTATACTATGGATGATTTTAAGCATTGGACTTGCAAAAGTGATCAAAACGTGGTACTAATCAGATAATAAACATTCAATTTTCGGGTGTCATTTTAATGAATACGTTGTATATTGTAAGCTACATGGCTGGATTCTAGAATCCCTACCACACTTGAAATAGCAATTTTTTTGTTGCAATGTTTTCTTTTAGCTAAAATATGATGAGGAATTATAAAATTCAGGCCCGGAAGCAAATATTTATATGATTTTTTACAAAAATAAAGTCAGATTTTACCTATTGTTGAAATGGACATTTTTGTTAAAACATTCATATTCATGCTTTAGGATCTATACTATGGATAATTTTAGCATTGGACGTGCAAAAGTGACCAAAACGTGGTACCAATCAGATAATAAACATTCATTTTTCAGGTGTCATTTTATTGACTACGTTGTATATTGCTAGCTACATGGGCTGGATTCTAGAATACCTACCACACTTTAAATAGCAATTTTCTTGTTGCAATGTTTTCTTTTAGCTAAAATATGATGAAGAATTATGAAATTCGGGTGCGGAAGCAAATATTTATATAATTTTTTACAAAAATAAAGTCAGATTTTACGTATTCTTGATGAATACGTTGTATAATGTAAGATACATGGGCTGGATTCTAAAATACTTACCACACTTGAATAGCAATTTTCTTGTTGCAATGTTTTCTTTTAGCTAAAATATGATGAAGAATTATAAAATTTGGGCGCGGAAGCAAATATTTATATGATTTTTTACAAAAATAAAGTCAGATTTTACCTATTCTTGATAAATACGTTGTATATTGTAAGCTACATGGCCTGGATTCTAGAATACCTACAACACTTGAAATAGCAATTTTGTTGTTGCAATGTTTTCTTTTAGGTAAAATATGATAAATAATTATAAAATTCGGGCGCGGAAGCAAATATTTATATGCTTTTTTTAAAAATAAAGTCAGATTTTACCTATTCTTGATGAATACGTTGTATATTTTAAGCTACATAGGCTGAATTCAAGAATAACTACCACACTTGAAATAGCAATTTTCTTGTTGCAATGTTTTCTTTTTGCTAAAATATGGTGAAAAATGATAAAATTCGGTTGCGGAAGCAAATATTATTTTGAGTTTTTACAAAAATAAAGTCAGATTTTACCTATTGTTGAAATGGATATTTTTGTTAAAACATTCATATTCATGCTTTAGGATCTATACTATGGATAATTTTAGCATTGGACGTGCAAAAGTGACCAAAACGTGGTACCAATCAGATAATAAACATTCATTTTTCCAGTGTCATTTTAATGACTACGTTGTATATTGTAAGCTACATGGGCTGGATTCTAGAATACCTACTACACTTGAAATAGCAATTTTCTTGTTGCAATGTTTTCTTTTAGATATAATATGATGCAGAATTATAAAATTCGGGCGCGGATGCAAATATTTATATGATTTCTTACAAAGATAAAGTCAGATTTTACCTTTTCTTGATGAATACGTTGTATATTGTAAGCTACATGGGCTGGATTCTACAATACCTACCACACTTAAAATATCAATTTTCTTGTTGCAATGTTTTCTTTTAGCTAAAATATGATGAAGAATTATAAAATTCGGGCGCGAAAGCAATTATTTATATGATTTTTTACAAAATTAAAGTCAGGTTTTACCTGTTCTTGAAATGAATATTTTCTTAGAACATTTATATTCATGCTTTAGGATCTATACTATGAACCGTTTTAAACATTGAACATGCAAAAGTGACCAAAATGTGGTACCAATTAGATAATAAACATTCAATTTTCGGGTGTCATTTTAATGAATACGTTGTATATTATAAGCTACATGGGCTGGATTTTAGAATACCTACCACACTTGAAATAGCAATTTTCTTGTTGCAATGTTTTTTTTTTAGCTAATATAAATATTATTTGATTTGTTACAAAAATAAAGTCAGATTTTACCTATTCTTGAAATAGATTTTTTTTAAAATATTCATATTAATGCTTTAGGATCTTTACTATGGTTAATTTTAGCATTGTACATGCAAAAGTGACCAAAACGTTGTACCAAACAAATAATAAACATTCAATTTTCGGGTGTCATTTTAATGAATACGTTGTATATTGTAAGCTACATGGTCTGGATTCTGGAATACCTACCATACTTAAAATAGCAATTTTCTTGTTGCAATGTTTTCTTTTAGCTAAAATATGATGAAGAATTATAAAATTCGGGCGCGGAGGCAAATATTTATATGATTTTCTACAAAAATAAAGTCAGATTTTACCTATTCTTGATGAATACGTTGTATATTGTAAGCTACATGCGCTGGATTCTAGAATACCTGCCACACTTGAAATTGCAATTTTTTTGTTGCAATGTGTTCTTTTAGCTAAAATATGATTAACAATTGTAAAATTCGGGCGCGGAACCAAATATTTAAATGATTTTTTTACAAAAATAAACTCAGATTTTACCTATCCTTTAAATGGATATTTTTGTTATACATTCATATTCATGCTTTAGGATTTATAATATAGATGGTTTTAAGCATTGGACATGCAAAAGTGACTAAAACGTGGTACCAATCAGATGATAAACATTCAATTTTCGGTTGTCATTTTAATGAATACGTTGTATATTGTAAGCTACATTGGCTGGATTCTAGAATACCTACCACACTTGAAATAGCTATTTTCTTGTTGCAATGTTTTCTTTTAGCTAATATATGATGAAGAATTATAAAATTCGGTCGCGGAAGCAAATATTTATAAGATTTTTTACAAAAATAAAGTCAGATTTTAGTTATTCTTAAAATAGATTTTTTTTTTAAACATTCATATTCATGCTTTAGGTTCTATACTATGGTTAATTTTAGCATTGGACATGCAAAAGTGACCAAAACGTTGTACCAATCATATAATAAACATTCAATATTCGGGTGTAATTTTTAATGAATACGTTGTATATTGTAAGCTATATGGGCTGGATTCTAGAATACCTACCTCACTTGAAATAGCAATTTTCTTGTTGCAATGTTTTCTTTTAGGTAAAATATGATGAAAAATTATAAAATTCGGGCGCGGAAGCAAATATTTATATGATTTTTTACAAAAATAAAGTCAGATTTTACCTTTTCTTGATGAATACGTTGTATATTGTAAGCTACTTGGTCTACATTCTAGAATACCTACTACACTTGAAATAGCAATTTTCTTGTTGCAATGTTTTCTTTCAGATAAAATATGATAAAGAATTATAAAATCCGGGCGCGGAAGCTCATATTTATATGATTTTTTACAAAAATAAAGTCAGATTTACCTATTCTTGAAATATATATTTTTGTTAAAGCATTCATATTCATGCTTTAGGATCTATACTATGGATGGTTTTAAGCATTGGACATGCAAAAGTGACCAAAACGTGGTAACAATCAAAAACAAACATTAAATTTTCGGGTGTCATTTTAATATATACGTTGTATAATGCAGGCTACATGGGCTGGATTCTGGAATACCTACAATACTTGAAATAGCAATTTTTTTGTTGCAATGTTTTCTTTTAGCTAAATTATGATGAAGAATTATAAAATTCAGGCACGAAAGCAAATATTTATATGATTTTTTTACAAAAATTAAGTCAGATTTTACCTATTCTTTATGAATACCTTGTATATTGTAAGCAACATGGGCTGGATTCTGGAATATCTACCACACTTGAAATAGCAATTTTCTTGTTGCAATGTTTTCTTTTAGCTAAAATATGATAAAGAATTATAAAAATCGGGCGCGGAAGCAAATATTTATATAATTTTTTACAATAATAAAGTCAGATTTTACCTATTCTTGAAATGGTTATTTTTGTTAAAACGTTCATATTCATGCTTTAGGATCTATACTATGGATAATTTTAGCATTAGACATGCAAAATGACCAAAACATGGTACCAATCAGATAATTAACGTTTAATTTTCAGGTGTTATTTGAATGAATACGTTGTATATTGTAAGCTACATGAGCTGGATTCTGGAATATCTACCACACTTGAAATAGCAATTTTCTTGTTGCAATGTTTTCTTTTAGCTAAAATATGATGAAGAATTATAAAATTCGGGCGCGGAAGCAAATCTTTATATGATTTTTTACAAAAATAAAGACAGATTTTACCTATTCTTGATGAATACGTTGTATATTGTAAGCTACATGGGCTGGATTCTAGAATACCTACCATCCTTGAAATAGCAATTTTTTGTTGCAATGTTTTCTTTTAGCTATAGTATGATGTAGAATTATAATATTCGTGTGCGGAAGCAAATATTTATATGATTTTTTATAAAAATAATGTCAGATTTTACCTATTCTTGATAAAAACGTTGTATTTTGTAAGCTACATGGGCTGGATTCTAGAATACCTATCACACTTGAAATAGCAATTTTCTTGTTGCAATGTTTTTTTTAGCTAAAATATGACGAAGAATTATAAAATTCTGGCGTGGAAGCATATATTTATATAATTTTTTACAAAAATAAAGTCAGATTTTACCTCTTCTTGAAATGGTTATTTTTGTTAAAACGTTCATATTCATGCTTTAGGATCTATACTATGGTTAATTTTAGCATTGCACATGCAAAAGTGACCAAAACGTTGTACCAAACAGATAATAAACAATCAATATTCGGGTGTCATTTTAATGAATACGTTGTATATTGTAAGCTACATGGGCTGGATTCTGGAATATCTACCACACTTGAAATAGCAATTTTCTTGTTGCAATGTTTTCTTTTAGCTAAAATATGATAAAGAATTATAAAATTCGGGCGCGGAAGCAAATATTTATATGATTTTTTACAATAATAAAGTCAGATTTTACCTATTCTTAAAATGGTTATTTTTGTTAAAACGTTGACATTCATGCTTTATGATCTATACTATGGATAATTTTAGCATTAGACATGCAAAATGACCAAAACATGGTACCAATCAGATAATTAACGTTTAATTTTCGGGTGTCATTTGAATGAATACGTTGTATATTGTAAGCTACATGGGCTGGATTCTGGAATATCTACCACATTTGAAATAGCAATTTTCTTGTTGCAATGTTTTCTTTTAGCTAAAATATGATGAAGAATTATAAAATTCGGGCGCGGAAGCAAATCTTTATATGATTTTTTACAAAAATAAAGACAGATTTTACCTATTCTTGATGAATACGTTGTATATTGTAAGCTACATGGGCTGGATTCTAGAATACCTACCATCCTTGAAATAGCAATTTTTTGTTGCAATGTTTTCTTTTAGCTATAGTATGATGTAGAATTATAATATTCGTATGCGGTAGCAAATATTTATATGATTTTTTACAAAAATAATGTCAGATTTTACCTATTCTTGATAAAAACGTTGTATATTGTAAACTACATGGGCTGGATTCTAGAATACCTATCACACTTGAAATAGCAATTTTCTTGTTGCAATGTTTTTTTTTAGCTAAAATATGATGAAGAATTATAAAATTCTGGCGCGGAAGCAAATATTTATATAATTTTTTACAAAAATAAAGTCAGATTTTACCTCTTCTTGAAATGGTTAGTTTTGTTAAAACGTTCATAATCATGCTTTAGGATCTATACTATGGTTAATTTTAGCATTGCACATGCAAAAGTGACCAAAACGTTGTACCAAACAGATAATAAACAATCAATATTCGGGTGTCATTTTAATGAATACGTTGTATATTGTAAGCTACATGGGCTGGATTCTGGAATATCTACCACACTTGAAATAGCAATTTTCTTGTTGCAATGTTTTCTTTTAGCTAAAATATGATAAAGAATTATAAAATTCGGGCGCGGAAGCAAATATTTATATGATTTTTTACAATAATAAAGTCAGATTTTACCTATTCTTAAAATGATTATTTTTGTTAAAACGTTGACATTCATGCTTTAGGATCTATACTATGGATAATTTTAGCATTAGACATGCAAAATGACCAAAACATGGTACCAATCAGATAATTAACGTTTAATTTTCGGGTGTCATTTGAATGAATACGTTGTATATTGTAAGATACATGGGCTGGATTCTGGAATATCTACCACATTTGAAATAGCAATTTTCCTGTTGCAATGTTTTCTTTTAGCTAAAATATGATGAAGAATTATAAAATTCGGGCGCGGAAGCAAATCTTTATATGATGTTTTACAAAAATAAAGACAGATTTTACCTATTCTTGATGAATACGTTGTATATTGTAAGCTACATGGGCTGGATTCTAGAATACCTACCATCGTCGAAATAGCAATTTTTTGTTGCAATGTTTTCTTTTAGCTATAGTATGATGTAGAATTATAATATTCGTATGCGGAAGCAAATATTTATATGATTTTTTACAAAAATAATGTCAGATTTTACCTATTCTTGATAAAAACGTTGTATATTGTAAACTACATGGGCTGGATTCTAGAATACCTATCACACTTGAAATAGCAATTTTCTTGTTGCAATGTTTTTTTTTAGCTAAAATATGATGAAGAATTATAAAATTCTGGCGCGGAAGCAAATATTTATATAATTTTTTACAAAAATAAAGTTAGATTTTACCTCTTCTTGAAATGGATATTTTTGTTAAAACATTCATATTCATGCTTTAGGATCTATACTATAGATAGTTTTAAGTATTGGACTTGCAAAAGGGTCCAAAACGTGGTACCAATCAGACAATTAACGTTCAATTTTCGGGTGTCATTCTAATGAATACGCTGTATATTGTAAGCTACATGGGCTAGATTCTAGAATAACTACCACACTTGAAATAGCAATATTCTTGTTGCAATGTTTTCTTTTAGCTAAAATACAATAAAGAATTATAAAATTCGAAAGCGGAAGCAAATATTTATTTGGATTCTAGAATACCTTCCACACTTAAAATAGCAAATTTCTTGTTGCAATGTTTTCTTTTAGCTAAAATAGGATGAAGAATTATAAAATTCAGGCGCGGAAACAAATATTTATATAATTTTTTACAAAAATAAAGTTAGATTTTACCTATTCTTGATGATTAAGTTGTATATTGTAATCTACATGGGCTGGATTCTAAAATACTTACCACACTTGAATAGCAATTTTCTTGTTGCAATGTTTTCTTTTAGCTAAAATATGATGAAGAATTATAAAATTTGGGCGCGGAAGCAAATAATTATATAATTTTTTACAAAAATAAAGTCAGATTTTACCTATTCTTGATAAATATGTTGTATATTGTAAGCTACATGGCCTGGATTCTAGAATACCTACAACACTTGAAATAGCAATTTTCTTGTTGCAATGTTTTCTTTTAGCTAAAATATGGTGAAAAATGATAAAATTCGGTTGCGGAAGCAAATATTAATATGATTTTTTACAAAAATAATGTCAGATTTTACCTATTGTTGAAATGGATATTTTTGTTAAAACATTCATATTCATGCTTTAGGATCTATACTATGCATAATTTTAGCATTGGACGTGCAAAAGTGACCAAAACGTGGTACCAATCAGATAATAAACATTCATTTTTCAGGTGTCATTTTATTGACTACGTTGTACATTGTAAGCTACATGGGCTGGATTCTAGAATACCTACCACACTTGAAAGAGCAATTTTCTTGTTGCAATGTTTTCTTTTAGCTAAAATATGAAGAAGAATTATAAAATTCGGGCGCAGAAGCAAATATTCATATCATTTTTTACAAAAATAAAGTCAGATTTTACCTGTCCTTGATCAATACGTTGTATATTGTAAGCTACATGGGCTGGATTCTAGAATACCTACCACACTTGAATAGCAATTTTCTTGTTGTAATGTTTTCTTTTAGCTAAAATATGATGAAGAATTATAAAATTTGTGCGCGGAAGCAAATATTTATATGATTTTTTACAAAAATAAAGTCAGATTTTACCTATTCTTGATAAATACGTTGTATATTGTAAGCTACATGGCCTGGATTCTAGAATACCTACAACACTTGAAATAGCAATTTTGTTGTTGCAATGTTTTCTTTTAGCTAAAATATGATGAAGAATTATAAAATTCGGGCGCGGAAGCAAATATTTATATGCTTTTTTTAAAAATAAAGTCAGATTTTACCTATTCTTGATGAATACGTTGTATATTGTAAGCTACATAGGCTGGATTCTAGAATAATTACCACACTTGAAATAGCAATTTTCTTGTTGCAATGTTTTCTTTTAGCTAAAATATGGTGAAAAATGATAAAATTCGGTTTTATATTAATATGAGTTTTTACAAAAATAAAGTCAGATTTTACCTATTGTTAAAATGGTTATTTTTGTTAAAACATTCATATTCATGCTTTAAGATCTATACTATGGATAATTTTAGCATTGGACGTGCAAAAGTGACCAAAACGTGGTACCAATCAGATAATAAACATTCATTTTTCCAGTGTCATTTTAATGACTACGTTGTATATTGTAAGCTACATGGGCTGGATTCTAGAATACCTAGCACACTTGAAATAGCAATTTTCTTGTTGCAATGTTTTCTTTTAGCTAAAATATAATGCAGAATTATAAAATTTGGGCGCGGAAGCAAATATTTATATGATTTTTTACAAAAATAAAGTCAGATTTTACCTATTCTTGATGAATACGTTGTATATTGTAAGCTACATGGCCTGGATTCTAGAATACCTACCACACTTGAAATAGCAATTTTCTTGTTGCAATGTTTTCTTTTAGCTAAAATATGATGAAGAATTATAAAATTCGGGCGCGGAAGCCATTATTTATATGATTTTTTACAATATTAAATTGAGATTTTACCTGTTCTTGAAATGGATATTTTCTTAAAACATTCATGTTCATGTTTTGGGATCTATACTTTGGATGGTTTTAAGCATTGGACTTGCAAAAGTGATCAAAACGTGGTACTAATCAGATAATAAACATTCAATTTTCGGGTGTCATTTCAATGAATACGTTGTATATTGTAAGCTACATGGCTGGATTCTAGAATCCCTACCACACTTGAAATAGCAATTTTCTTGTTGCAATGTTTTCTTTTAGCTAAAATATGATGAAGAATTATAAAATTCGGGCCCGGAAGCAAATATTTATATGATTTTTTACAAAAATAAAGTCAGATTTTACCTATTGTTGAAATGGACATTTTTGTTAAAACATTCATATTCATGCTTTAGGATCTATACTATGGATAATTTTAGCATTGGACGTGCAAAAGTGACCAAAACGTGGTACCAATCAGATAATAAACATTCATTTTTCCAGTGTCATTTTAATGACTACGTTGTATATTGTAAGCTACATGGGCTGGATTCTAGAATACCTACTACACTTGAAATAGCAACTTTCTTGTTGCAATGTTTTCTTTTAGATAAAATATGATGCAGAATTATAAAATTCGGGCTCGGATGCAAATATTTATATGATTTCTTACAAAGATAAAGCCAGATTTTACCTTTTCTTGATGAATACGTTGTATATTTTAAGCTACATGGGTTGGATTCTAGAATACCTACCACACTTAAAATAGCAATTTTCTTGTTGCAATGTTTTCTTTTAGCTAAAATATGATGAAGAATTATAAATTTCGGGCGCGAAAGCAATTATTTATATGATTTTTTACAAAATTAAAGTCAGGTTTTACCTGTTCTTGAAATGAATATTTTCTTAGAACATTTATATTCATGCTTTAGGATCTATACTATGAATCGTTTTAAACATTGGACATGCAAAAGTGACCAAAATGTGGTACCAATTAGATAATAAACATTCAATTTTCGGGTGTCATTTTAATGAATACGTTGTATATTGTAAGCTACATGGGCTGGTTTCTAGAATACCTACCACTCTTGAAATAGTAATTTTCTTGTTGCAATGTTTTCATTTAGCTAAAATATGATGAAGAATTATAAAATTCGGGCGCGGAAGCAAATATTGATATGATTTTTTACAAAAATAAAGTCATATTTTACCTATTCTTGATGAATACGTTGTATATTGTAAGCTACATGGGCTGGATTCAAGAATACCTATCACACTTGAAATAGCAATTTAGAATTATAAAATTCGGGCGCGGAAGCAAATAATTATATGATTTTTTACAAAAATAAAGTCAGATTTTACCTTTTCTTGATCAATACGTTGTATATTGTGAGCTACATGGGCTGGATTCTAGAATACCTACCACACTGGAAATAGCAATTTTCTTGTTGCAATGTTTTTTTTTAGCTAAAATATGATGAAAAATTATAAAATTAGGGCGCGGAAGTCAGATTTTACCTATTTTTGAAATGGATATTTTTGTTAAAACATTCATATTCATGCTTTAGAATCTATACTATGGATGGTTTTAAGCATTGGACATGCAAAAGTGATCAAAACGTTGTACCAATCAGATAATAAACATTCAATTTTCGGGTGTCATTTTAATGAATACGTTGTATATTGTAAGCTACTTGAGCTGGATTCTAGAATACCTACCACACTTGATATAGCAATTTTCTTGTTGCAATATTTTCTTTTAGCTAAAATATAATGAAGAATTATAAAATTCGGGCGCGGAAGTAAATATTAATATGATTTTTTACAAAAATAAAGTCAGATTTTACATATTCTTGAAATGGATATTTTTGTTAAAACATTCATATTCATGCTTTAGGATCTATACTATGGATAATTTTAGCATTGGACGTGCAAAAGTGACCAAAACGTGGCAACAATGAAATAATAAACATTAATTTTTCGGGTGTCGTTTTAATGAATACGTAGTATATTGTAAGCTACATGGGCTGGATTCTAGAGTACTTACCACACTTGAAATAGCAATTTTCTTGTTGCAATGTTTTCTTTTAGCAAAAATATGATGAGGAATTATAAAATTTGGGCGCGAAAGCAAATATTTATATGATTTTTTACAAAAATAAAGTCAGATTTTACCTATTCTTGATAAATACGTTGTATATTGTAAGCTACATGGGCTGGATTCTAGAATACCTACCACACTTGAAATAGCAATTTTCTTGTTGCAATGTTTTCTTTTAGCTAAAATATGATGAAGAATTATAAATTTCGGGCGAGAAAGTCAGATTTTACATATTTTTGAAATGGATATTTTTGTTAAAACATTCATATTCATGCTTTAGGATCTATACTATGGATGGTTTTAAGCATTATACATGCAAAAGTGACCAAAACGTGGTACTAATCAGATATTGAACATTTAATTTTCGGGAGTCTATTTAATGAATACGTTGTATATTGTAAGCTACATGGGATGGCTTCTAGAAAACCTACCACACTTGAAATAGCAAATTTCTTGTTGCAATGTTTTCTTTTAGATAAAATATGATGAAGAATTATAAAATTCGGGCGCGGAAGCAAATGTTTATATGATTTTTTACAAAAATAAAGTCAGATTTTACCTATTCTTGATGAATACGTTGTATGTTGTAAGCTACATGAGCTGGATTCTGCAATACCTACTACACTTGAAATAGCAATTTTCTTGTTGCAATGTTTTCTTTTAGCTAAAATATAGAGAATTATAATATTCAGGCCCGGAAGCAAATATTTATATGATTTTTTACAAAAATAAAGTCAGATTTTACCAATTCTTGAAATGGATATTTTTGTTAAAAAATTCATATTCATTCTTTAGGATCTATACTACGGATGGTTTTAAGCATTATACATGCAAAAGTGACCAAAACGTGGTACCAATAAGATAATAAACAGTCAATTTTTGGGAGTCATATTTATGAATACATTGTATATTGTAAGCTACATGGGCTTTATTTTAGAATACCTACCACACTTAAAATAGCTATTTTCTTGTTGCAATGTTTTCGCTTAGCTAAAATATGATGAAGAAATATAAAATTCGGGCGCGGAAGCAAATATGTATATGATTTTTTACAAAAATAAAGTCAGATTTTACCTATTCTTGATTAATACGTTGTATATTGTAAGCTACATGGGCTAGATTCTAGAATACTTACCACTAGAGCTGCCACTTTTATGCAAATGCATATTTTGTTTGCTAATACATATTTCAATTAGACCTTGATTTCTGGACGAATCAAACAAAATGTAACCTATATTTTCAATATGACAGAGCATAAAAATGCATAATTCATAATATTATGCATATTTTACTATTTTGTGCATATTTTTAGATTTTTGTGTATATTTTGAGCATACTTTTTGTTTTCGTGTATATTTTTTTAGATTTTTTAGCAAATTATTATTTGTTTATTAATTTTTTTTTTCATTAAATTTTAAATGTTTGTCTTTATGTTGGTAACTTGTGAACTTACAGAATTAAACGGATGAGTCCAACGAGACAAAACTTTTCTTGGTTTGTTTGTTTTTGGTAAGCCAAACAGAGAAAATAGAGATAAAACATATGTCTACTAGTATTATTTGAGTATTGCTCACTAGAGGCGCCCGTGCTTTTAAGATTAACATTAGAATTAGAACTTTTAAATTAATGTCTTTCAGAAATAATTATATCTAATGCATCGTTGATAAAACAAAAACCGTAAATAATAATAAATAACAGAAAATAATGACAACTACACTGATGCCTCTAGCGAGCAAAGCTCGAACAAAACTTTCTTTATATATCTATCTCTATTTTCTTTTTCGGGCTTACCGAAAATAAAAGGTTCAATACGGAAGGATAGGGTATGTTTTGTCTAGCTATATATATTGTCGTTGGATGTGTCCATAACTTGATACTAGCGGATTAAAATGAATAGACGTCACTTAACCTACGAAGAAGTAAGGAACCAAATTAGAGAAGAAATAAAAAATCAATATTTGTGGTTTACTGTTCATGAAACCACCAACAGTAGAGGAGAATATGTTGCAAATTTAATAGTTGGGAAGTTGAATGGAGATTCTAATACCAACTCGTATTTATTGCAGTCGAAAGTCTTAGAAAAAACTAATTTTGCAACTTTGTCGCGTTTTGTAAATAAAGGGCTGTTATTTTTATTTAATGGTGATACGCAGTACAAGAATAAAATGATTCTTATGATTACTGACGCCCCGTCCTTATATGATAAAAGCTGGTCAAACACTTAAGGTTTTCTACCCAGACTTAATCCACGTAACATGTTTAGCGCATGCTCTTAATCTGGTAGCTGAAGCAGTACGTTCCTCTTACCCAAAAATTAATATTTTACATAATAATGGGAAGAAAGTTATTTTTAAAGTCACCTTTGCGAAACGAAGCATTTCGCGATATGTGCACTGGAATTCCATTGCCACCAGAACCAATAGTCACTCGATGGGGAACGTGGCTAGATGCTGTAAAATATTATGCAGACCACTATACAGCATTTAAGATGGTAGTAGAATCATTGAACTCAGACTCTGCTGCAATTGTTGAATGTAAAAAACTACTGTCGCAACCAGAAATTAAAGCTCAGCTGCAATTCAATAAAGCACGTTTTGCATTTCTTTCAAATACAATAAAAACATGAGAATCACAAAATTTGGAATTAACCAGTGCAATTAAATTAATTGAAAACGCCAAAGCACAAATTACAAGGGTATCAGGTCCTTACAGTAAAATTATTAAAGATAAATTTACAGTTGTTCTGACAAAAAACCCCAGTTTCACCACTTTAATAAAATATATCTTCAGTTTTGGAGGGTAACAAAAAAATATAAAATTGATTGAAAATGACAATATTAAACAATTAGTAGCTAACTTCAAATTTGCCCCTGTTACTTCATGTGATGTAGAACGTTCCTTTTCAAATTATAAACACATTTTATCAAATAGACGTTATTTAATTACTAATATTAATATTAAAAAATATTTAATTTGTTACTGTAACAATAACTTAAATATTTAATTGAATTTTTGTTTTTTAAAGTATTGCATTATATTATTGATCTATCCGATGTTTAAAACATAATTATAGTTTAACATTAAAATGTTTTTCTTATGTTCAGTGCAATTTTTGTTATGTATTCATATTTATCAGTGTTTGTATTTTATATGTAGTGTTGGAAATATAAAAAAAAAACATAAAATGAGTTTTATGTGAATAAAATTATATTTTTAATGCATATATTCTTAAAATTTGACACCATTTTATGTGCATATTTTGTCCCTTTTAAGTGCATAAAAGTGTCAGCTCTACTTACCACACTTGAAATAGCAATTTTCTTGTTGCAATGTTTTCTATTAGCTAAAATATGATGAAGAATTATAAAATTCGGGCGCGGAAGCAAATATTTATATGATTTTTTACAAAATTAAAATCAGATTTTACCTGTTCTTGAAATGGATATTTTCTTAAAACATACATATTCTTGCTTTAGGATCTATACTATGGATGGTTTTAAGCATTGGACATGCAAAAGTGATCAAAACGTGGTACCAATCAGATAATAAACATTTAATTTGCGGGTGTCATTTTAATGAATACGTTGTATATTGTAAGTTACATGGCTGGAATCTAGAATTCCTACCACACTTGAAATAGCAATTTTCTTGTTGCAATGTTATCTTTTAGCTAAAACATGATAAAAAAAATATAAAATTCGGGCGCGGAAGCAAATATTTATATGATTATTTACAAAAATAAAGTCAAATTTTACCTTTTCTTGATGAATACGGTGTATATTGTAAGCTACATGGGCTGGATTCTAAAATACCTACCACACTTGAAATAGCAATTTTTTTGTTGCAATGTTTTCTTTTAGCTAAATATGGTGAAGAATTATAATATTCGGGCTCGGAAGCAAATATTTATATAATTTTTTATAAAAATAAAGTCAGATTTTACCTATTCTGGAAATGGATATTTTTGTTAAAACATTCATATCCATGCATTAGGATCTATACTATGGATAATTTTAGCATTGGACGTGCAAAAGTGACCAAAACGTGGTACCAATTAGATAATAAACATTCAATTTTCAGGTGTCATTTTAATAAATGCTTTGTATATTGTAAGCTACATGGGCTGGATTCTAGGATACCTACCACACATGAAATAGCAATTTTCTTGTTGCAATGTTTTGTATTAGCTAAAATATGATGAAGAATTATAAAATTCGGGCGCGAAAGCAAATATTTATATGATTTTTTACAAAATTAAAATCAGATTTTACCTGTTCTTGAAATGGATATTTTCTTAAAACATACATATTCTTGCTTTAGGATCTATACTATGGATGGTTTTAAGCATTGGACATGCAAAAGTGATCAAAACGTGGTACCAATCAGATAATAAACATTTAATTTGCGGGTGTCATTTTAATGAATACGTTGTATATTGTAAGTTACATGGCTGGAATCTAGAATTCCTACCACACTTGAAATAGCAATTTTCTTGTTGCAATGTTATCTTTTAGCTAAAACATGATAAAAAAAATATAAAATTCGGGCGCGGAAGCAAATATTTATATGATTATTTACAAAAATAAAGTCAAATTTTACCTTTTCTTGATGAATACGGTGTATATTGTAAGCTACATGGGCTGGATTCTAAAATACCTACTACACTTGAAATAGCAATTTTTTTGTTGCAATGTTTTCTTTTAGCGAAATATGGTAAAGAATTATAAAATTCGGGCTAGGAAGCAAATATTTATATAATTTTTTACAAAAATAAAGTCAGATTTTACCTGTTCTTGAAATGGATATTTTTGTTAAAACATTCATATCCATGCTTTAGGATCTATACTATGGATAATTTTAGCATTGGACGTGCAAAAGTGACCGAAACGTGGTACCAATCAGATAATAAACATTTTATTTTCGGGTGTCATTTTAATGAATACGTTGTATATTGTAAGCTACATGGGCTACATTCTAGAATACCTACCACACTTGAAATAGCAATTTTCTTGTTGCAATGTTTTCTTTTAGCTAAAATATGATGAATAATTATAAAATTCGGCGCGAAAGCAAATATTTATATGATTTTTTACAAAAATAAAGTTAGATTTGACCTATTCTTGATAAATACGTTGTATATTGTAAGCTACATGGGCTGGATTCTAGAATACTTACCACACTTGAAATAGCAATTTTCTTGTTGCAATGTTTTCTATTAGGTAAAATATGATGAAGAATTATAAAATTCGGGCGCGGAAGCAAATATTTATATGATTTTTTACAAAAATAAAGTCATATTTTACCTATTCTTGATGAATACGTTGTATATTGTAACCTAAATTGGCTGGATTCTAGAATACCTACCACACTTGAAATAGCAATTTTCTTGTTGCAATGTTTTCTTTTAGCTAAAATATGATGAAGAATGATAAAATTCGGGCGCGAAAGCAAATATTTATATGATTTGTTACAAAAATAAAGTCAGATTTTATCTATTCTTGAAATGGATATTTTTGTTAAAACATTCATATTCATGCTTTAGGATCTATACTATGGATGTTATTAAGCATTGGACTTGCAAAAGTTACCAAAACGTGGTACCAATCAGATAATAAACATTCAATTTTTGAGGGCTAGCGTGCAGAATTGACAAAAATGTTTCATGTCGATCGGCTTTTGTTTTATGCAAAAAGTTGTCAGAAGTATGTCGTGTTTGGTATCAAATGAAAGGTCTCGGAGATGGCTAGCGTGCAGAATTGACAAAAAATGTGCTATGTCGATCGGCTTTTGTTTTTTGCAAAAGGTTGTCACAAGTATATAGTGTTTGGTATCAAATGACAGTCTGGGTGTGGGCTAGCGTGTAGATATGATAAAAATGTTTCATGTCGATCGACTTTTGTTTAATGCAGAAAGTTGTCGGAAGTATGTCGTGTATAGTATCAAATGGAAGGTCTCGGTGAGAGCTGTCGACATATTAGAAGTATATCGTGTTTGCAATCTAATGAAAGGTCTCAGTGAGGCCTGACGTGGAAATTTGAAATAATTGTTTCATGTCGATCGGCATTTTTTTTTTGCACTGACAGCGGAGCTCTAGGGAATGCTCGGCGTAGCCGAGAATTCGCTAGAAAATAATACTAATTAAATATTTTATTAGATTATAAGTACAAATTATTTGACAATATGTGAAAAAAAGAATACATACAAAGTAATATCTGAATGCAAATCTTCTTTCTTTTAATCATATACTATTTTGATTGATTCAATATCTATATATCTATCTATCTATATTTGGATTCATCCCGAGCATCGCAAAAACTTTGCTCACGGGTACAGGTCAAACCATTCATGTAATAATTTTAATATTATTTTATTAGATGCGGTTTAATGAGGACCAATCGCTTTTGGGTATCCCATATTTTTACCGTGCATAGTTTTTGTGTAAAAAATCGAAAACTAAGCGAAAAAGGAAAACTGGAACAAAACTGAAAAAAATATCCTAGATGCCAGGTTTAAATTTAAAAAGAATTACTGTGCCATCCGTCATTTTTGACAATTCAATATGAAACTTTTAATTGATTTATTTTGAAAATGAAAAGAGATATTGTAAAGGTAATTATATTTTTACACATTATAATAGTGAGCGAAATATATACAAATACACTGAATGTTAAGTGTGGTGTATTTAAAATATTTAATTTTATGACTTCTGGCGTACATCATACGTAAGGGTACCAAAAATATAAATAGGCAATTATAAATTGTAAATATAATATATTTTGTTATAAATCAGTATATTTTAATGATTCGTACATATACATTCCAATAAAAACGTATTTTAAATAAAAAAAACCAATTCCATTTTCACTTTTGTTTGAGAACTGCTTTCCACCATTGCAGGTACATTTCAAAACAATAAATCTTGAGAAATAAGGCGAATTAAAAGGTAATGTTTGTATTATTATGTCTATTACTATAAAATCTAATTTAACTATATATTTTTTTTTTTTTTGAATTAAAACACTTTAAATTATAAGGTGATGCATGACCCGCTTTTTTGACAGATGGACTCATAAAGTGACAGATAGCTGGGTATAAAAGACTATTTCAGGGAGTGATTCTAAAATTACAGCGAGATATTGTATGAAAATTATCGCAAATCATCATTAATACATGTACGTTAAGGTATAATATAAATATTTGCATAATAATTGTAAATTTTGTTCATTTTTAGTTAGTTATCCTAACCTACATGAACTTTGACATATCGAGATGTAATTATAAATAAAATGAAGCAATTAGTTTGATAAAAATCATTATTATAAGTGAAAATATAACGTATCCCTCAAAATGAAACCAGGAAATTGGATGATATGATAAAATTTTACAAAAATTTCGCATTTGACACTTCAGTTGGAGACACGAACTAGTTCGCAGCGTGAAAATATCATTTTTACTACAATATATAGTAAAATATCGTATAAAATATTATTTAAATAATGTATTTTACAGGTATTTTAATGTAGAATATAAATATTTGTATATTAATAGTAAATATGATACATTTTTAGTTAGTTCTCGTAACCTACATGTACTCAGGTATACCGATATGAAATTTTAAATAAATTAAAACAATTCATTGGGCAACTATTGTTAAAATAAGTGACAATATAACATATTCTTTAAAATACAACTCAAAGAATATTCTAAAATTTTTACCACAAAAATATAATTTAATTCCATAAACCATTGTTTTACTATCACTGGTTTATATTGTTTTACCGACATCAAATTGAGCGAACTTCATGTTAAATCAATTTTTAGAATAGATAAAATCTGACTTTATTTTTGTACAAAATCATATAAATATTTGCTTCCGTGCCCTAATTTTATGTTTTTTGTCATTGTTTAGCTAAAGGAAGACATTGCAACAAAAAAATTGCAATTTTAAGAATGGTAGGCATACTAGAATCCAGCCTAATAAAAAATACTCGCATCAATGTAAAATTATTTACTTTTGCAGTTTAGAACGGAAATATATACAAGCGGATTTACTGCGGGCAACAAAGTATGAGTTTATTTCAATGTTTTTCTATTTATTTATATTTATTATCAATTACAGCTTTTAATTTGTGTGACAAATAAATTTGAAGCCTAAACAAGTTCTGCATTTCTTATAATTCTACAAAGGAAGCAGAAGAACTTTTTGTTTACGGAATACAATGCCTGCAAGATAGGAGACTTTTCATTTTATGTGAGTACATATTTTAATTTATTAGTTTCATCATCGTCATTACATATATTATTAAAAATAGTCTTAATAGTATAAATAATTATTGCAAAACTGCGTAGTTCTTAAATTTTATTTCCTGGAAATAAATATTAACATTTGCTTCCACAGGCGTTTATTGTTATTATTTTTTTGTACAATCACTTTGATGTCAATACTTAAAATATACCTTACATTCATTATTTATTATTATTTTCTTCATTATCTGCATGGTTTTGAATTTAATCAAATTACTAAAATCAAAATACAGTATAATAAAAATTCGCACGTCCATGAACATAAATTGCAAATTTTCTTCCTAGACATATAGTTTAGTAGCTTTTAAAGAAAATTGGTAATCACATGATTATCACTTGCTTTTGATCAGGCTGTATAATTATTTTAAATAGAACAATTATTTGCATACACCCACAAATTTTAAAATTTTACAATATATAATAACTGAATTATCAAAAAATTATTGTTTTATATAATTATTGTTAAATTGTCGGTAACTAATATTCCGTATTTACCACAATGTCCTGTCGTTATTACAGGTTTTTTATTTATTGGGATTTATTAAATTATAATTTTATTTTTATAATTAGGCATGCTTAGGAAAACAAAATTTGTTTAATTACTTAATTGTTCTTTCACGCTGTGTAAGGCAGTTATATTTATTGTGTTTTCAATAAATCGAATTGCGAATATAACTGATAGTTTTGATAATTTGTTCTCTACTGCAGAATAATATATTTAAAAAATCCCGTTTGTTGTACTGCCAAATTTGAATTTAAGGTGAGAATTTATTTTTCATATCTTTTATTTAACTATAGGTAATTTCATGGTTAAATATTTATTTTTTTCTCTCTTTTAATTGTTAATAAAATGAAATTGCCCTTGGAATTACCATAATTTTATATACATATATTGATAATGTTGGACAAGTATTTTTATTTTTATTTTACTATAGGTGTGAAAATAATCTGCAGTTGCGAAGCAGTAAGAGTGCAAGCATATATATTCAAAATAGAAAAAAAAGTATTCCTGTTTGAAGCTGCAGCCTGACGTATTGCTGAAAATATTAACACAGAACACTGACTCATTGCTGGTAAAGGTAACACTGAAAATAACAACGCACTCAAAACCTGTAAGTGTTTATTTTAATTTCTGTAATAACACAAGTGTAACAAAATGCCAACTAAAAGTGAAAAAAATCGCCTTAAGCGTAAAGAACGACACGCAAAAAATATAGTTAATAATAATAGCTGCATAAATTCGGATAATAGTGTTGTAGAAAATGAATGTATAAATCGTCAGGTTATGTCAGGCAATTCAGAAGAATTATTTATAAAACGAAGTAAAGATTGTGAAGTAGAAAATAATAATCAAACGGGTAATTTAAATACAGGTATTGAAACAGTTGGCAATCAAATGCAGCTAATAGAACGTGATTATAATACTTTAATGAATCCTGCAGGATATTTAGAAGACATCATATAGACTTTTTCTTTTTGTTAGTACGTTCTGTAACTGAGTTAGACCCTCAGCCAACAGTGTACGTAGATGCTCCAGACCGAATAGTTGAAATTGAGCAAGGAACAAGACACCTACAAATTTTATTCGTGCCAGGTGCAAATATTGGGAGCGTTGGTCATTGGATTACAGCGTATTATGACGGATTAGAAATTACAATTTACGATAGCATGAATTCCCAGAATTTAAATGCAGGTGTTAAATTATATTTAGAAAGATTATTCCCCTATAGTCCCTCAATTAGGTTTGTACGGGTTCAACAACAGACTAACACCTATGATTGCGGGTTGTTTGCAATAGCTTTTTTTACAAGTTTAATACTTAACCGTAATCCTGAGCATGAAACTTACGATAGTAATAGACTTAGATCACACGTTTTACAAATGTTTCGAACACGTAATATAACAGCATTTCCAGTAAGTCGTCAACAGCAATTGAAAGAAAATTATTTAAAACGTAAGGCGAACGAAACAGACGAAGAACGCGTTAAACGTCTAAGAGAGAACGACAACTATAAATTAAAATATATAGCTAATGAAAAAATTAATGATAAAATAAGGCGTATAGAGAAACAAAAGGAACTAAATTCTAATTCTATTGCTCGCGAAACATCACAAGAAAAAACAAGTAGATTGGAAAAACTTATATCAAATTTTAATAATTACGAGCAAAATGAAACAGCAGAACAAAAGGAGAATAGATTAGCAAGACTTAAAGAGAATTTTCAAAATTATTTACAAAATGAAACATTAGATAAAAAAACGGATAGGCTGCAAAAGTTAAAATTTAATTTAAAAGAATATATTAAGAATGAAACTCCCGAGCAAAAACAAACACGTTTAGAAAAATATAGAGATAACTTTGATAATTTAGTTGAAACGGAAACTGTAGAACAAAAACAGAAACGATTAACGAAAATAACATTATTAATAAAAATAAAATTAAAATGCGTAAAAACAAGGTTTCTAATGATACACATATGTTAGCAAGGAGAGCATTAGGAATTCAAATTGAGCCCCATTCCTTAGGAGAAATGAATGTTGTCTGTTCACATTGCTCCTCTGTTAATTTTTCATACGAAAAGCCCTCGGACGGCAAATTTACTTATTGCTGTCGAAAGGGAAAATTAAAAGTAGATCATTTAAATGAGTTCCCTGAATATATTAAAAATCTAATGTTAGGTACAGATTCAGATAGCAGAAACTTTAGAGAAAATATTAGGCAATACAATAGCGCGTTAGCATTCGCAACATTTGGGGCTAAAATTTCTGCGCCTCCTGGCAGGAGGCCTTACTGTTTCCGCATTCACGGTCAAATTTATCATGATTCTGCTATGTATCCTAAACAAAATGAAACAGAAAAATATGCCCAATTATATATCATCAATTCAAATGATGCATTACAGAAGCGAATGAACGTTGAGTATAATAAAAATTGTAAACCAAATATCATGGGGCAATTAGATGTAATACTTAGGGTTAATCCGTATTGTCAGGCGTATATGATGTTGAAAGAAGTAAAATAGAGAGAAATAGCCAAAGCTAACCAAACAAATCAGTCGATACCAGAAATAAATTTGTGGATTGTAAATGATAGAAAAAAATCTGATGTGTCCAACACAATACCTCCCGCAACTGTAGTAATACATATATTCTATATAAGTTTTTCAATACATTTAATTTGTAGTTTTAAAATTAGTTTGTTATTGCAGTTCAGAATATTTTTAATTCATTTCATACCTAAAATTTCCTTCATAAAATTTGTATGACCAATATGACAGCTATTTTTGACGTTACTAAAACCGGAACCGAACTTACCTTGATTCACGCATGCAAATGTATGTATGCCTTATATATTTCTTCCACCTTTTCTAATTTTACAATAACACTACTTCATATTTACTTATGTTATCTTTTACATTTACTTACATCAAATTTGACATCATATGTCAAATTTTGTGAACATATGAATAACTCATCTGTTTTATCGAAATTTCTCAGCCTAAACGATATGTAAAATTATTATAATTTATATATTTTTTTTCTATCTAGCTAGAAGTTATATATAAACGTAATTATGCAGATCGGTAGAAAATTAAAGAGTCTTTATATTTAATAATATCGTAATTAGCGAAAAAATTGTATTAGAGGTATTTTCTTTGAAAAACGGTCTAAAGCTTCAAATAAAGTACTACTTCCTGTTAACCAATTATAGTCAAAATCTAATCAGTTCATCATATTTGAATATAAGTCATAAATACCAAATATTATATTTTTACATGTCTCGTATTGAAGATATCGTGGATGAAAAATCGTCACAGACACACACACGCACACACACACGGACATACAGACATCACGGTAAAAATAGTAAAATAGTATTCTAGGGACTCTAATTCGTGCTCATATGTTGAAAACTCATACTCGAGAAATCTGACCAAAAACAATACCTCCCTTATCTATATATTGATAGGCGGGAGGTAAAAAGATAAACGTAGGTACAATATCCCAACATGTAATCAGGTGGCAGTTGTTTTTACATCCAATGACGGTGAGCCACCAATAGATAGGAACATTCGTGTCCATTCAAAAGTTGGCGGTTTAGTTCGAATAAATCAGTTTAGTGAATACTGCGACCCCATGTCTTATCCTTTATTATTTCCTCGCGGTGAATGTGGCTGGAACATGAATTCAAAACAAGCTGACGGTGTTAAAAAACAAAGCATGTTACAATTTTACATGAACAGATTAGCGGTTAGAAACACATTTAACCCATGTTTAGAAGCCGGTGAACTAACCCAACAATACATTGTAGATGCGTATGTTAAAGTCGAAGCCGAAAGATTAACGTACATTAGATTAAATCAGCCTACTCTCAGGGCTATATAGTGGGTTGATGGACCACATTAATAATTTGGCAGACAATGAAGGTGAAAAAGCAGGCACCATGATTATTTTACCGTCTACATTTCAAGGTGGTAGTCGATTTATGCTAAAAATGTACCAAAATGCCATGTCTATTGTTAGAGAATTTGGCCGCCCTGATCTATTTATAACAGTGACCTGTAACCCAAAATGGCCAGAAATTGTACAACAGTTGCGCGAGGGTGAAACCTCTGCTGACCGCCCAGACATAACCGCCAGAGTTTTTAACGGAAAAATAAAAAGTATGTTGCATGAATTTTTACATGACAATATTTTTGGGTAAGTTGTAGCATTCATATTTGTAATTGAATTTCAAAAACGCGGTCTGCCTCACATGCATTTATTATTAACTTTAGATAGTGCAAGTAAAATCCGTAACAAAGATGACATTGACGAAATAGTCAGTGCAGAAATTCCCGACGAGGACGCAGAACCGGAATTATACCAATTAGTTCGTTCACATATGATTCACGGTCCGTGCGGTATTCTAAACAAAAATTCGCCGTGTATGAACGAAAATAAATGTTCAAAAATGTTCCCTAAAGATTTTAGAAATGAAACACATGAAAACATTAACGGTTACCCCCTGTATAAACGGTCAAATAATAATGCAAAAATGTACATTCTTTGGAAAAATGGTTTAGTTAAATACATGGTAGACAATAGGTGGATAGTTCCGTACAATCCGTATTTGTTAAAAAAATATAGAAGCCACATTAATGTTGAAATATGCGCATCTGTAAAAAGTATAAAATATATTTATGATTATTTGTGCAAGGGGCATGATTGCGCGAGCGTCAAATTAGGACAACTTGATAAAAACAAAGTTATACAGTGGGATGAAATAAACGGTTATTTAGATGCTAGATATGTATCTGCCCCAGAATGTTGTTGGAGGCTTTTAGAATATCCGTTGCATGACAAGTCTCATACAATAATGGAATTAGCAGTACATTTAAAAAATCAACGGGCGGTATTTTTCACTAACGGTCAGGAAAGAAAAGCAGTTGAACGAGCAGCGAAAAAAAATACAACATTAACAGCTTGGTTCCTACTCAATGAAATAGACGTTAATGCCCGGCAATATGTTTACATGGAAATTCCTAAATATTATGTATTTGCTAATAATGCATGGAAAGCTAGACAACGTGAGAAAAAGCCACCTATCGGCCGAATGATTTCTGTTAGCCCTAGAGATATTGAAAGATTTCATTGGTACACGCAAAAGGTGCCACAAGTTTCGAAGACTTGCGTACCGTCGACGGCAAGTTATATAATACATATCAGAAAGTTGCTCGTGCATTAGGTCTTTTAGCTAATGATAAAGAGTGCGAAAATTGTTTAGACGAGGCTGTGTTGAGTAAATTTCCCAGACAACTGCGTGAATTATTTGCTTATTTAATTTGCTTCCATACGTCAACCAATGCCCTCAGCTTATGGGAAAAATTTAAGCATTATTTAATGGAAGATTATTTATTACATAATTCTGACAAAGTTGCACAAAGTAAATGTTTATTAAAAATACAGGAAATACTCGATATACATAAATTCACCTTAAGTGATTTCGGTTTGCCCCAACCAGAAAATATTGATGATTTAGAAAATGAAACTAATTCTTTTGATGTAGCAGCCGAAAAATTAGAGGGAGAACAAAATATAGCTTTATTTAACAGAGACCAAACAGAAATTATAAATACCATATTAAATGCCGTAAATGACATTAATTGCATAAGTAGATATTTCTTTGTTGACTGTCCAGGGGGAACAGGGAAAACATTTTTGTATAACACATTGATAAGTATTTTAAGGGGCCAAAATCAAAAAGTTATAGCTGTAGCTTGGACGGGAATAGCAGCTACTCTGTTAAAAGGTGGTCAAACAGTTCACTCAGTATTCAAATTACCAGTACCTGTAAATGACGGATGTGTATGTAGAGTGAAATCAAATAGCAAAGCGGGTAAATTAATAAAAGAGGCAAGTGTAATAATCTGTGACGAGGTAACAATGATACCTAAACATGCACTCGATGCAATAAATTTATTATTACAAGATTTGATGGATAATAAAATACCATTTGGGGGAAAAATTATAGTTTTAGGTGGCGATTTCAGACAGTGCTTGCCAATAGTCAATTACACAAACCATCGAACTGTAATATTTGAAACATGTGTTGTAAAAAGTCATTTATGGCAACTATTTACAAAATTTTCATTAAAACAAAATATGCGCGTAAATAAAGACGAAAAAGAATTTTCAGAATATTTATTGAAAATAGGCAACGGTGAAAATGAAATTGTCAAATTTCCTGCACATTACATTTCCGAAACATGTCTAGCAAATGAAATATTCGGTGAAGATGACATACAACCTGATGATATTTATAAATTTACAGATAGAGCCATTTTAGCACCAAAAAATGATGACACAATGATAATTAATGAACACGTATTAAATAAAGTTGTAGGGTCATCTAGAGTATATTTAAGTGCTGATTCTTGCGAATGTGATGAGATAAATAAAATTAATTACCCCGCCGAATTATTGAATGGCCTAACACCAACCGGAATGCCTCCTCACAAATTAACACTAAAAATTGGAGCAATAGTAATGACATGAAGACTAATTATTTAGATGTAGAAGTACTAACAGAACAGAGTGCAGGTAGCCGGCTCTATTTACCAAGTTTTGATTTAACTACCGAAACAGATTTACCATTCACCTTAAAACGAAGGCAATTCCCAATAAGATTAGCTTTCTCAATAACAATAAATAAATCCCAAGGCCAAACAGTTAATTATGTAGGAATAAATTTAGAAAATCCAGTCTTTTCACATGGCCAATTGTATGTTGCGATGTCGAGGGTAAGATCGGCCAGTAACTTGAAAATTAAATTGCCAGATTCAAATATTACTAAAAATTCAAAAGAAGGATTCACAACGAATGTAGTGTTTAAAGAAATTTTAAATTAAACACGTAGAAATCTTTGAAAAAAATTCACAAATTTTAAATATAATCATGAAGGAAATTTTTATATTATCTAAATTATATTATAATTAATTTAAAAACTATTAATCAATATATTTAATGTTAAAGGTGAAAGATATTAAAATCATGTTAAAAAAAACACCAAATGTACAATTACATTTTAATCAGTAAATTAATTATATAACAAAAAAATGTCATATTAATTAAATGTTTATAAAAATTGAAACATGTTTTCAAAATCAAATATGAGAAAGCCATAAAGATCAATTTAAAGTATAAAAAAAAGTATGTGGAAATATTCACGTAAATTAAAAATATGTAATGATTAAAAGGAATAATATGAATTAAATATATAAATTAAAAATTTTAAATTAAACAAGTAGAAATCATGGAAAACAATTGACAAATTTTAAATATGATTATGAACGAAATATTAATAATATCTAAATTGCATTATAATTAATTTAAAAACTATTGGGCAAAATATTTGATGATAAAAGTAAAAGATTAAAATAATGTTAAAAAATACAACTTATTTACAATTACATTTTAATCAGTAAACTAATTATATTACTGAAAAATGTCATACCAATTACATGTTTATAAAAAATGAAACATATATTACAATTTGAATATGAGAAAGCAATAAAGATCTATTTAAAGTATAAAATAAAAGCATGTGAATACATTCATTATAAATTTGAAACGTAAATTAAGAATTTGTAATAATATAAAAAGAAATGATATGAATTAAATATATAAATTAAAAAATTTCAATTAAACGAGAAGAAATCATTGTAACAATTGACAATTTTAAAATATTAATATGAATGAAATATTTATAATATCTAAATTGTATTATAATTCATTTAGAAACTATCAAGCAAAATATGTAATGTTAAAAGTAAAAGATATTAAAATCATGTTGAAAAATACAACAATGTACACTAAACCAATTATATAACAAAAAACATGTCATTTTAAATACATGTTTATAAAAATTAAATTAATGAAATTTAAAAATCTAATATGAAAAAGCTATAAAGATCAATTTAAAGTATAAAATAAAAGCATGATGAAACATTATTGATAAATTTAATACAAAATAATATGAATGAAATAAGTAAATTAAAACATGTAATATAATAAAGAGTTATTATGATGACAATATTTGATTTGTTAAATATATTATTATTATTCAAAATTAAATTCTACATTATCTGAAATAGAATTTACTTTTGGTTGGTTGGTGCTCTTATAGTTTTGCTCTAAATCTATCGGGAGAGAGACTATAGGCAATTTTTTTTTAAATCCCATGTTAAAGTCCTATGTTTCGCGCTTCGTTGCATACACTGCATGTAATTAATATAAAAAAGAAAGATTATTTCAACATGAAAAATGGTTCGCAAAATATTGTAAAAGATAATAAAAAAAACTTAAGTCTGATAAAACCATTGCCCCTTTTACAAATTTTACGGAGCTTGCCAAAATGAAAGTATAATAAAAAGAATTATAAAAGGCAAAAAAATAAAACTAATGATTAGAAGTATATAATAAATAAACTACAGAAAAAATAAAGCAATGACAATCTTGACAAAATGAAAATGTAAAAAATATAACTATAAAAGATAATAAAATAATACTTACAATGAAAAACATTAATAAAATAAAAAGTATAATGCAATGGTTTAGTATTAGAAAAATTTACACTATCGTCTAAAATCCTGGTTTATAGTAAGTTACTAATATTTGCAAAAATATACATTTAAAATTGTATTTACTGATAAAAATGTCCCTACATCTAATGATAAAAAGGAAATCTATTTTATATGTAGGTTTATAAAAAATATTTATATTTTTTTACATTAAAAGATCAAATTATATTTAATTTTATTTATATACTTTCTATTTGATAAAAGACAGATTATTTTATTATAATACAACAGTCATTAGTTTAAATTAATAATTTTATTCGATAATAAATATTTTAATAGAGCTTAAACTATACCGCTGTCAATAATATTCAATTAATTCCATCTAAAAATGAAGAAGTTATACGAAAACTATCTAATACCAGGCTTAAGTTCAAACATGTTGCGTCTCTATATAAAATGTATTAAAAATGTGACGTTAAACAAAAGTATATAATAAATCGCAACATGTGGGCAGGCCAGTCTACCATTGTACCTCAAAATTCATGCAACAGAATATGAACACATTTATTTGGCAATATACTACATACTACTACAAAACTACAAAGTATGGTAAAAATTCCAACTACCATTGGTGGGTTTTGAAGTGTTATGTAAGCAAGTCATTGTCACTGTTGTATGAATTTGAGTAACAAGATTTTCATTTTTACAAAACTATATAAAAGTACAAATATTATCTACATTTTATTTGATTAGAATATATTCAATTTACATCTTTTTGTTGTTCTTTTTTATATACGTAATGTATATTATATAATCCATAATTCCTTGGTAGACTTGGCAAGACAATGACTTGTTACATAAGACTTTAAAACCCTATACCAGTGGTATTTGGGACTTTTGCTGTACTTTGCTTCAATATTATAATAGCCCGTGGTTAAAAAATAAAAATAAATAAAAAATAAAAAAATATATAAGCTTCACCATAATTAGTCGTCACACATAATGGCTGGTTGGAATTAAGCAAATGAAGCACATTACAACATTATAATAAAAAAAAACCACAAAGCGATCCAATAAAAGAAAAATAAGAGAGTAATAAATCGCTAACGTATGACTGATTGTGTGAATGTTTGTATGTAATCGAGTTGCCAGGTTATAAAAATTTATTTTTAATTTTATGTTAAAGATTCTAAAATTTTAACAAGAACAACATTTTGTAAACTACTCGTACACTTTTACCTGAATAAAATATTTCTGTAACTTAAAATATTAATGAAAATATTATTAAAATTGTTATACATTTATATTTTTAAATTATTAAACTTTTTAATATTAAAAATTATCTGGCAACTCAAATAATTTATAAAAAAAATTATACACAATATAAAAAAAATTGTAAAATTATATATTTGTTAAAAAAATGTAGAAAATTTTTAAACTAATGTAACTAATTAAAAGTTAAATTCACAATATATATATATATATATATATATAAAAAAGATACACAAATACCAAAAACCTTTATGAGTCACAACAATATAAAATGGTATGTTATTCTTAAGTTCTATAAAATATCATTTGTAGATTTCATATTTATAGATATTAGAAACTGAATCAATACTGCATTCTACCTATAAAGTACGACGAAGAATAAATATACGAGTATATCTTTATTTAGACTATTGCAATTATTACATATCTGAAATCGTTTCATTGGAACTGCAAATGGAAACCTATTCGCTAACGATTCTGCTGCCATCGAAAAACTCTATTATTGTCGACGAAGTTGAAAAGTAATAGTAAATACATTATTATACAGGGTGAGTCATCGAAATGCGTTGTTAACAGAACGCATATATGTTTGGTCAGTGAAAGAAAATTTCGTCGTATATTCAAAATTATATATAAAATTTAATGCATTAAATAAAAAAACATTCTTCAAGTCAAACGTCGAAAATTCTACGAGAAAATTTTGCTATGTCTAAATAAAGTAAGTCAAATCTTATTAACATTCTCTGTTGGGCGTGATATACGAGTATACTTTATTTTCTTTGGTTCTAGCTTTTTGCTCACTGCTTCTTCGACTCCTTTATGGCTGAAACAATTCCAATATACTCAAATCATGTAAAAACGTGCGGCGACGACGGCCCGAACCAGGCGTCAAGGGAAATGGCTGCTGCATCACGACAACGCGCCCTGTTACATGTCCTTGTTCACCAGGACCTTTTTGGCAAAAAATATGGCGGTTGTACCCCACCCACCGTACTCGCCAGATTTGGCACCTTGCGACTTCGCGCTATTCTCAAAACTGAAACTCAAGTTGAAAGGCCGTCGGTTCGATACTCTAGAGAGGATTCAAAAAACATCACTAGCAGTGATAAACACCCTCAAAAAACAGGACTTCCAGAAAACGTTTGACCAGTGGCAGAAGCGCTGGGACCGGTGTGTACATGCGGATGGGAACTACTTCAAGGGTGATGGTGTCCATTAGTCAAAGGTAAGGTTTTCAACAGATGGCAGCACCAGTCTCGAAAACTTTGGATAGCACCTCGTATACTTTAGTTTCTTTGGTTTTAGCTTTTTGCTCATTGCTTCTTCGACTCCATTATGGCTGAAACAATTCCAATATACTCAAATCATGTAAGCGATATTCTTTTACTACTGGTTTATGTCATAATTTCACGTGATTCTTTTTGTTTAGTTATCGTCTTTTGCTAACGTTTTTTAGCGGTTTTCTGTTAGCATTTGCAGGAATTTCTGAAGACTCAATCGTGCCGTCCAGAAGTTTTTTTGCTACATTACTTATTGTCATTATTATTTATTGTAATATTTTATTTCTTTCCTATTTTGTGTATCTCAATTATAATTAAACGTTAAAAATTTTAAATTGTAAGCAATGTTATTTTAAATTAATATAAATATCTTTACATTTTGACACTATTCGTTTGTTAAAATTAATTTTTAGATATCAAATTTGAATTGAATAAGAAAAAGTAAAATTCATTAAATAAACAATTTCAATAATTTTTATTACTACTTACCGTTCAGTGCATATAAAAATTATTTTATATTTACTTTATTTAATCTTGCTAATGCAACTAATTCGTAAAAAATATTTTCTTTACAAGTACAGTAGTTTAATATTTAATAAAACATATTTTTAAAACTAATTTAAGAATAGTTAGAACTTAACACATAAACATGAACGAAAAATGAAAAACTGATTAGAAATATAAATTTGTCAAGGAATGGAAAATAAATAACAATGCAAAAAATATATAAGTGGCATTAGAAGTGCAATTTAAAAAAAAAAACAGTTACTGAATATGTTACAGACAAACCAGGAAAAACACAAATGGGTAAGTTAGGAAATATCAAATAAAATTAATAAAATATATATATTTAATAAAAAAAAATATTTAAAGTATAAAATTATTATTTACATTAAATATACTTACATTATAGTAGTGGTATACAATCCCAGTGATAATATAATGACAAAAAAAATTTTAAATTACAAATTATAAATCTGAAATACTTTTTCCAATTTATTATTACTGGCAGAGTTTATTTATTTATATATTTTTTTAAATAAATCTGATATTATGATAACAATTAAAATGGCCAACTAATTTTACATAAACCCTTGAAATATATTGCCTTGGATACGAACAAAATATTGTAAACAATATTATAAAAATTAAAAAAGATGGATCGAGAGAATATGGAAACCGCAGATGAAGAGGTAGAAAACAGTAAGTAACTATTTTAAACAATAATTTTGTAATTTTATTAATATTTCTTACTAAATTTATATTTTTCTAAGAGCGACATAGAAGAAATGAAGCAGTCCTCAGGCCAGGCTCGGGGCGAGTCCTCAGGGCAGGCCCAGGGCGAGTCCTCAGGCCAGGCCCGGGGCGAGTCCTCAGGCCAGGCCCGGGGCGAGTCCTCAGGCCAGGCCCGGGGCGAGTCCTCAGGCCAGGCCCGGGGCGAGTCCTCAGGCCAGCCCCGGAGAGAGTCTTCAAACCTGGCAGCGCAGCGAGTGAGGCATTCGAGTGAGAGTGGAAAAAGTGCTTTCCTTTCGTGTTAGACACAACATTTTTTCTCGACATATTTCAAAAATCCATTTATTTGAATGAATAGGCGCAGCAATATGATAAGTTAGGTTATGACTGTACTGACTGTACTGTAAACTTTGACGTTTACCGATGCAGTTGTTTATTTCCAATATGTCAATTTAAGTTGTTAAATTGCGAAATATTGTGAAAAAAGAAAAGAACAAGACATAATTGCCATAATTTTATTAAAGGATATCATTATTAAATAAAAAAAATTAATATAACTATAAATTTTTCCAATATTACGTACTATACTGTTGGTAACACTGTACATTTTCCTCTCTAGAGAGGGAAAAGTAACTTTCCTCTCTATATCGCGAGAAGAAAGTAGAGCTTTCTATGCATGTCGTGAAAAAAAGTCGATTACATAATAACATTATTATGAATACCTGTAAATAGTAAACATATATAAATACAAATACGATCGAAACCGGCATACTTCATTCATTTAATGATATTTTAAAACAATTTAAAAAATACTCTATCTATAAATGCACTGGAGACAAGCGGACGCTTGCCCAACTTTGGCATGATTTTAACATGCATAATTATTACAGATAAAAAAAGTTGCCGAAAATTTACAGCAGACACCAGTATCTCCATTGGTAACAGCCAAAGGACACCAGCGTCTACCCTGACAGACAACACTTTAATTATATTTTATGTTTCTGATTTAAAATGAAATGTAAATATAAGTATTATTCAGCATAATAGAAATTTATTGTCACATACCATTTCAAATACGTATCCAAAATATTTTATTTAAATACAGATGCTGGTATTACTTGCAAATAAGATTTTTATTATGAAATAGATGTGTAAAAAGTCATTTTTAAATTGAATAATTTTTATATTCATTGAATAATAAACTTTACAATGAAAAAGTGGGCCGTAAAGTTTCTGAAGGATTCCATTAGTCCCATTCATATATTTATTACTACATAATTTTATTTATTATTTACACTTACAAATTTATCAGTTTTATAATAAACATTTCGTTTTCTAAATTTGAATCAAATTTTTACAGGGTTTTGCATGATGATAACTTTCCATTTTTCTTAATAAAATGACGTTTTCAAATATTTTTAATTTTTACGTAACAAATTTAAAAAATAATTATATATTCTCGCTAATTATACCATTATAATTAAATACTTCTTAAATAAATACATAATTTATCATATTTTAATTTTGAAACTTGGTATACATGTGTAAAATGGCTTCCTAAATCAAATAGTAACATAAAATTATTAATTCCATTTTAAAAATAGAAATTCATATTTATTTCTACTTAAATCTCACTAATCCGAACTATAGGTGGCACTATTGTCTTTACTGTAAAGGGGTTAACCAACTTCACATCACCATTGAATAGAAAAATAATGCAATAATATACAGTAATATAATGACTACACTGCAAAAACAATATCTGTTTGATTTACCAAATTTTTCAACCCAAACGTGCGTTACCGCCTATATTCTCAAAATAAAAAACAAAGCCATATTCCGATTATAGAAATATGAAATTTCCTCACTAGATGTCAGCCACTTTGATTTTTTTCGTGGATATAAATAGAGATTAGTGTTTAATGCCCACAACTGTCACTTTCACAACTTGTAAACTTTAAATAAATATATCTTTTAATAGAAAAAAGAAATCAAAGATCTAAAAATATTGTCTTATATTGCAAAATTAAAAAATAGGTATTTTTCTAAAAATTTTAACCGTATTAATTGCCATTTTCAAAACTTTTTAATTATGATGTTTCCAAATCACTAATCTCTATAGACTGTGGAAGTGTTACGTCAAAATCGACCGGGAATTACAAATGTTGAAAGTAGATTGCCGTTTAAGCTTCATTTTCAAATAGAGTATATTGTGAACTGACAGCAAAGCGCCAAATTTAAATAACTGTCATCCGTCTACTTTGAAAACTAGGAAGTATTATCATAAAATAAAAATGTGATTTTGTTACCTATAGCTGTTTTATGTATTGAAAGTAAAAAAAAAGTGAAAATATAAGCGAAATTTATTTGACAAATATTTTACTGCATTGTATTTTAATGAACTCCAAGAAATAATGAACAAAATGTGTAGTTTGTATAAATAAAAATTTCTAGATTTTTATATTAGTTATATGCATTATACAGGGTGAGTCTGGGAAGACGCCCCCCCCTTTAACTTTATTATTATAAGCAAGAGAAAAAAATGGTTTATATAAAAAAATTATTATTTTATATGTACTATTTGATGGCAGATGTAGATTTTTTTTATAAAGTCAGGTTTACAAGATACGACTATCAACTTTTATTTTTCAAATGGTAACCTATAATTATTTTAATAAAATAGAAACCGCCATTTTTTTCTCTTTTTAACGATGTAGTAATTTTTATTAATGTATTTGAAAAATTTCGAGAAAATTGAGATAGTTTAGAAATATTAGAAATAATTCTTAAACAAATATTATAGGTGGCTATGTTTCTTGAAATCGGGTAAAAATCCTTCGCAGTGTTCATAAACTCGGTTGCCAACGTCTAGGAAACCAAATCCGGTAAATTATTTTTGCTCTTCTTATGATGCGAATCGATTCACCAATTATTAGAATCATATCTATTAATTCGTTCTTTGTGAACTTTTCAAAATGTTTTTTTTTTTGTTTACAAAATAAGTTAAATTAAGTAACAAACATATGTATACATTTTTGACATTAATTTAATTGTTTTACATTGTTAGGTTTTGTTTATTTTCACATAGTCACCTATAATATTTGTTTAAAACTTATTTCTAATATTTCTAAACTATGTCAATTTTCTTGAAATTTTTCAAATACATTAATAAAAATTAATACATCATTGAAAAGAGAAAAAAATGGCGGTTTTTATTTTATTAAAATATTTATAGGTTGCCATTTGAAAAATAAAAGTTGATAGTCGTATCTTGTAAACCTGACTTTATGAAAAATATCTACATCTGCCATCAAATAGTTTATGTAAAATAATAAAAATTTTATATAAGCCATTTTTTCCTATTACTTATAATAAAAAAGTTAAAGGGGGGGGGGCGTCTTCCCAGACTCACCCTGTATATGTACGTACCTATGACTATTGTGACATAATTTTTTTATATGATAATATACGTACTTATCAATTTTTTGAAACCATGTTTTATTTTCCATTACCAATATTTTTTTTAATTGTCTATATTGTAAATAGTATCATCTATTAATAAAATTAGCGTTACAATAAACAATTTTAATTTATTAAAGTTATGTATTTACTCTTAACAGATGACAGTTATTTAAATTTGGCACTTTGTTGTCAGTTCACAAATATTCTCTTTGAATATACATCTTAAAACGGAAGTCTGCTTTCAACATTTGTAATTCCCGGTCGATTTGACGTCATCACTTTCACAGTCTATAGAGAGAGATGGGGGATGTGCACAAATTTAAAGGGCTCATCGTTTAGAATCGGAAAGATTCGTCACATCTTCGTGACTAGAGTTTCCTTCTTCATATCAATGACGCGCATTGAAAATTATCCATATGGGAACAACAAAAATATGGAAATAAAATTTCTGTACTTCCATTAAGCAACAAATATGTTATTATCTTGACAAAAAGTAGAAAAAATAATTACCAAATAGAAATTATTATATTTCATGTATTCCAATCGGACGAAGCTATATCAACTTTCCACTTCTTGTCGACGGCCATGTAAACTGTCAAACTTGATAGTTGTGAGTTGGAGTTGTGTTCGTGAAATTTATTAGCATTGTGGTGCAGTTTTCTTAATTTTTAGAAAAATGGTTATGTGTTCGTATAAAGACTGCGGAAACAAGTTTGAAAAAATGGAAAAAGTAAAACGTTAGTTTTTTTCTTTTCCGAAAGATCCTGATATGTATGTTATACTAAACGATTCTTAGATTTTGTAAAAAAAGTACTGTTATTAAATACAGGTGTAAAATTTGGCTGAAGGCTTCTGGAAGACATGATTTGCTGGAAAACGATATGGAACATATTAGCAGAACACGACGTTTATGTTCTGAGCATTTTGATGATAAAATGTATATGGGACCACAAAAAACAAGACTTTTATCATCAGCTGTTCCAAAACAGTATTCAGGTTTATCAGCATCAGCAAGTTTGTATAAATTTTAAATAAGAAATCTGATGTGGCCAAAATATTAAATATCGAAATTTATTCTTAGATCCTCCGCAATCATTTTCTTCCTCCACGCAAAAAGATATGCAAACCTGACAATGTATTAATAGGTAACGAACTATTCTATTTTTAATTATGTGTAATTATTACTATTTTGTAATATTGTGTTTAGTGCTCTCTACATCAAAAACATCTTTTATATTTCCCATAGAATCACAAATTCTTGATTCCAAAAATTTATTGACAGGTATCCCAATCTACTTGGATTTATATGGAATAGAAATTATTATGTATTATAATTTTTAGCGTCTTCTCAATCCCATTCTGACATTTCTGGACCTCGTATGCGTTTTGTTGAAACACAAACATCCCTATTTTTATCAAGTGAAAGTCCAAGGAAAAGAAAAATGGAGTCTGATAGTACAAAATTACGCAAGGAAAATAAAACCCTTCAAGTGGAAATACAACATTTCGAATATAAAGATGAGAAGAAATATTATGAAGAATTAAAATTTTTTTTTTGGCAGTGTAAGGCAACATACTAGTAACACTGTGAACCCTACACCTGTTCAGTTTTCAAGAGCATTTAAAAAATTATTTTTAATCGATTTCATGTATTCTAATACAATGAATTGCGAAGATGATTTTGACAAAATTTTAATAAATATAAACAAATAAATGACAACGGAAAGCACGAATTTAACTAATATATTACACAAAAAATCCCAAATATCCTTTTCGGTTGAAAATTGTGATTATCACAGGAAAAGTTTTCCGGAACAAAATTCTTTTAAATATATTGTAAGATATTTATTAAACAACTGTTTAAAAGAGCACAGCTGTGAAGTTTGTGAGACGTTTTGTAAGCAAAATTCTGTATTAGATGAATCAAATTTATTTATATATTTTAAAGCATATAATGTAAAGAATTCTAATTTCGGAAATTTAAAATCGACTCACGAATACTTTTACAATTTTTTATTTTTTTTAGAAAATGTTTTTTACAAAAATATTGAAAATATAATTTGTTTCAAAGGTGTAGGAAATAGTCTATATGACTTATGTAAAGAAGTTAGTTTTCAACATCCATGTAAAAATTTTCCATTAAATTATTTAATAAAACTATATATAAGATTTAGAATTTTTTATGTATTAAAATATAGTAATGCAAGTTTTAAAATAAAGCGAAAAGAAAAAAATAGAAAATTGTGCATTTTAATGAACATGTATTATTGTTATTTTGTTTAATAAAAAAATATTTACAACACATGTATATGTATTTATTTGACCTAATTTCTTTTTATTTAATTAATAATATTATTATTTTTATATTTTTACATTTCAGAAATTCTTTTATTCAAAGAAAAATTTAAATTTCGCGCGTAATGAGTGCACAAATTTAAAGGTCCACAACGCTTCAAGGTCACAGAATGGAATACAGCAACATCAAAGATGCCGACATGGAGTAGTCGAGTATATTCTTTATACTGTGCTATAGCACAGAATAGGTATTCACAGATATACTCGACCACTTTGGCTCGGCGTGAAACGGAGGAATAATGTGGAGCGGGTAATTCTAATTAACATCAAAATAAAATACAACTTTCATTATTCCTGCATTATTACAATAATATAATAAATAACAATGTACTAAAATGTAAATAAAATATAATTCAAATCAAAACTTTATTAAACAACCATTATGAACATGAACAAGATATTAAAAAATTGGTTAGTTGTCAATTAAACATTATAAATAATTTGTTTTCTTTTACTACGTTTATCTGTAAAGTTATTAATGTAATAATTTAAAATAAATTGAAAATTTCTATTTAGGAAATCAAACACATTAGAATATATTATTATTTATTTCTAATAATTTAGAATATAAAAATATTAAAAACATAATAATATTCATACCTGTTATATTATTAGAAATAAATAATATATTTGTATAATATACTTGATTTCCTAAAGAGTTATAAAAATAATGTATAAACCCGACTACCTATATTTTATGTCGGAGATATTTTTTAATGTTATTAAACTAAATGAATCAATAGTTTATTTAACAAGTGAATTATAAGCTGTTAATCGAAATTAGCTGCTTCCCTTACGAAAGGGTTTTCGTGGTTCTCCATCTTTAAAAACAGCAACTCGGCATTCTTTAACACGTATACCTTAGAGTGTCCACTATGCAGCGCATTATTTTGTTCTGCATGGTTTGAATTTTTTTCTTTTAAATTCTGGATGCAGTACTCTAGGCCTCTGCTACGTACAGCAACTGCGGACGTATAACTGTTTTGTACAGCCTTACTTTTTTTTCAAGCTTGAAAAGCATTTCTACTAAGCAGCGGTATCAGACGAATATATGTCACTTTGGCCTTCTGGGTCGTGTTTGGTCTCAAATGAAAGGTCTCGTTGCGGGCTGGCATGCAGAATTAACAAAAAAGGTCCATTTTGATTGGCTTTTGTTTTGTTTTTTGTAAAAAGTTGTCAGAAGTATGTCGTGTTTGGTCTCAAATTAAAGGTGTCGTCGAGAGTTAGCGTACAGTATTGACAAAACTGTCCCATGACGATCGGCTTTTGTTTTCTGCAATAAGTTATCAAAAGTATGTCGTGTTTGGTATTAAATTAAACCATTCGACAGTGTTGGCTTACAGAAATCAAATTAGTCAACAAATGTAAATATTACACTGACGCCGGAGGCTTAGCGGAGCTCAGCGTAGCTGAGCATTCGCTAGTCTTATATACTAAAACGATAGATTAACTATATATATATATTTGGATTCATCTCGAGCATCGCAAAAACTTTGCTCACGGGTACAGGTCAAACCATTCATGTAATAATTGTAATATTATTTTATTAGATGTGGTTTAATGAGGACCAATTGCTTTTGGGTGTCTCATATTTTTACCGTGCATGGTTTTTGTGTAAAAAATCGAAAACTAAGCTAAAAAGTATAACTGGAACAAAACTGAAAAAAATATCCTAGATGCCATGTATAAATTTAAGAAGAATCACGCAGTCATCCGTCACTTTTGACAATCTGTCTATGAACTTTAATCGATTGTATCTTTTAATAGAACATTGATATCAAAGATCTGAAAACAGTGTCATGAATAATAGTCCTGAGCAAAGGTTTTACCAATATTTTAAGTTTATAACACAACACATTTATTTATTTTAAATTTTGACGTTTCGAATTACATAAGTCAATGTTGCCAAATGTGTGATGAAATAACTAAACAAATAACAAATATTCCTAAATGAACTTCACTGAAGGCAGTGGCTGTTATATTAGGATTGCCGATGGTAACTAATAAATTTAAAAATTAACTACAATATTTTAATACAAACATTGTTGCCAAATTATGAAGTAACTAAATAAAAAACAAATGTTCCTAATTAAATTAAACACTTTGCTGTGTTTGATATCAAAAGAAAGAAAACCATCATGGCCGATTTTGAAATGACAAAAAAAATGTGTCATGTCGATCTGCATTTGTTTTTCGTAAAAAGTTGTTAGAAGATGGTCGTCCTTGGGTTTTAAGAAAATGACACAATGTGGACTGGTGTGCACGAAAGACAGAAATGTTCTAGGTACATTATAACTTGTTTTTTGCAAAATGTTGTCAGAAAAATGTCGTGTTTGGGTATTTTCGAATTACATAAGTCAATGTTGGCAAATGTGTAATGAAGTAACTAAACAAAGAACAAATATGCCCAAATGAACTTTACTGCAGACAGTGTACATTGTATTAGGCTAGGTCTTGATGAGGGTTAGCGTGCAGAATGAACAAAAATGTTCCATATCGAACGGCTTTTGTTTTTTGGAAAAAGTTGTTAGAAGTATGTGGTGTTTGGTATCAAATGAAAGAGCTCGATAAAAGCTGGCGTGTAGAATTAACAAAAATGGTCAATGTCGATCAGTTTTTGTTTTTTGCAAAGAGTTGTCAGAAGTGTGTGGTGTTTGGTATCAAATGAAAGATTTCGATAAGGGCTGATGTGCAGAATTAACAAAAATGGTTAATGTAGATCGGCTTTTGTTTTTTGCAAAAATTTTTAGAAGTATGTCGAGTTTAGTCTCGTATGAAAGGTCTCGTTGAGGCCTAGCGTGCAGAATTGACAAAAATGTCTCGATGAGGGTTTGCGTGAAAAATTAACAAAATTGCGCAATGTTGATCGACTTTTGTTTTTTGCGAAAAGTTTTTAGAATCATGTCGAGTTTGGTCTTAAATGAAAGGTCTCGTTGAGGGCTAGCATGCAGAATTGACAAAAATGTTCCATGTCGACCTGCTTTTCTTTTTACAAAAAGTTGTCAGAAGTTCATAGTATTTGGTATCAATTGAAAGATCTCGGTGTCGGTTAGCCTGTAGAAATTGCAAAAAGGTTTCACGTCGATTGACTTTTGTTTTATGGAAAAAAAATGTCAGAAGTATGTTGTGTTTGATATCAAATGAAAGATCTCGTTGTGGGCTAGCGTGCAGAAATGACAAAAATGTTCCATTTCGATCGACTGTTGTTTTATGCAAAAAGTTATTAGAAGTATATTGTGTTTGGAATGTGCAGATATGAAAAAATTGTTTCATGTCGATCGGCATTTGTTTTTTACACTGACAACGGAGCTCTAGGGAATGCTCGGCGTAGCCGAGAATTCGCTAGTCATATACTATTTTGATTGATTCACTATATATCTATATTTGGATTCATCTCGAGCATCGCAAAAACTTTGCTAACGGGTACAGGTCAAACCATTCATTAAATAATTTTAATATTATTTTATTAGATGTGGTTTAATGAGGACCAATCGCTTTTGCGTGTCCCATATTTTTACCGTGCATAGTTTTTGTGTAAAAAATCGAAAACTAAGCCAAAAAGGAAAAGTGGAACAAAACTTAAAAAAATATCTTAGATGACAGGTTTAAATTTAAAAATAATTACTATGCCATCCGTCATTTTTGACAATTCAATATGAAACTTTTATTTGATTTATTTATAAAATGAAAAGAGATATTGTAAATGTAATTATATTTTTACACATTATAATAGTGAGCGAAGTATATACAAATACACTGAATGTTAAGTGTGGTGCATTTAAAATATTTAATTTTATGAAATCTGACGTTTATCATACGTAACACCACCGAAAATATAAATAAGCTATTTTACAATGTAAATGAAATATATTTTGTTTTAAATGAGTATATTTTAATGATTCGTACAGATACATTCCAATAAAAACGTATTTAAAAAAAAAAAACCAATTCCATTTTCACGTTTTTCAATTACATTTCAAAATGATAAATCTTGAGAAATAAGGCGAATTACAAGGTAAAGTTTATATTATTATGTCTATTACTATAAAACTTAATTTATCTATAAATTTTCTTTTCAATTAAAACACTTTAAATTATAAAGTTCTGCATGATCGGCATTTTTGACAAGTGCTTCCTGGGACCATAAAGTGACGGATAGCTCGGTAAAAAGGACTATTTGTTCTAAAATTACAGCGAGATATTGTATGAAAATTATCGCAAATCATCATTAATAAATGTACGTTAAGGTATAATATAAATATTTGCATATTAATAGTAAATTTGTTTATTTTTATTTAGTTATCCTAACCTACATGAACTCTGTTATATCGAGATTGAATTTTAAATAAAATAAAGGAATTAGTTGGATGAGAATCATTATTATAAGTGAGAATATAACGTATCCTTTATATCGAACCCAGAAAATTGCATGATATAATAAAATTTAACAAAAATGCCGCATTTGACACTTGAGTTGGAGACACGAGCGGTTTATCTGCGTCAAAAATGTCATTTTTATTAAAATGTATAGTGAAATATTGTACGATACTTAATTGAAATCATCTCTAATACAGATACTTTAATGCAGAATATAAATATTTACATATTAATAGTTAAATATTTCAATTTTTAGATGCGACCATAATATACATGTACTCTGATATACTCAGATGGCATTTTACATAAACTAAAACAATTCATTGGGCAAATATTTTTAAAATAAATAATAATATATCATATTCTTTAAAATACAACCCAAAAAATATTCCAGAATGGATTATTTAATCAAGAAAACTACATTTCAAAATCGATTTACAATCTGACGTTTAAAAGTTGATATTTGATTACAATTTAAATACTTCCAAAGGTAAATACAAACTGTACAGCATACTTCCCTTATGAATAAATACTTTTTTTATCTAATTTATACATATTTTAGGTAGTTAGACAATGGATTTTGTGAGACTACGTTGAAAATTTGATACGCCTTTGCTTCATACCGTTTTGGAGGGAATTTTTAACAATTTAATGTACAATAATTATTATATATATAAATAATAAATGTATCTGGACCTTATTAAACTTTAATTAATTGCATTTTACACATTCTTTAAATTTAAATTATTTTTCAAAATTCTGTAGTATTTTATAAAGAAATGAGATGATTTCTCAGATGTAAACGTTTACATAAAAAAGTATCTATCCATTTATTCATTTGTAACTGATGTATGAAACAATAAACATCTTTTCAAACCAAATATTAACCGAGTAGTAAATTGAATGTACGGGAAAACTATAATAGAATATATTGAAGTCAATGTGTTGGACACATCAGATTTTTTTATATCTGTGTTATCTATTTGTATTTAAATATAAGTGATGAGAGATTCTTTAATTCAAATTTTATTGGAGTCATAAAATTAGGTAGTCTTTGCCAACTTTAAGCAGGTTTACATTTAAAATGATCTACATTTCTGTAAAGGTATTATGGGAATATGACCCTTTTTAAATAGTCCATAGTTTATATCACAAGACTTTTAGGTTGGTACTCAACTAACCGAGTAATTTAATGTTAAATTTAAATCTAAGATTAATACTCAGATTTTCATTACATTCAACATAATATAAATAATAAAATTTGAATAATTAAATTGCATTTTTATTTCTTATATTTCGGTTGATTACAATATAGAAAAATTGTAAATTAAAAAATAATCAAATTTTATTTGGAAATACAGTAACACAATGAATATTGATATGATGTTTAGTACATTTACTTTAAGGTATAACAATAATATTTATATATAAATAGCTAATTGTTTACCAGTTACATATGTAAAAAGGTTCAAATGTCTTCATCACAGGTTCGGGTATAATTATAACAAAATTTATATTTTTCTATAAGTTTAAAAAACCAATAGGCTTTTCTTCTTATTCTTCTTAAACTAATTAATTCAAATATGTTGTTTGTACTATCCTTTAAGTACTTACATTTGTGACATAAGTTAAAGGTTTTTATTACAGGTTTGAATGTAGTCTAATCACTTTTAAAATAGTGAAACCTATTTCTATAATAAATAATGTTCTACAAATATATATATATATATATATATATATATATATATATATATATATATATATATATATATATATATACCGGGTGTCCAAGCTCGACCGACACATGGGAGTTTTACATGGGAAATCAGTTAATTATGAATAGTATCTCCCCAGTGCAAGGTATTCACTTGAAATTTTCTATACTTATAGGAGAATATTAATTCTATGGATCACACTTATTTGAAATATGCAATTTCGTTCGCAGGGCGAGATTTATTAAATTTAAAATCTAATATTTTCGTTCAAAATCAGTCAGTCATGGAAATAAAAGAAAATATCTATGTGACAGTTCTGACAGCTAATGACATACCATTGTAGATATTTATATTTTTGTAATATTGGTATATTATTTAACAAAAAGAAACTAAATTCAACTTAAATAATATTAAAATAAAGGGAATAAGAATTAAAATCAGTGATACTTCACTAAACTGTGAGATAAATCTTTTCTTTTATTTCCATGGCTATCTGATTTTGAACGAAAATATTAGATTTTAAAATTAATAAATCTCGCCCTGCAGACGAAATTGCATATTTCAAATAAATGTGATCCATAGAATTAATATTCTCCTATAAGTATACAAAATTTCAAGTTAATATCTTGCACTGGGGAGATACTATTCATGATTAACTGATTTCCCATGTAAAACTCCCATGTGTCGGTTGAGCTGGGACACCCGGTATATATATATATATATATATATATATATATATATATATATATATATATATATTTGTGCACAAACAAGTAATTGATTAAGAATGAATTATTATTATTTATGCAATAAAACTGCATTTAAAAACCTGCCTAAAGTTTGTGGTTGAATATTCGTTATATTGTTATAATTGAAACATTTATAAATTGTAAAATATTATTTATTATATAATAAAAGTATTTAAAATTAACTAAATTGCCTTTTTAAAAGTACTTTATTACAAACAACGGTTGTATTTCAAAAATACAACCTCTAAACTAATTATATCAACATCAAAATCAACAATTCCCATAGGCACATATAAATATTTTACGAATGAAATTATTTAGCATAACGTTAATTCTACTCGATGATTAAAATAAATAAAATATGTACATCTAGAAGCAATCAAACTACCTCTATTCTCGAAGAAGCACTATTTCAAGGGCAGTGATAAAATAATATTAGTAAAATAAAATAAATACATATATAATACAGCTTCATAAAGATATAAATGAATATAGCAACAGCTAAGCATAAATGTAATCATGTTTTTTTGGCAATATAAAAATGTATCTGATTATAAATTACGGTATGTTATTTCACATTATTTACATTAATAAAATAGATAATTATTTTCAAAATAATACTTTTTTATACATTCTTTAACTAACTTCATACTTATCGTGTCAATTGATGACAGTTACGTTCAGTCAAACTGAATGTACTGCATGAAAATACAAATTTTGCTAAGATATAATAAAAAAGAATGTATGAACATTCGTTAAAATCATCTCTGAATCATTTCTTTTAAGGTATGATATAAATGTTTATATATCAGTAGTTAATTATTTGTCATTTTATGTCATATGTAACAGATGTAAAATGCGTTGCTTACCGCTGTTAATAAAATACAATGATTTTTAAATCATTTGAAAGCTTTTGTGTAATAAATATTGTTATAAAAAGAGGAACTAGAATACATCTTTTCATACACAACCAACGAATTGCATGAGGAAGGATGTTTATACAAGGTGTTCATTTTAAATGGGTCACCATTGCTATCTCGAGGACTATAAGAGCTACGAAGTCGGTTAAATTAGCAAATAATGGGGCCTATTCTGTAACTCAGTGGTTAATTTTTAACCAGTTGCTATAATTCTTGACAAATAAAAACAAGTTTTGCAACTGATGTTTTGATATTTTCTTCATTGCTATTTATTTTCATTGGAGAATAAATTTAGCGACCTGATAAAAATTAACCACTGAGTTACAGAATAGGGGGAATTTCTATTTTACAACACAATTAACATGACACAAATAATTTTTTTTTAAACTAGTGGTTCTCAAAATAACTAACGTTTTAATTTTAAATGGGAACTTATTTTTCTTATTTGCTTTTTCATTAGAGAATACTATTCTGAATTCAATGATATAATATTATCATACCCTAACATAATAATTTTTGTGAGAAAAATACATCTGAAGTTTTATATTAATTTGATTAAAATATGACAATAATAAGAGTGCCATGACGGAAAAAACGGATATCAAGTCATTCCTTAACCTGGAATTAGAGTGCCTTGAATTAAATATGTGAATACTTTATTTGGTTATACATTTATTTACTTCTTTCTATTAAGGCACTTTAATTATTGTCATATTTTAATCAAATTAATATAAAATTTCAGATGCATTTTTCTCAAAATAGTATATTGTGTTATTAAGAGTAAAAGTGATACTTTGTGTGGCGAGCATGGAAGTTTGCACGATGAGCGAAGCGAGTCGGACAATTGCATGCGAGGCACACAAAGAAATTTTACTCTGAATAACACATGCTATTTTTTCTTCAAACTTAGAAATTTAAAAAAATAAATTACTATTTGACGTTTAATATGTAGGTTACCTGTCAGTTATTCATAATTTTTAGTAACTTTATTCTTAGGTTATCTAGTTTTTATAGTGACATTTAGGGCGATATTACAGATTTCTATTGTACAAGTTACATCTTATTGGCTATACGACGGCGACAATATTATACGGCGGCTAGAATAAAAAATTATATTACGGAGGCATAGAAATTAAACATTAACCTTGTCAATCACGTCACAGAAGATGTCACTTTTATGACGTTTGAAGAAAAAAATTGTTATGTTAAGGTATGATAATAATATATCATTGAATTCAGAACAAAATTCTCTATTGAATAAGCAAATGAGAAAACTGGTTAACATTTAAAATAAAAAAGTTGGGACCCAATTTTCAGAACCACTGCCATAAAAAAATTTTGTTTGTATCTCGTTAATAGTGTTGTAAAACAGAAATTGTTTGCTAATTTAACAGACCTCGTAGCTCTTATAGTTCTCGAGATAGCAATGGTGGCCAATTTAATATGAACACCCTGCATATCAGCAGTTAATTGTTTGTCGTTTTATGTCATATGTAACACATGTAAAATGCGTTGATTACCGCTGTGAATAAAATACAATGATTTTAAGTCATTTTAAAGCTTTTTATGTAATAAATATTGTTATAAAAAGAGGAACTAGAATACATCCTTTCAGAGAAAACCAACGATTTGCATGAGGAAGTATAATTTAGATAATAACATCACAGTTAAAAATCAGCCTTAAGTATGTGGTTAAATATTCGTTATATTGTTACAATTTAATATTTACAAAAGTAATCTCATATACTAAAAGGATTTTGCAAAAATTTCTCAAAAGTATGTCGAGTTTGGTCTCAAATGAAACGTCTTGTTGAGGGCTAGCGTGCAGAATTGACAAAAATGTACTATGTAGATCGGTTTTTGTTTTTTGCAAAAAGTTGTCAGATGTGTGTGGTGTTTGGTATCAAATAAAAGGGTTGAATAACGGCTGGTGTGCAGAATTAACGAAAATGGTCAATGTCGATCGGCTTTTGTTTTTTGCAAAAAGTTGTCACAAGTATATAGTGTTTGGTATTAAATGAAATGTCTCGGTGTGGGCTAGCGTGCAGATATGATAAAAATGTTCCATGTCGATCGACTTTTGTTTTATGCAGAAAGTTGGCAGAAGTGTGTCGTGTTTGGTATCAAATGAAATGTCTCGGTGAGGGCTGGAGTACATAAATGACAAAAATGTTTCATGTCGACCGGCTTTTGTTTTTTTGCAAAAAATTATTAGAAGTGTATCGTGTTTGCAATCTAATGAAAGATCTCGGTGAGGCCGGACATGCAGATATGAAATAATTGTTTCATGTCGATCGCCATTTGTTTTTTGCACTGACAGCGGAGCTCTAGGGAATGCTCGGCGTAGCCGAGAATTCGCTAGTTGTAAGCTACATGGGCTGGATTCTAGAATACCTACCACACATGAAATAGCAATTTACTTCTTGCAATGTTCTCTTTTAGCTAAAATATGATGAAGAATTATAAAATTCGGGCGCGGAAGCAAATATTTATATGATTTTTTACAAAAATAAAGTCAGATTTTACCTATTCTTGATGAATACGTTGTATATTGTAAGCTACGTGGGCTGGATTCTAGAATACCTACCACACTTGAAATAGCAATTTTCTTGTTGCAATGTTTTATTTTAGCTAAAATATGGTGAAGAATTATAAAATTCGAGCGCGGAAGCAAATATTTATATGATTTTTTACAAAAATAAAGTCAGATTTTACCTATTCTTTATGAATACGTTTTATATTGTAAGCTATATGGGCTGTATTCTAGAATACGTACCATACTTAAAATTGCAATTTTCTTGTTGCAATGTTTTCTTTTAGCTAAACTATGATAAAGAATTATATAATTCGAGCGCGGAAGCAAATAGTTATATGATTTTTTACAAAATAAAGTCAGATTTTACCTATTCTTGATGAATAGGTTGTATATTGTAAGCTACATGGGCTGGATTCTAGAATACCTACCAAACTTGAAATAGCAATTTTCTAGTTCCAATGTTTTCTTTTAGCTAAAATATGATAAAGAATTATATAATTCGAGCGCGGAAGCAAATATTTATATGATTTTTTACAAAAATACCGTCAGATTTTACCTATTCTTGAAATGGATATCTTTGTTATAACATTCATATTCATGCTTTAGCATCTATACTATGGATGGTTTTAAGCATTACACATGCAAAAGTGACCGAAACGATGTACAAATCAGATAATAAACATTTATTTTTCGGGTGTCATTTAAATAAATACGTTGTATATTGTAAGCTACATGGGCTGGATTCTAGAATACCTACCACACTTGAAAAAGCAATTTTCTTGTTGCAATATTTTCTTTTAGCTAAAATATGATGAAGAATTATAAAATTTGGGCGCGAAAGCAAATATTTATATGATTTTTTACAAAATTAAAGTCAGATTTTACCTATTCTTGATGAATACGTTGTATATTGTATGCTACATGGGGTGGATTCTATAATACCTACCACACTTGAAATAGCAATTTTCTTGTTGCAATGTTTTCTTTTAGCTAAAATATAATGAAGGATTATAAAATTTGGGCGCGGAAGCAAATATTTGTATGATTTTTTACAAAAATAATGTCAGATTTCACCTATTCTTGCTGAATACGTTGTATATTGTAAGCTACATGGGCTGGATTCTAGAATACCTACCACACTTGAAATAGCAATTTTCTTGTTGCAATGTTCTCTTTTAGCTAAAATATGATGAAGAATTATAAAATTCGGGTGCGGAAGCAAATATTTATATGATATTTTTCAAAACTAAAATCAGATTTTACCTATTCTTGAAATGGATATTTTTGTTAAAACATTCATATTCATGCTTTAGGATCTATACTATGGATTATTTTAAGCATTGGACATGCAAAAGTCACCAAAACTTGATACTAATCAGATAATAAACATTTTAATGAATACGTTGTATATTATAAGCTTCATGGGCTGGATTCTAGAATACCTACCACACTTGAAATAGCAATTTTCTTCTTGTAATGTTTCCATTTAGCTAAATTATGATAAAGATTTATAAAATTCGGGCGCGGAAGCAAATATTTATATGATTTTTTACAATAAATAAAGTCAGATTTTATCAATTCTTGAAATGGATATTTTTGTTAAAACATTCAAGTTACCACGGTCCATCCTGCTGAGGTTGCGTTTCTCGCAGGAAACAACCTGACACCCTTGCCCAAACGCTACATAAACTTGTATTTCATAAATGTGTAGTTAGTCAGATAATATTCATTTGCATGTAGAAACTATGTCCATTTTATATTTCAAATTATAAATTAAACTTGTAATATAAATTGTAATTTTTTGACTAAAAATTAATTAAAGTAAATAATTATTTGTTACTTCAATAAATTGTTTCTTAAAATCCTTCCGTCGAACCACAAATCATAACTGGCGCAGTCGTAACGGATATTTCGGGCGATTTCCAAGCATAGTGAAAACGCGTTTGTATTAACGATTAACCAGAAAAATCGGAAGGTCAACAAGAAGAAACGTCCAATCCACTGCATCTACCGAGAGTACATCGTAAGGCGCAGAACCAGGGGAACCAGGCCCTGACGAACACAGGACAAGAACCCATGGACAAACTGCTTCTTCTATTGTAAGTACCATATGACACATAATTATCAGTACCATTCAGACTTAGACTCTGATCGGGAAATTATAAATAACGAAACAGCTGACTCAGAACCAGAATTATTAACAGAAATATTAAACAACCTTAGAATTAACAAATCAAACATGGTTCCCCCAAAACTAGAAAAATGCTACCTAGACATGATATCAGACTTCTATGGTGATAGTAAACTGCTATCAAGATTCATAGAAATTAGTGAAAAACTTGTTAAAAAATTTTATAATACGATTGATACAACAGACTTTCAAAATGAATTTCTTATGTCGAGTATCATTTAAAAAATAAAAGGTGATGCAGCCATAAATATAGCCAGCACCACAATAACAACATGGGAAGATCTTAAAAAAGCTCTTCTGAACGCATATTCAGATAAGAGAGACCTATACACGTTAAACATCGAAATAACCGAATTAACTCAAAAAAAATGAAACAGCATTTGAATTTTATAATAAAGTACAAGACATGTTAAATTTGCAAATATCTTACATCAGTACTCATTGTACCAAGCAGCCATGCCCGTTCTTATAGGGTACTTTCAAAATTATGCCGTAAGAATACTACTTCGCGGACTCAAAGAACCATTAGGCACTCTAATGCGGGCAAAAGTTCCAAAAGACATGAACACCAACAGAAACCAAAATTTAATTCAACTAACCAATTTAGACAAATCCAAAACCCGCAACTAATGTGTAGACCCCTGCCTCCTGCAAGTCAGGTACTTAAACAAAACTATAATAACCAATTCCCTAGCTACAATCAATTTAACAAACCATTTAATAACCATCGTCTATACCAATTCAACAAACCAAATAATCAACCTAACCGAAATGTTTTTCGACCAAATCCAAATTTTAAACCGAATAAGCCAACACCTATGAGTATTTCCACAAGGCAGTCAACGACACCTCACCCATCAGCTGGTCCTTATCGTCCACAACAATTCTTCCACTCCCAAAACAGACCTCCTATCGCTGAAGAACTATTTAATACGGAACTGCAAGAATATGCAGAACAAGAAAAACTAAATTTTGAAAATTATGGAGACGAATCAAATTTAGAATATTATGTCACTGAACCAGAACAAAGTGACGAAAACGAGTTTTTTCCAATAACAGTCTCGGAACAAACATTGAATTAATGAATGTGATTCATAACCATAGTGAACTACCATTCATTGTATTTCCAGAATTTAACCTAAAAGCTTTAATCGATACAGGCAGAACACGTTCCTTCATAAATCAAAACATAGCAAATAAATATTACAAAAATCAAATTAAGAATGATCCATTTAAAATTACTACATCTCATGGAACATCAATAGAAAATTCTAGCATAGTGATTCCTGCTTCAAAATTATTTAATGCCCCAGACAAATTAGTAAAGTACCATTTATTTAACTTCCACTGAAATTTTGATATTTTACTAGGTTTAGATAATTTGAAATTATTAGGTGCAAAAATTGATTGACAAATGACAAAATTATAACTCTGAAACAAGAAATTGAAATTCATTACCATGAAATAATACCTAAATCTAATTACATAAAAATTCCACCCAGATCAGAAAAATTAGGCGAATTATTTCTAAACAATATCGAAAACGGAGAAATATTGATACCGGAAACTAAATTCAATAACATAATAATTCCCGAAGGACTTGCCAAAATTCAAAATCACAAAACTATATATCCAATCATAAATTTAGGCCAAAATGAAGAAATCATAAATTCAGTAAATTGTGTAAAATTTCAAGAATTAAACAGTTTTGAAATAAATATTTTAAATTTTTGCCAAAATCTAATAGAAAATAAATTCAATATGAACAAAGTAAAACTGGACCATATGAACGATGAAGAAAATCTGAGATAACAAAACTGCTGACCGAGTACAAAAATATCTTTCACATTGAACATGGCCCATTATCTTTCACTAACGATGTAAAACATTTCATTCGCACGAAAGATGATAATACCGTTTATGCAAAACCTTATAGATACCCGGAAATCTTTCGAAAAGAAGTTCAATCTCAAATCCAAAAAATGCTTGACCAAAATATCATCCATCCTTCCCATTCACCCTGGTCATCCCCCGTATGGGTCGTCCCTAAAAAACTAGACGCATCAGGTAAAAAGAAATGGAGACTTGTAAACGACTATAGGAAATTGAACGACAAAACGATAGACGACAAATATCCCATCCCAAACATTAACTCCTTATTAGACAAATTAGGCAGATGTCAATATTTTTCTACTTTAGACCTTGCATCTGGTTTTCATCAAATTGAGATGAACAAATCAGATATTGAAAAAACAGCCTTCAGCACAGAACATGGGCATTATGAGTTTTTAAGAATGCCATTTGGACTCAAGAACGCACCCGCTACTTTTCAAAGAGTAATGGACAACGTTCTTAGAAATTTAGTAAATGAAATCTGTCTTGTTTATCTAGATGACGTAATCATTTTTAGTACATCCCTTGAAGAACACATTCAAAATTGAAGAACAGTTTTTAACCGATTAAAAGAAGCGAATTTAAAAATCCAATTAGATAAATCTGAATTCCTCAGGAAAGAAGTTGCATACCTCGGACATGTCGTGACCCCCGAAAGTGTGAAACCTAATCCTGATAAAATTCATGCTATTCAAAATTACCCGATACCGAAGACAACAAAACAGACCAAAGCCTTTTTGAGACTTTTAAGATATTACCGGAAATTTATTAAAAATTTTGCTCATCTTACGAAACCGTTAACAAAAAAGGATGCCACCATTAATTATAACGATCACGATTACGTCAGTATGTTTAACACCTGCAAATACCTACTAATTAACAAACTAATACTCTAGTACCCAGACTTTACCAAACCGTTCATTTTGACAACAGACGCAAGTAAATACGCCATAGGTGCCGTATTATCACAAGGTCCTATCGGATCCGACATTCCCGTTGCTTATGCAAGTAGGACTTTAAACGATACGGAACAGAAATATGACACCACGAAAAAATAATTAACAGCTGTGATATGGGCAACTAAATACTTTGGACCTTATCTTTACGGAAGAAAATTTATAATTGTGACAGATCACAAACCATTACAATATTTACAAAATTTAAAGGACCCACATTCAAAATTAATGAGATGGATAACTAGATTAGAAGAATTTGATTATGAAGTAATACATAATAAAGGCTCACACAAATGCAGATGCCCTATAGAGAATCGAACTAAATATAAACACTTTAGACCCAGAATCAAAAAATTTGTACGACCTTATCAAAAATTTCAATGAGACATGCAACCCTGACAATGATAAACAATCAATAATAGTGATACCTAATGATGACGAACAAATTGACTCCGAAACAGACCAAACAATCCACTCCAATCCCGAGAATCCCATAGTTGATATAACCATTACTGAATCTCCAGTAAACTTTGGAAAAAATCAATTATTTATCTCCCAAGTAAAATATTCACCATCGAAACCTGAAATTAAAAAACTCCATGTAGATAAAATGAGATTGCACGTTCAAATATCAGAAATAAATTTTGAACAAGAGATAGTGGATTTCATTTAGAAATATATTGCCCCCAATGTTCGATATTATCTGTATTTAGAATCACCCATATACGAACAATTTAGCTACATTCTTCAAAAAAAAGTATTTTTGTACTTTTTGTACTTTTATATTTAAATTATACATATACTATGATAAGCAAACTAAAAAATTTCATGTAAGTAATACTGTACAATTATTATATTTTATACAATTTGTCTTAACACAAACACATTAACAAACAATGTAATAATTATAGCTCCTGAAGAAGACCCATGTGGGGTCGAATTTGTCGAGGTTGAAAGAATAAAGTTGGCTGATTTCCAGAAACCATCGTTTATTGGATTCTCAAATAAAATTTATTAAAAGTAATACAAAATTAATTGATACGGAAAAAGAAGACGAAATTACACGAATCATCACAAAATTCCACGAAGGAAAAACAAACCACCGCGGAATCAACGAAATACATCATGAAATTAAAAAATTATACTATTGGCCCAATCAATTAGAATCTATCACAAACTTCATAAATAATTGCGAAACTTGTTTGGCAGCTAAGTACGAGAGAAATCCCATCAAATCTAAACTCAATATCAGTCCTACTCCTGACAAACCCCTACACACACTACACGTCGACATACTTACACCAGAAAACACGAAATTCCTTACTATCATCGACGCATTTTCTAAGTATGAGCAAGCATACAGGGTCAACTCTACTAACGCTATCGAAATCTCTAATAAATTGATTAATTTCTTTTCACATCAGGCATTCCTCAGTTAATCATATCAGATAATAGACTTGAATTTAAAAATACAGTAGTGAAAGAACTTTTAGCCCTCCATAAAATCGAAATCCATTTTATTTGTTCTCAATATCCAAATTCGAATGGTCTAATCGAACGATTTCATTCCACATTAATAGAGCACATACGTTTATTTAATTTGCAAGACCACTTTAAAAACGAGTTAATCGAAGATAAAGTAAAATACGCCATTCTCGCATACAATAATATAAACCATAGCGCAACTAATCTAAAACCTATCGAAGTTATTAATGGCTATCTCGAAACAAAATCTCCTTTTGACATAAACATTGATAAGCAAATAACTCAAAATTATATTCAAAATCATAAGGAAAAATCCAAATTAATTTATAAAGATATTAATAACAAATTACAAGAATACAAAACTAAAACTATTTCAAAATTAAACGAGAAACGTGAAGAACTACCTGTTATACCCGAAACAGTTTACCTTCATAATAAACAGAAAGCAAATAAAAGTAAAAACCCAAAATTAAAAAAAAAACTTCCCGATAAAGCCCAATTTTAACAAGGGAGGAGTTACCACGGTCCATCCTGCTGAGGTTGCGATTCCCACAGGACACCTTTGCCCAAACGCTATATAAACTTGTATTTCATTAATGTGTAGTTAGTCAGATAAAATTCATTTGCATGTAGAAACTATGTCCATTTTATATTTCAAATTATAAATTAAACTTGTAATATAAATTGTAATTTTGTGACTTCCGTCGAACCACGAATCATAACTTTCATATTCATGCTTTAGGATCTATGCTATGGATGGTTTTAAGCATTGGACATGCAAAAGTGACCAAAACGTGGTACCAATCAGATAATAAACATTCCATTTTCAGGTGTCATTTTAATGAATACGTTGTATATTGTAAGCTACATGGGCTGGATTCTAGAATACCTACTACACTAGCAATTTTCTTGTTGCAATGTTTTCTTTTAGCTAATATATGATGAAGAATTATAAAATTCGGGCGCGGAAGCAAATATTAATATAATTTTTTACAAAAATAAAATCAGATTTTACCTATTATTGAAATGGTTATTTTTGTTAAAACATTCATATTTATTCTTTGGGATCTATACTATACATAATTTTAGCATTGGACATGCAAAAGTGACCAAAAAGTGGTACCAATCACATAATAAACATTCAATTTTCAGGTGTCACTTTAATAAATTCGTTGTATATTGTAAGCTATACGGGCTGGATTCTAGAATACCTACCACACTTGAAATAGCAATTTACTTGTTGCAATGTTTTCTTTTAGCTAAAATATGATGAAGAATTATAAAATTCAGGCGCGAAAGCAAATATTTATATGATTTTTTACAATAATAAAGTCAGATTTTACCTATTCTTGATAAATACGTTGTATATTGTAAGCTATATTGGTTGGATTCTAGAATAACTACCACACTTGAAATATCAATTTTCTTGTTGCAATGTTTTCTTTTAGCTAAAATATGATAAAGAATTATAAAATTTGGGCGCGGAAGCAAATATTTATATGATTTTTTACAAAAATAAAGTCAGATTTTACCTATTCTTCAAATGGATATTTTTGTTAAAACATTCATATTCATGCTTTAGGATCTATACTATGGATAATTGTAGCAATGGACATACCTACCACACTTTAAATAGCAATTTTCTTGTTGCAATGATTTCTTTTAGCTAAAATATGATTAAGAATTATAAAATTCGGGCGCGGAAGCAAATATTTATATGATTTTATACAAAAATAAAGTCAGATTTTACCTATTCTTGATGAATACGTTTTATATTGTAAGCTACATTGGCTGGATTCTAGAAAACCTACCACACTTGAAATAGCAATTTTCTTGTTGCAATGTTTTCATTTAGCTAAAATATGATTAAGAATTATAAAATTCGGGCGCGGAAGCAAATATTTATATGATTTTTTACAATAATAAAGTCAGATTTTACCTATTTTTGATGAATACGTTATATTGTAAGCTACATGGGCAGGATTCTAGAATACTTACCACACTTGAAATAGCAATTTTCTTGTTGCAATGTTTTCTTTTAGCTAAATCATGATGCAGAATTATAAAATTCTGGCGCGGAAGGGTATATTTATATGATTTTTAAAAAAACAAAGTCAGATTTTACCTATTCTTAAAATGGATATTTTTGTTAAAACATTCATATTTATGGTTTAGGATCTGTACTATGGATGGTTTTAAGCATTATACATGCAAAAGTGACCAAAACGTGGTACCAATCAGATAATAAACATTCCATTTTCAAGTGTCATTTTAATGAATACGTTGTATATTGTAAGCTACATGGGCTGGATTCTAGAATACCTACCACACTTGAAATAACAATTTTCTTTTTTCAATGTTTTCTTTTAGCTAAAATATAATAAAAAAATTTAAAATTCGGGCGCGGAAGCAAATATTTATATTATTTTTTACAAAAATAAAGTTAGATTTTACCTATTCTTGAAATGGATATTTTTGGTAAAACATTCATATTCATGCTTTAGGATCTATACTATGGATGGTTTTAAGCATTAAACATGCACAAGTGACTAAAAAGTGGTACCAATCAGATAATAAACATTCCATTTTCAGGTGTCATTTTAATGAATACGTTGTAGATTGTAAGCTACATGGGCTGGATTCTAGAATACCTACCACACTTGAAATAGCAATTTTCTTTTTGAAATGTTTTCTTTTAGCTAAAATATGACGAAGAATTATAAAATTCGGGCGCGGAAGCAAATATTTATATGATTTTTTAGAAAAATAAAGTCAGATTTTACCTATTATTGATGAATACGTTGTATATTGTAAGCTTGTGACGAAGCGTCACGATGCAGTTTTATTTGACAGTATTTTTTGAACGTAAATTTGTTATCAAATTTACCGAAGCGCTACCTTCCAAATATTTTAAAACTATTGCCCAGATTTTTGCATTCGAGTCAAGCAACCGCGCAAGGCCAGCGCGCGCATGTCTAGTAATGACGGAAGAACATGGAGTTTTATTTGTTTACATCGTGTTTTTGTGAAGTTGTTCTGTAAACTATTACTCTGATTTTCTTGATTCGAACACCATAAGATGCAAGATACTGTTCTACGTAGTGTAGTGCCAAACACATCGCAGTGGTTTTTGTGAAAGTGGAGTTTTGAAAAACATAACCATCGAACATGTGTTTGGGTTGTAGTCAAGTTACTCGTTCAGTTAATTTCATGCGGCGAAATTAACTCGTTTAGTAACTTAAGGCAATAGTAAGTGTATTGTTTTTATTATTGTTATATTGTATGTTAAATGTTATTTATTTATATTTATTTATATGTGATATTTTTTTGATCTGTGACTATGTTCACCCTCCGGGTTGGAGGGGCGGAGGGGAACAGTATAAAAGCTCGGTCAATGACCGACTCATGGCTTTTTTTAGTGAGTTTTTGGCCAAATAAAGACGTAAAAAATAAAAGTTGTGAAGCAGAGTTTTTTATTTGAATTATTTTCAGTTGTTTTCCTATCCTTCCACTAGTGAACGTAAGGTAAGTGGAAGTGAAGTATTTAGAGGAAAATTGGAATAGTGTTTTGCCGTTTTTCACATCTGTATGTGAGCCAAACGTGTGTTTGAGAAAATCGTTCATTTTCATCCCGTGCACGAGTTGTGCGTAAGTTGCGATAGTTTGAGAATTCCGATTACTAGGGGCAGAGAAGAACTAGTGATTGCGCTACCACTATCGAGATAATTTTGGATGAATTTCGGCGAAGAAAGAATCCTCGAATCCGTCATTTTGCTTCGTGAGTCGCGGAACAGGATTCGGCTTGTCCATCGGCCACCACCAGGACTAATCAAGGATAGTTCTGCTGAATTTGGTTTTGCGTTCGTTTTTACCTCACCCTCGCATCGCGTGCACGAGGGTGAGCGACCAACGCAGGTTGTAAGAATAACCGATTTTTATCCGAAATTTATTTATGCTTTTCTTTACGTCTTTTTACTGTCTTTTTTGGAAAGTCGCTCCGTGATGTTGTGTTCAAGCGAGCGACTACAACCAATGTTGGAATCCGAACCTTGGACATTTTTCTCCATTGAGATATCCGTGGCCGTCGTCACTGGAAGCCTGCGTGTTAGACGTCTCTACCGTTACGTAGAGTGGCGCCCGAGATTTGGAAACGAGTAGTGCGACAGCGTTTGTATATTTTATTATACCGTGCCTGTCGACTAATTATTGTGTTTTTGTATGAGTTACTGTGTTATAGGCTGTGACGACGTATATTACATTGTGTGACGCGTAGGTAACGCCGTAGTCCGTCACACGTTTTCAAGAACGATAGGGACTGACGACGTAACGACGTCACATAATTTTTGGCGCCCGAGCAGGGACGTGGGTATTCCAACCAGTCAAAATTGAATTAAAAACTTACTGGAAGAAAAAAAACGGAGCATCGTACATGGAAGCAGTACGTTCCATCGGTCATGCAGGAAGTGGTGATGAGTGCCAATCAAGCCTATACAGAAGCTGACCATTTGGGTACCGCGAGGACCATAGTCAGGGTAATGGCTACTGTTCTACTGGCCAGATATGTCTCGAGACATCGCCAGTACGAGCGTAGTTATAGCAGCTGTTACTGGCACGAGCAAGGGCTAGGGATTACCGGAAGAATACAGATGACAAGGATCAGAAGGCCGTGGGACACAGGTAGTGTCGAGGTATTTTTTTTGTAGGGCCGTAACCCCGTACAGCAGCTACCCCACTGGAGTGGTGGGGATCGGAGCTGCTGTAGCGAAAGTGATGCCGAGGATCATGGGGGCCCCTGGGACACGGGTTGTGTCGGGCCGTTACCCCGTACAGTAGGTGGCCAAGGGCTTCCTCGCGTGGCTCGACGACGCATTGGATTCGTCTGGATGTCGAGCACGAGGAAGGGCCACAAGGCTACTGTAGCGAGAGTGATACCGAGGATCATGGGAGCCATGGGACACAGGTGTGTCGAGTTTTTTTTTTTTAGGGCCATTTCCCCGGACAGCAGCTAGCTGGATACCTCTTGCGTGGCTCGACTGGTGCCTTGAGTTAGTCGGGATATCGAGCACGACGAAGAGCGTTCTAGCTGCTGGGGCGAATAAGATCCAGAAGTTAGTCATCTGTAGACAGTTCGGCAACCTCAGATGGAGGAAGATTGGCTCGTTGAAGAGGATTGGCAGTAATGAAGCTCATCTAGTGATAACTTCTTTTTTTTTTAGAGTCCGCACATGGCATTAAACAAACACACGTTTTTACGTCCCGTTGTGTTTGTCGATCTGTGTTTGTGTACCATGGTTGGTGAGTTCTACACCCGATGAACGGCCAAAGACGGTCCGTATCGGTGTACTTTGAGTCCATACGCTGTATATCGTAACCTGGTTTTATTTCTTTTTATTTTTTTGTTACGGTTTGTTTGCAAAACCAGAGCGTAAGTATACAGCCAACGTGATCGAAACTGATGGCAAAAGTTGATTAAATTTTTGTGTTTTTCATAGTAATGGACTGTAGGAATAGTGCCAGCCAGTCTGTACCTGGGAACGCGACCCAGAGAGTCAAAGAATGGAACGTCGAGAGACGAGGGCGCCGGGAGTAACGCAGCGACAGTAGGTGCCGTCAACACTGCTGCAGAAGTGGCGACACGCACCGCTGATCGTCATGCAGGACCACCTACGGCAAACTCGTCGAAGTCACTATCGTCTCCACGCGAGTAACTCGACGACATCACCGACTGGATACCGGAGAACGCATAGGACCTGGTGCCACTGCACCAGCGGAAAAGTTTTCGTCCGGATATACTTTCCTACGCTGGGCGACGATTACGAATCCCGGGGCGGATTCGTCGGCTACTCTCGCTCAGGCGCTGATGGCTCACCAGGCGGACAAGAGGAAAACCGATGAAGTATAACCGTTTTTTTTTATTGAGTTTTTTTACGGTTTTGCATGGGAAGGTAGACGCATTTTTTTTACTGTTTTTTTTTTTGTGAAGAAAAGGGGATGTGTGACGAAGCGTCACGATGCAGTTTTATTTGACAGTATTTTTTGAACGTAAATTTGTTATCAAATTTACCGAAGCGCTACCTTCCAAATATTTTAAAACTATTGCCCAGATTTTTGCATTCGAGTCAAGCAACCGCGCAAGGCCAGCGCGCGCATGTCTAGTAATGACGGAAGAACATGGAGTTTTATTTGTTTACATCGTGTTTTTGTGAAGTTGTTCTGTAAACTATTACTCTGATTTTCTTGATTCGAACACCATAAGATGCAAGATACTGTTCTACGTAGTGTAGTGCCAAACACATCGCAGTGGTTTTTGTGAAAGTGGAGTTTTGAAAAACATAACCATCGAACATGTGTTTGGGTTGTAGTCAAGTTACTCGTTCAGTTAATTTCATGCGGCGAAATTAACTCGTTTAGTAACTTAAGGCAATAGTAAGTGTATTGTTTTTATTATTGTTATATTGTATGTTAAATGTTATTTATTTATATTTATTTATATGTGATATTTTTTTGATCTGTGACTATGTTCACCCTCCGGGTTGGAGGGGCGGAGGGGAACAGTATAAAAGCTCGGTCAATGACCGACTCATGGCTTTTTTGAGTAAGTTTTTGGCCAAATAAAGACGTAACAAATAAGAGTTGTGAAGCAGAGTTTTTTATTTGAATTATTTTCAGTTGTTTTCCTATCCTTCCACTAGTGAACGTAAGGTAAGTGGAAGTGAAGTATTTAGAGGAAAATTGGAATAGTGTTTTGCCGTTTTTCACATCTGTATGTGAGCCAAACGTGTGTTTGAGAAAATCGTTCATTTTCATCCCGTGCACGAGTTGTGCGTAAGTTGCGATAGTTTGAGAATTCCGATTACTAGGGGCAGAGAAGAACTAGTGATTGCGCTACCACTATCGAGATAATTTTGGATGAATTTCGGCGAAGAAAGAATCCTCGAATCCGTCATTTTGCTTCGTGAGTCGCGGAACAGGATTCGGCTTGTCCATCGGCCACCACCAGGACTAATCAAGGATAGTTCTGCTGAATTTGGTTTTGCGTTCGTTTTTACCTCACCCTCGCATCGCGTGCACGAGGGTGAGCGACCAACGCAGGTTGTAAGAATAACCGATTTTTATCCGAAATTTATTTATGCTTTTCTTTACGTCTTTTTACTGTCTTTTTTGGAAAGTCGCTCCGTGATGTTGTGTTCAAGCGAGCGACTACAACCAATGTTGGAATCCGAACCTTGGACATTTTTCTCCATTGAGATATCCGTGGCCGTCGTCACTGGAAGCCTGCGTGTTAGACGTCTCTACCGTTACGTAGAGTGGCGCCCGAGATTTGGAAACGAGTAGTGCGACAGCGTTTGTATATTTTATTATACCGTGCCTGTCGACTAATTATTGTGTTTTTGTATGAGTTACTGTGTTATAGGCTGTGACGACGTATATTACATTGTGTGACGCGTAGGTAACGCCGTAGTCCGTCACACGTTTTCAAGAACGATAGGGACTGACGACGTAACGACGTCACAAGCTACTTGGGCTGGATTCTAGAATACCTACCACACTTGAAATAGCAATTTTCTTTTTGCAATGTTTTCTTTTAGCTAAAATATGATGAAGAATTATAAAATTCGGGCGCGGAAGCAAATATTTATATGATTTTTACAAAAATAAAGTCAGATTTTACCTATTCTTGAAATGGATATTTTTGTTAAAGCATTCATATTCATGCTTTAGGATCCGTACTTTGAATGATTTTAAGCATTGGACATGCAAAAATGACCAAAACGTGGTACCAGTCAGATAATAAACAGTCCAATTTCAGGTGTCATTTTAATGAATACGTTGTATATTGTAAGCTACATGGGCTAGATTCTAGAATACCTACCACACTTGAAATAGCAATTTACTTGTTGCAATGTTTTCTTTTAGCTAAGATATGATAAAGAAATATAAAATTCGAGCGCGGAAGCAAATATTAATATAATTTTTTACAAAAATAAAATCAGATTTTACCTATTATTGAAATGGTTATTTTTGTTAAAACATTCATATTTATGCTTTGGGATCTATACTATACATAATTTTAGCATTGGACATGCAAAAGTGACCAAAAAGTGGTACCAATCATATAATAAACATTCAATTTTCGGGTGTCATTTTAATAAATTCGTTGTATATTGTAAGCTACACGGGCTGGATTCTAGAATAACTACCACACTTGAAATAGCTATTTACTTGTTGCAATGTTTTCTTTTAGCTAAAATATCATGCAGAATTATAAAATTCGGGCGCAAAAGCAAATATTTATATGATTTTTTACAATAATAAAGTCAGATTTTACCTATTCTTGATAAATACGTGGTATATTGTAAGCTATATTGGTTGGATTCTAGAATACCTACCACACTTGAAATAGCAATTTTCTTGTTGCAATGATTTCTTTTAGCTAAAATATGATCAAGAATTATAAAATTCGGGCGCGGAAGCAAATATTTATATTATTTTTTACAAAAATAAAGTCAGATTTTACCTATTCTTGAAATGGATATTTTTGGTAAAACATTCATATTCATGCTTTAGGATCTATACTATGGATGGTTTTATGCATTGGACATGCAAAAGTGACCAGAACGTGGTACCAATCAGATAATAAACATCCAATTTTCAAATGTCATTTTAATGAATACGTTGTATATTGTAAACTACATGGGCTTGATTCTAGAATACCTACCACAATTGAAATAGCAATTTTCTTGTTGCAATGCTTTCTTTTAGCTAAAATATGATGAAAAATTATAAAACTCGAGCGCGGAAGCAAATATGTATATGATTTTTTGCATTAATAAAGTCAAATTTTACATTTTCTTGAAATGGATATTTTTGTTAAAACATTCATATTCATGCTTTATGATCTATACTATGGATGGTTTTAGGCATTGGAAATGCAAAAGTGACCAAAACGTGGTACCAATCAGATAATAAATATTCTATTTTCGGGTGTCATTTTAATGAATACGTTGTATATAGTAAACTACATGGGCTGGATTCTAGAATACCCACCAAACTGAAATACAATTTTCTTGTTGCAATGTTTTCTTTTAGCTAACAAATATATTGAAGAAATATAAAATTCGGGCGCGGAAGCAAATATTTATATGAATTTTTCCAAAAATAAAGTCAGATATTATCTATTCTTGATGAATACGTTGTATATTGTAAGCTACATGGGCTGGATTCTAGATACCTACCACACTTGAAATAGAAATTTTCTTGTTGCATGTTTTTTTTTAGCTAATAAATGATGAAGAATTATAAAATTCGGGCGCGGAAGCAAATATTTATATGATTTTGTACAAAGATAAAATTAGATTTTACCTATTATTGAAATGGATATTTTTGCTAAAACTTTCATATTCATGCTTTAGGATCTATACTATGGATGGTTTTAAGCATTGGACATGCAAAAGTGACCAAAACGTGGTACCAATCAGATAATAAACATTCAAATTTTGGGTGTCATTTTAATGAATACGTTGTATATTGTAAGCTACATGGGATGGATTCTAGAATACCTACCACACTTGAAATAGCAATTTTCTTTTAACTTAAAATATGATGAAGAATTATAAAATTCGGTTGCGGAAGCAAATATTTATATGATTTTTTACAAAAATAAAAATAGATTTTACCTATTCTACATGAATACGTTGTATATTGTAGGCTACATGGGCTGGCTTCTACAAAACCTTCCACACTTGAAATAGCAAATTTCTTGTTGCAATGTTTTTTTTAGCTAAAATATGATGAAGAATTAAAAAATTCGGGCGCGAAAGCAAATATTTATATGATTTTTTTACAAAAATAAAGTCAGATTTTACATATTCTTGAAATAAATATTTTTGTTAAAACATTCATATTTATGCTTTAGGATCTATACTATGAATATTTTTAAGCATTGGACATGCAAAAGTGACCAAAACGTGATACCAAACAGATAATAAACATTTAATTTTCAGGTGTCATTTTAATGAATACGTTGTATATTGTAAACTACATGGGCTGGATTCTAGAATACCTACCACACATGAAATAGCAATTTTCTTGTTGCAATGTTTTCTTTTAGCTGAAATGTGATGAAGAATTATAAAACTCGGGCGCAAAAGCAAATATTTATATGATTTTTTACATAAATAATGTCAGATTTTACATATTCTTGAAATGGATATTTTTGTTAAAACATTCATATTCATGCTTTAGGATCTATAGTATGGATGGTTTCAAGCATTGGACATACAAAAGTGACCAAAACGTGGTACCAATCAAATAATAAATATTCAATTTTCGGGTGTCATTTTAATGTATACGTTGTATATTGTAAACTTCATGGGCTGGATTCTAGAATACCTACTACACTTGAAATAGCAATTTTCTTGTTGCAATGTTTTCTTTTAACTAAAATATGATGAAGAATTATAATAATCGGGCGCGGAAGCAAATATTTATATGATTTGTACAAAAATAAAGTCAGACTCTACCTATTCTTCAAATGGATATTTTTGTTAAAACATTCATATTTATGCTTTAGGATCTATACTATGAATGGATTTAAGCATGGACATGCATAAGTGACCAAAACGTGGTCCTCATTAGATAATAAACATTTAACATTCGGATGTCATTTTAATGAATACGTTGTATATTGTAAGCAACATTGGCTGGATTTTAGAATAACTACCACACTTGAAATAGCAATTTTCTTGTTGAAATATTTTCTTTTAGCTAAAATATGATGAAGAATTATAAAATTTGGGCCTGGAAGCAAATATTTATATGATATTTTACAAAAATAAAGTCAGATTTTACCTATTCTTCAAATGGATATTTTTGTTAAAATATTCATATTTATGCTTTAGGATCTATACTATCGGCTTGATTCTGGTGACCATTGTATAGAATACGATATTATAATCTATACGATTACGATTACAATGTGCTATAAGATATTGTAAAGATTTGGTATTCCGGTGTACACATGGTAATCGTAATTGTATTGAATACGATATTGTAATCGCCAAATTGCAGTGAAGCCAACCGTTTAAAACAATGTAAGAATAACAAAGCATATATACTTTTAAATAATTAATTACTTCAATATTAACATACATTTTTGTGTAAAATTCATATTTTATGTAAAATTAAATAAATTGAAATATGTATATAGTTGAATTCTCTTGAAAAACAAAGTATTAATGTTTACAACGACTGGTAACACTGATTCCGACATAACCTTAAAATTGAAGTTGACAGCTTGTGATATTAAACGTTACACAGATAAAAATATTATGGCTACAAAAAAAAAGTATCTAAAGATCAAATTAAAATATTCGTTGAGTATTTTGGAAAAAATAAATTAAAAAATATAACTTTATTAAATATATATATTGTTTCAATGATAAATACATTACTATTTGGGTGTTTATGCTGTAATACCCCTTTCTATTTAAAAGAGTATTGCAGGATATTGTTCATGATTTGTTGGTGGAGTTATAATGGCAACATGGGTACAGTCGATAGCCCCAATTATTCCTAGAAACCCATTTAGAAGGTTTCCAAATCTGAAAAAAAGTAACTAATAATAATTTGTTTCAAACAATACATGTTTGTGAATTACTTACGCTTTTCTACATTTCTTTCTTCGACTGTAGTTGGAAAATGTACGACGTAACTCATTTGGTCCATAATAACTTGAGTTACCTCTTGAATACATCTACTAACTGATGATTGATTCATGGCTAGTAGAAAATTTTGACCAGTTGGCTTCTGGTAACAGCCGTGAGCAAAAAATTGCAAGGCTGTTAGGATCTGTGAGGGTTTTACAATTAAAATAAATAAATAAATTTGTAAGTTTTTTCGAAGCAATAATGACCAAAATTTTTAGTTATATATGAGTGTACGTACCTTCAAATTAGTCGGAATAGCAATTGCTACACGTTGTGGAGCTCGAAAATGTGGTTCCAGCTAAATTATTAAATCGTTCGCTAATTCACGAGACAATCGAAAAATGTTCCTAAAAACATCTTCCGGGAGTGAGAGAGGATTACTTATATCTCGTAATTGCCTTCTCTCTATCAGTAATTCGTGTCTAATGTATCAATAATAAATAGCTAAATTATTGTTTTAATGAAATATCAACAACTTACCTGTTTCTTTCATTTTCCAACATATCAATAATAAATATGAAATTGTTATTATTCATTTTTGTTAAAATAATTCTTACTCTTAACCTAAACAATGATGATAAATCGAGCTGAGATCTGTCTTTACGAAAACCATAAATCTATACGATAATGGTAACGAACACAATACTGTCAAACTCATAAATGGTCACCTGAATACGAATTACATATGATATGGTGTAGAATACAATAAACGTGTATGACACGATATTGTATTGAAAACAATGGTCACCAGAATACTATTTTAATAAATAATTGTATACAATACCATAATGGTATTTTATACAATATCGTATTCTATACAATGGTCACCAGAATCAGGCCGTATGGATGGTTTTTAACCATTGGACATGCAAAAGTGACCAAAACGTAGTATTAATGAGATAATAAACCTTCAATTTTCGGGTGTCATTTTAATGAATACGTTGTATATTGTAAGCTACATGGGCTGGATTCTAGAATACCTACCACACTTGAAATAGCAATTTTCTTGTTGCAATGTTTTCTTATAGCTAAAATATGATGAAGAATTATAAAATTCGGGCGCGGAAGCAAATATTTATATGATTTTTTACAAAAATAAAGTCAGATTATATGTTGTATATTGTAAGCTACATGGGCTAGATTCTAGAATACCTTCCACACTTGAAATAGCAAATTTCTTTTTGCAATATTTTCTTTTATCTAAAAAATGATGAACAATTAAAAATTTCGGGCGCGAAAGCAAATATTTATATGATTTTTTACAATAAATAAAGTTAGATTTTACCTATTCTTGAAATGGATATTTTTGTTAAAACATTCATATTATGCTTTAGGTTCTATACTATGGATGGTTTTAAGCATTGGACATGCAAAAGTGACCAAAACGTGGTACCAATCAGATAATAAACGTTCAATTTTCGGGTGTCATTTTAATGAATACGTTGTATATTGTAAGCTACATAGGCTGGATATTAGAATACCTACCACACTTGAAATAGCAATTTTCTTGTTGCAATGGTTTTTAGCTAAAATATGATAAAGAATTATATATTTGGGCGCGAAAGCAAATATTTATATGATTTTTTACAAAAATAAAGTCAGATTTTACCTATTCTTGAAATGGATATTTTTGTTAAAACAATTATATTCATGCTTTAGGATCTATATTATAGATGGTTTTAAGCATTGGACAAGCAAAAGTGACCAAAACGTGGTACCAATCAGATAATAAACATTCAATTTTCGGGTCTCATTTTAATGAATACGTTGTATATTTTAAGCTACATGGGCTGGATTCAAAAATATCTACCACACTTGAAATAGCAATTTTCTTGTTGCAATGTTTTCTTTTAGCTAAATTATGATGAAGAATTATAAAATTAGGGCGCGGAAGAAAATATTTAAATGATTTTTCACAAAAATAAAGTCAGATTTTAACTATTCTTGAAATGGATATTTTTGTTAAAACATTCATAATCATGCTTTAGGATCTATACTATGGATGGTTTTAAGCATTGTACATGCAAAAGTAACCAAAACGTGGTACCAATCAGATAATAAACATTTAATTTTCGGGTGTCATTTTAATGAATACGTAGTATATTGTAAGCTACATGGGCTGGATTCTAGAATACCTACCACACTTGACATAGCAATTTTCTTGTTGCAATGTTTTCTTTTAGCTGATCATAAAAAATTACAAAATTCGGTAGCGGAAGCAAATATGTATATGATTTTTTACAAAATAAAGTCAGATTTTACTTATTCTTGAAATGGAGATTTTTGTTAAAACATTCATATTCATGCTTTAGGATCTATACTACGGTTGGTTTTAAGCATTAGACATGCAAAAGTGACTAAGACCTGGTACCAATCAGATAATAAACATTTAATTTTCGGGTGTCATTTTAGTGAATACGTAGTATATTGTAAGCTACATGGGCTGGATTCTAGAATACCTACCACACATGAAATAGCAATTTTCTTGTTCCAATGTTTTCTTTTAGCTAAAATATGATGAAGGATTATAGAATTCGGTTGCGGATGCAAATATTTATATGATCTTTTACAAAAATTAAGTCAGATTTTACCTATTCTTGATGAATACGTTATATATTGTAAGCTACATGGGCTGGATTTTAAAATACCTACCACTCTTGAAAAAGCAATTTTTTTGTTTAATGTTTTCATTTAGCTAAAATATATTAAAGAATTATAAAATTCGCAAATATTTATTTGATTATCTACAAAAATGAAGTCAGATTTTACCTATTCTTGATGAATACGTTGTATATTGTAAGCTACTTAGGCTGGATTCTAGAATACCTACCACACTTGAAATAGCAATTTTCTTGTTGCAATGTTTTCTTTTAGCTGAAATATGATGAAGAATTATAAATTTCGGTCGCGGATGCAAATATTTATATGATCTTTTACAAAAATAAAGTCAGATTTTACCTATTCTTAAAATGGATATTTTTGTTAAAACATTCATATTCATGCTTTAGGATCTATACTATGGATGGTTTTATGCATTAGATATGCAAAAATGACCAAAACGTGGTACCAATCAGATATTAAACATTCAATTTTTGGGTGTCATTTTAATGAATACGTTGTATATTGTTAGTTACATGGGCTGGATTTTAGAATCCCTACCACACTTAAAATAGCAATTTTCTTGTTGCAACGTTTTATTATAGCTAAAATATGATGAAAAATTTTAAAATTCGGGCGCGGAAGCAAGTGTTTATATGATTTTTTACAAAAATAAAGTCAGATTTTACTTATTCTTGATGAATACGTTGTATATTGTAAGCTACATGGGATGGATTCTAGAATACCTGCCACACTTTTTTTTTGTATCTCCTAAGAATTTTACAATCTATCTAAATATAAGATAATAAGTAAAAATATAACAGCAAATGAATTACATGAGGAGCATTTGTCCACTGACAAAAACTGGAAATATTAACTATATAATGTTAGTTAAATCTATCTACTAAATCTAATGGTTTAAAACGTTTTAATCGTCGTATGTCCTCACTGCTGTCTGACAATTTCACTGCACTTGTGTTTGGGTGGGCTTCAAGTCTTTTAAGATATTTGGTACTAAATTGTTCGATTGTTTCTTTCACTGTACACATGTTGAGGTCTCTGTGGATGTTTACATTTGGCTCATACCAAGGAGCATTTGTAATTGTTCGGAGGCACTTAGATTGAAAGCGTTGAAGTATTTCAATATTGGAGTTGCTTGCTGTTCCCCAGAGTTGTATTCCATACGTCCAGACTGGTTTAAAGATGCTTTTATATATCAGTAGTTTGTTTTCCAGTGACAGTTTGGAAGTTCTATCTAATAGCCAATAGTGCTGCCTGAATTTTAGTCCCAGTTGTTTTCTTTTTGAGAAGATGTGTTTACGCCATGTTAGTCTTCTATCAAGATGTATTCCTAGATATCTTGTTTCTTCAGTTTGCGGTAGCGGTTGGTTATTGAGTGTTACCACAGGACACGTACTTTTATTCAAGGTAAAGGTTACATGGACTGATTTGGTTTCGTTGGCTTTTATTCTCCAGATTTTTAGCCACTTTTCGATTTTTTTAAGCTGTATTTGAAGAAGATGTGAGGCCTCTGCTGAATTTTATGACAAGCTAGGATTCCTGTGTCATCAGCAAATGTGGCAACTGTAGAATTTGGAATTGTTGGAATATCAGCCGTGTAAATGAGGTAGAGAATAGGTCCAAGAACACTACCTTGGGGTACTCCTGATTTGATTGGGTATAATGGACTACATTCTTCTTTGTATTTTACTGTAAAATATCTGTTTGTTAGATAGGATTCTAGGATTTGATAGAAGGTATGAGGGATGTTACTTTTTAATTTATATAGCAGGCCAATATGCCACACTTTATCGAACGCTTGCGAAACATCTATAAAAGCTGCTGAACAGTAGTGTTTTCTTTCAAATGTTTTGTTTATTACGTCGACTACTCTATGAACCTGCTCAATAGTTGAGTGTTGTTTTCGGAAGCCAAACTGATGATCAGGAATTAATTTTCTTCGCATAAGTATGGGCTCCAGTCTTGTGATGAAAAGTTTTTCAAATACTTTTGAAAGTACAGGTAGTAAACTTATTAGACGATAGGACGATGTTTCCTCAGCGGGTTTCCCTGGTTTGTGTATAAGAATAATTTGAGCTACTTTCCATTGTGATGGAAAAACTCCAAGTCGTAAGATTGTGTTAAATATATAAGTTATAAGAATGATTGCTTTAAATGGGAGTTGTCTTAAAATTTTTCCAGAGATTAAATCGTATCCGGGAGTTTTTTTGGATTTATATGTTTGCATATTATCTCGAGAACATCCTTCGGTTTAAAATGTCGTATAGGATAATCCAACTGAAAGGGATGTTCTAACGTGTTGTATATGAATTGTTCATCTTCTGGTGGTATCGAGGGTGGAAAAGGTTGGAATACTTTTGTTAGGTGATTTGCAAAGGCTAGAGCTTTGTCAGAGTCAGTCCTTGCTCATAGTCCGCCTTCTTTCCCAATAGGTGGAAAGTGTTGTTGGGGCTGTTTGATTTTTTTTCGTTGCTTTCCTTAGTGAGTAGTCACTTGCTTCTATTGCTGATAAATTCCAAAGATAGTTTTGAATTGTTTCATTTTTTTCTTGTTGCAATATTTTTTTCAAGTCTTTGGTAGCTTTATTTAATTTACTTTTTACTTGGGAGTCTCGAGTTGTCTGCCAGATTCTTCTAATTTTCCGTTTATGGGCTATTAAATGTTTGATGTACGCTGGTATGTTTGTTACAGTATTACAAGATTTTTGTATTGGGGTCGGTTGCCAAGTAGATTCCTGAATTGATTTTGTTAAATGTTCTACAGCATTATCTAAGTCTTCTTGAGATTTTAAGCTAACATTTAACGAGATTTTACTTTCTAGTATGTTCCTGAATTTGTGCCAATTGGTTTTTTTATTACAGAGAGAGGCGGGTTTATCTACTTTAGGTATTTGTGTACTGAATATTAGAATTACGGGTGAGTGGTCTGATGATAAATCTACGCAGGATTCTACTTTAAAATATTTTTCTGATTTTCCACTGACTATGAAAAAGTCAAGTAGATCAGGTATTTTATTTGGGTCAGTCGGCCAGTAGGTTGGTTCTCCAGTTGAAAGGGTTATGTAATGTTTATTCTGGATAGTTTCGAGTAATTCTCTTCCTCTTGGTGTAATGAGTCTCGATCCCCAAATTTGGTGTTTAGCATTGTAATCTCCACCAGCAATGAATTTATTTGCCAATGTATTAAAAAAGGTAGTACATTCTTCGTTTTTAATTATATGTTTCGGTGGCATATAAATTGCTGACACTACAAAAGATTCCGATAGCGTTTCAATTTTTATATTTGTGGCTTGCAAATATTCTTTCTGGTATTTTACAAGTTCATAATGTTTAATTGAATTTTTTACAATAATTGCAGTTCCACCATGAGAAGTTCCATCAGGATGATTTGTTGAATATATTGAATAATTTGGTATTTTAAGGTAGTTTTTATTCGTGAAATGAGTTTCTGATATAAGTATTATATCTAGTTGGTGGTTAATAATAAATTATTTTAATTCTTGGCTATGTTGAGCCAAGCCGTTGGCATTCCATAATACAATTTTCATCTGAGTATTCATTTTATTTACCTACACTACCACACTTGAAATAGCAATTTTCTTGTTGCAATGTTATCTTTTAGCTGTAATATGATGAAGAATTATAAAATTCGGTCGCGGAGCAAATATTTATATGATCTTTTACAAAAATAATGTCAGATTTTACCTGTTCTTGAAATGGATATTTTTGTTAAAACATTCATATTCATGCTTTAGGTTTTATACTATGGAGTGTTTTAAGCATTGGACATGCAAAAGTGACCAAAACGTAGTACCAATCAGATAATAAACATTTAATTTTCGAGTGTTATTTTAATGAATACGTTGTATATTGTAAGCTACATGGGATGGATTCTAGAATACCTACCACACTTGAAATAGCAATTTTCTTGTTGCAATGTTTTCATTTAGCTGAAATATGATGAAGAATTATAAAATTCGGTCGCGGAAGCAAATATTTATATGATCTTTTACAAAAATAATGTAAGATTTTACCTATTCTTGAAGTGGATATTTTTGTTAAAACATTTATATTCATGCTTTAGGATCTATATTATGGATAATTTTAAGCATTGGACAAGCAAAAGTGACCAAAACGTGGTACCAATCAGATAATAAACATTCAATTTTCGGGTCTCATTTTAATGAATACGTTGTATAGTTTAAGCTACATGGGCTGGATTCTAAAATACCTACCACATTTGAAATAGCAATTTTCTTTTTGCAATGTTTTCTTTTAGCTAAATTATGATGAAGAATTATAAAATTCGGGCGCGGAAGCAAATATTTAAATGATTTTTCACAAAAATAAAGTCAGATTTTACCTATTTTTGAAATGGATATTTTTGTTAAAACATTCATATTCATGATTTAGGATCTATACTATGGATGGTTTTGTAAAAAAATGTTTTAGCGATGTCAATAATTTTGAAATATTATTTATTAGTTTTAAAAGAGTGAATAAATAGACTTAATGTTGTTCCAAAATTCCATTTGGCTATTAAAAATGCATTATTTGTGAAAGTAACAGTTTTCAAATTCCGATTAGAGTACTTTTAGCAAAATAAAAAAGTTGACACTGGGCTTTTCGAAGAAAACCTTTGGAAAGTTCTAGTTGTCACTTTCTCCATACCTAAGTCAGTTTATTCCGCCTCTTAGAGGGGGTATGTCCGACATTTAAATAAGTAAATTTTTAAGACAAAAGACAGTTGGAGATGGACTAGAGTTGTGATAGAGTCCTGGTAGTCGAGTCGTCACGCTGGTAACTATGTTACCAGCTGGTGAATGTAATGTTTTAATAATATTTGTAACTTATAAATTCGTGCTTATCATTATGTAGAATCGTCCTCTTTTTTATTATTAAATACATTGTTACAGTTTTAAGCATTGTACATGCAAAAGTAACCAAAACGTGGTACCAATCAGATAATAAACATTTAATTTTCGGGTGTCATTTTAATGAATACGTTGTATATTGTAAGCTATATGGCCTGGATTCTAGAATACCTACTACACTTGAAATTGCAATTTTTTTGTTGCAGTGTTTTCTTCTAGCTAAAATATCATGAAGAATTATAAAATTCGGGCGCGGAAGCAAATAGTTATATGATTTTTTACAAAAATAAAGTCAGCTTTTACCTATTCGTGATGAATACGTTGTATATTGTAAGCTACATGGGCTGGATTCTAGAATAACTACCACACTTGAAATAGCAATATTCTTATTGCAATGTTTTCATATAGCTAAAATATGATAAAGAATTATAAAATTCGTTCGCGGAAGCAAATATTTATATGATTTTTTACAAAAATAAAGTCAGATTTTACATATTCTTGATGAATACGTTGCATATTGTAAGCTACATGGACTGGATTCTAGAATACCTATCACACTTGAAATAGCAATTTTCTTGTTGCAATGTTTTCTTTTAGCTGATCATAAAAAATTACAAAATTCGGTCGCGGAAGCAAATATGTATATGATTTTTTACAAAATAAAGTCAGATTTTACCTATTCTTGAAATGGATATTTTTGTTAAAACGTTCATATTCATGCTTTAGTATCTATACTATGGATGGTTTTAAGCATTGGACATGCAAAAGTGACCAAAACGTGGTACCAATCAGATAATAAACATTCAATTTTCGGGTGTCATTTTAATGAATACGTTGTATATTTTAAGCTACATGGGCTGGATTCTAAAATACCTACCACATTTGAAATAGCAATTTTCTTATTGCAATGTTTTCTTTTAGCTAAAATATGATGAAGCATTATAGAATTCGGTCGCGGATGCAAATATTTATATGATCTTTTACAAAAATAAAGTCAGATTTTACCTATTCTTGATGAATACGTTATATATTGTAAGCTACATGGGCTGGATTCTAAAATACCTACCACTCTTGAAAAAGCAATTTTCTTGTTGTAATGTTTTCATCTAGCTAAAATATATTAAAGAATTATAATATTCGCAAATATTTATATGATTATTTACAAACATGAAGTCTGATTTACCTATTCTTGATGAATACGTTGTATATTGTAGGCTACATAGGCTGGAATCTAGAATACCTACCACACTTGAAATAGCAATTTTCTTGTTGCAATGTTTTCTTTTAGCTGAAATATGATGAAGAATTATAAATTTCGGTCGCGGATGCAAATATTTATATGATCTTTTACAAAAATAAAGTCAGATTTTACCTATTCTTGAAATGGATATTTTTGTTAAAACATTCATATTCATGCTTTAGGATCTATACTATGGATGGTTTTAAGCATTAGATATGCAAAAATTACCAAAACGTGGTACCAATCAGATATTAAACATTAAATTTTTGGGTGTCATTTTAATGAATCCGTTGTATATTGTAAGCTACATGGGCTGGATACTAGAATACCTACCACACTTAAAGTAGCAATTTTCTTGTTGCAATGTTTTATTTTAGCTAAAATATGATGAAGAATTATAAAATTTGGGCGCGGAAGCAAATCTTTATATGATTTTTTACAAAAATAAAGTCAGATTTTACCTATTCTTGATAAATACGTTGTATATTGTAAGCTACATGGGCTGGATTCTAGAATACCTACCACACTTGACTTAGCAATTTTCTTTTTGCAAAGTTTTCTTTTATCTAAAATATGATAAAGAATTATAAAATTCGGGCGTGAAAGCAAATATTTATATGATTTTTTACAAAAATAAAGTCAGATTTTACCTATTCTCGATGAATACGTTGTAAATTGTAATGTTGTAATGATAAAGAATTATAAAATTCGTTCGCGGAAGCAAATATTTATATGATTTTTTACAAAAATAAAGTCAGATTTTACCTATTCTTGATGAATACGTTGCATATTGTAAGCTACATCGACTGGATGCTAGAATACCTACCACACTTGAAATAGTAAATTTCTTGTTGCAATGTTTTCTTTTAGATAAAATATGATGAAGAATTACAAAACTTGGGCGCGGAAGCAAATATTTATATGATTTTTTACATAAATAAAGTCAGATTTTACCTATTCTTGAAATGGATATTTTTGTTAGAACATTTATATTTATGCTTTAGGATCTATACTATGGATGGTTTTAAGCATTGGACATGCAAAAGTGACCAAAACGAGGTATTTATCAGATAATAAACATTCACTTTACGGGTGTCTTTTTAATGAATACATTGTATATTGTAAGCTACATTGGCTGGATTCTAGAGTACCTACCACACTTGAAATAGCAATTTACTTGTTGCAAACTTTTCTTTTAGCTAAAATATGATAAAAAATTATAAAATTCGGGCGCGAAAGCAAATATTTATATGATTTTTTACAAAGATAAAGTCAGATTCTACCTATTCTTAATGAATACGTTGTATATTGTAAGGTACATGGGCTGGATTCTAGAATACCTACCACACTTGAAATAGCAATTTTCTTATTGCAATGTTTTCTTTTAGCTAATTTGGTTAAGGATTATAAAATTCGGGCGCGGAAGAAAATATTTATATGATTTTTTACAAAAATAAAGTCAGATTTTACCTGTTCTTGAAATGAAAATTTTTGTTAAAACATTCATATTCATGCTTTAGGATCTATACTATGTATGGTTTTAAGCTTTGGACATGCAAAAGTGATCAAAACGCGGGTACCAATAAGATAATAAACATTCTATTTTCAGGTGTCATTTTAATGAATACGTTGTATATTTTAAGCTACATGGGCTGGATTCTAGAATACCTACCACACTTGAAAAAGCAATTTTCTTATTGCAATGTTTTCTTTTAGCTAAGATATGATGAAGAATTATAAAATTCGGGCAAGGAAGCAAATATTGATATTATTTTTTACAAACATAAAGTCAGGTTTTACCTATTCTTGATGAATAAGATGTATATTGTAAGCTACATGGGCTGGATTCTAGAATTCCTAACACAGTTGAAATAGCAATTTTCTTGTTGAAATGTTTTCTTTTAGCTAAAATACGATAAAGAATTATAAATTTCGAGCGCGGAAGCAAATATTCATATAATTTTTTACAAAAATAAAGTCAGCTTTTACCTATTCTTGAAATAGATATTTTTGTTAAAACATTCATATTTATGCTTTAGGATCTATACTATGGATGGTTTTAAGCATTGGACATGCAAAAGTGACCAAAACGTAGTACCAATCAGATAATAAACAATCAATTTTCGGTTGTCATTTTAATGAATACGTTGTATATTGTAAGCTACATGGGCTGGATTCTAGACTACATACCACACTTGAAATCGCAATTTTCTTGTTGCATTGTTTTCTTTTCGCTAAAATATGATAAAAAATTTAAAATTTGGGCGCGGAAGCAAATATTTATATGATTTTTTACAAAAATAAAGTCAGATTTTACCTATTCTTGATGAATACGTTGCATATTGTAAGCTACATGGACTGGATTCTAGAATACCTACCACACTTGAAATAGCAATCTTCTTGTTGCAATGTTTTCTTTTAGCTAAACTATGATGAAGAATTATAAAATTTGGGCGCGGAAGCAAATATTTATTTGTTTTTTACGAAAATAAAGTCAGATTTTAACTATTCTTGAAATGGATATTTTTGTTAAAACATTCATATTCATGCTTTAGGATCTATACTATGGATGGTATTAAGCATTGGACATGCAAAAGTGACCAAAACGTGGTACCAATCAGATAATAAACATTCAGTTTTCGAGTGTCGTTTTATTGAATACTTTGTATATTGTAAGCTACATGGGCTGGATTCTAGAATACCTACCACACTTGAAATAACAATTTTCTTATTGCAACGTTTTCTTTTAGCTAACATATGATAAAGAATTATAAAATTCGGGTGCGGAAGCAAATATTTATATGATTTTTTACAAAAATAAACTCAGATATTACCTATTCTTGAAATGAATATTTTTGTTAAAACATTCATATTCATGCTTTAGGATCTATACTATGGATGGTATTAAGCATTGGACATGCAAAAGTGACCAAAACGTGGTACCAATCAGATAATAAACATTCAGTTTTCGAGTGTCGTTTTATTGAATACTTTGTATATTGTAAGCTACATGGGCTGGATTCTAGAATACCTACCACACTTGAAATAACAATTTTCTTATTGCAACGTTTTCTTTTAGCTAACATATGATAAAGAATTATAAAATTCGGGTGCGGAAGCAAATATTTATATGATTTTTTACAAAAATAAACTCAGATATTACCTATTCTTGAAATGAATATTTTTGTTAAAACATTCATATTCATGCTTTAGGATCTATACTATGGATGGTATTAAGCATTGGACATGCAAAAGTGACCAAAACGTGGTACCAATCAGATAATAAACATTCAGTTTTCGAGTGTCGTTTTATTGAATACGTTGTATATTGTAAGCTACATGGGCTGGATTATAGAATACCTACCACAGTTGAAATATAAATTTTCTTTTTGCAATGTGTTCTTTTAGCTAAAATATGATAAAGAATTATAAAATTTGGGCGCGGAGGCAAATATTTGTATGATATTTTACAAAAATTAAGTCAGATTTTACCTATTCTTGATGAATACGTTGTATATTGTTAGCTACATGGGCTGGATTCTAGAATACCTACCACACTTGAAATAGCAATTTTCTTATTGTAATGTTTTCTTTTAGCTAATATGATTAAGAATTATAAAATTCGTGCGCGGAAACAAATATTTATATGATTTTTTACAAAAATAAAGTCAGATTTCACCTATTCTCGATGAATTCATTGTATATTGTAAGCTAAATGGGCTGGACTATAGAATACCTACCACACTTAAAATAGCAATTTCCTTGTTGCAATGTTTTTTTGTAGCTAAAATATGATAAAGACTTATAATAATCTTGCGCGGAAGCAAATATTTAAATGATTTTTAACAAAAATAAAGTCAGATTTTACGTATTCTGGATGAATACATTGTATAATGTAAGCTACATGGGCTGGATTCTAGAATACCTACCACACTTGAAATAGCAATTTTCTTGTTGCTATGTTTTTTTTTTAGCTAAAATATGATACAGAATTATAAAATTTGGGCGCGGAAGCAAATATTTATATGATTATTTACAAAAATAAAGTCAAATTTTACCTACTCTTGAAATGGATATTTTTGTTAAAACATTTATATTAATGCTTTAGGATCTATACTATAAATTATTTTAGCATTGGACATGCAAAAGTCACCAAAACGTGGTACCAATCAGATAAGAAACATTCAATTTTCGGGTGTCTTTTTAATGAATACGTTGTATATTGTAAGCTACATGGGATGGATTCTAGAAAACCAACCACACTTGAAATAGCAATTTTCTTGTTTGTATGTTTTCTTTTAGCTAAAATATGATGAAGAATTATAAAATTCAGGCACGGAAGCAAATATTTATATGATTTTTTACAAAAATAAAGTCAGATTTTACCTATTCTTGAAATGGATATTTTTGTTAAAATATTCATATTCATGCTTTAGTATCTATACAAGGATAATTTTAGCATTGAAAATGCAAAAGTGACCAAAACTTGGTACCAATCAAATAATAAACATTTAATTTTCTTGTGTCATTTTAATGAATACGTTGTATATTGTAAGCTACATGGGCTGGATTTTAGAATACCTACCACACTTGAAATAGCTATTTTCTTGTTGCAATGCTTTCTTTTAGCTAAAATATGATATAGAATTATAAAATTCAGGCGCGGGAGCAAATATTTTTATGAATTTTTACAAAAATTAAGTCAGATTTTACCTTATCTTGAGAAATACGTTGTATATTGTAAGCTACATGGTCTGGATTCTAGTATAACTACCACACTTGAAATAGCAATTTTCTTGTTGCAATGTTTTCTTTTAGCTAAAATATGATGAATAATTATAAAATTCGGGCGCGGAAGTAAATATTTATATGACTTCTTATAAAAATAAAGTCAGATTTTATCTATTCTTGAAATGAATATTTTTGTATATTGTAAGCTACATGGGATGAATTCTAGACTACATACCACACTTGAAATAGCAATTTTCTTGTTGCAATGTTTTCTTTTCGCTAAAATATGATAAAAAAATATAAAGTTTGGGCGCGGAAGCAAATATTTATATGATTTTTTACAAAAATAAATTCAGATTTTACCTATTCTAGATGAATTCATTGTATATTGTAAGCTAAATGGGCTGGACTATAGAATACCTACCACACTTAAAATAGCAATTTCCTTGTTGCAATGTTTTTTTGTAGCTAAAATATGACAAAGAATTATAATAATCTTGCGCGGAAGCAAATATTTAAATGATTTTTTACAAAAATACAGTCAGATTTTACGTATTCTGGATGAATACGTTGTATATTGTAAGCTACATGGGCTGGATTCTAGAATACCTACCACACTTGAAATAGCAATTTTCTTGTTGCTATGTTTTTTTTTAGCTAAAATATGATACAGAATTATAAAATTCGGGCGCGGAAGCAAATATTTATATGATTATTTACAAAAATAAAGTCAAATTTTACCTACTCTTGAAATGGATATTTTTGTTAAAACTTTTATATTAATGCTTTAGGATCTATACTATGGATTATTTTAGCATTGGATATGCAAAAGTGATCAAAACGTGGTACCAATCAGATAAGAAACATTCAATTTTCGGGTATCTTTTTAATGAATACGTTGTATATTGTAAGCTACATGGGATGGATTCTAGAAAACCAACCACACTTGTAATAGTAATTTTCTTGTTGCAATATTTTCTTTTAGCTAAAATATGATAAAGAATCATAAAATTCGAGCGCGCAAGCAAATATTTATATGATTTTTTACAAAAATAAAGTCAGATTTTACCTATTTGTGAAATGGATATTTTTGTTAAAACATTCTTATTCATGCTTAAGGATCTATACTATGGATAATTGTAGCATTGGACATGTAAAAGTGACCAAAACGTATTACCAGTCAGATAAGAAACATTCAATTTTTGAGTGTCATTTTAATGAATACGTTGTATATTGTAAGCTACATGGGCTGGATTCTAGAATACCTACCACACTTAAAATAGCAATTTTCTTGGTGCAATGTTTTATTTTAGCTAAAATATGATGAAGAACTATAAGATTCGGGCGCGGAAGCATATATTCATACGATTTTTAAAAAAAATAAAGTCAGATTTTACCTATTCTTGATGAATACGTTGAATATTGTAAGCTACATGGGCTGGATTTTCGAATACCTACCACATTTGAAATAGCAATTCTCTTGTTGCAATGTTTTCATTTACCTAAAATATGAAGAAAAATTATAAAATTGGGGCGTGAAAGCAAATATTTATATGATTTTTTACAAAAATAAAGTCAGATTTTACCTATTCTTGATGAATACGTTGTATATTGTAAGCTACATGGGCTGGATTCTAGAATACCTACCACACTTGAAATAGCAATTTTCTTGTTGCAATGTTTTCTTTTAGCTAAAACATGATAAAGAATTATAAAATTCGGGCGCAGGAGCAAATATTTAAGTGATATTTTACAAAAATTAAGTCAAATATTACCTATTCTTGATGAATACTTTTTATATTGTAACCTACATGGGCTGGATTCTAGAATACCTACCACACTTGAAATAGGAATTTTCTTGTTGCAATGTATCCTTTTAACTAATATATGATAAAGAATTATAAAAATTCGGGCGCAGAAACAAATATTTATATGATTTTTTACAAAAATAATGTAAGATTTTACCTATTCTAAAAAAGGATATTTTTGTTAAAACATTCATATTCATGCTTTAGGGTTTATACTATGGATGGTTTTAAGCATTGGACATGCATAAGTGACCAAAACGTGGTACCAATCAGATAATAAACATTCAATTTTCGGCTGTCATTTTAATGAATACGTTGTATATTAAAAGCTACATGGGCTGGATTCTAGTATACCTACCACACTTGAAATAGCAATTTTCTTGTTGCAATGTTTTCTTTTAGCTAAAATATGATGAAAAATTATAAAATTCGGGCGCGGAAGCAAATATTTATATGATTTTTACAAAAATAAAGTCAGATTTTACCTATTGTTGATGAATACGTTGTATATTGTGAGCTACATGGGCTGGATTCTAGAATACGTACCACACTTGAAATAGCAATTTTTTTGTTGCAATGTTTTCTTTTAGTTAAAATATGATGAAGAATTATAAAATTCGGTCGCGGAAGCAAATATTTATATGATTTTTTAAGAAAATATAGTTAGATTTTACCTATTCTTGATGAATAAGATGTATATTGTAAGCTACATGGGCTGGATTCGAAGAATACCTACCACACTTGAAATTGCAATTTTTTTGCTGCAATGTTTTCTTTTGGCTAAAATATAGTGAAGAATTATAAAATTCGGGCGCGGAAGCGAATATTTATATGATTTTTTACAAAATTAAAGTCAGATTTTATCTATTCTTGATGAATACGTTGTATATTGTAAGATACATGGGCTGGATTCTAGAATACCTACCACACTTGAAATAGCTATTTTCTTGTTGCAATGTTTTCTTTTAGCTAAAATATGATGAAGAATTATAAAATTCGGGCATAGAAGCAAATATTTATATGATTTTTTACAAAAATAAATTCTGATTTTACCTATTCTTAATGAATACGTTTTATATTTTAAGCTACATGGGCTGGATTCTAGAATACCTACCACACTTGAAATAGCAATTTTCTTGTTGCAATGTTTTCTTTTAGCTAAAATTTGATGAATAATTATAAAATTTGGGCGCGAAAGCAAATATTTATATGAATTTTTTCAAAAATAAAGTCAGATTTTACCTATTCTTGAAATGAATATTTTTGTTAAAACATTCATATTCATGCTTTAGGATCTATATTATGGATTATTTTAAGCATTGGATATGCAATAGTGACCAAAACGTGGTACCAATCAGATAATAAACATTGAATTTTCGGGTGTCATTTTAATGAATACGTTGTATATTGTAAGCTACGTGGGCTGGATTCTAGAATACCTACCTCACTTGAAATAGCAATTTTCTTGTTGCAATGTTTTCTTTTGGGTAAAATATAATGAAGAATTATAAAATTCGGGCGCGGAAGCAAATATTTATATGATGTTTTAGAAAATTAAAGTCAGATTTTACCTATTCTTGATGAATGCGTTGTATATTGTAAGCTACATTGGCTGGATTCTAGAATACTTACCACACTTGAAATAGCAATTTTCTTGTTGCAATGTTCTCTTTTAGCTAAAATATGATGAAGAATTATAAAATTCCGGCGCGAAAGCAAATATTCATATGATTTTTTTCAAAAATAAAGTCAGATTTTACCTATTCTTTAAATGAATATTTTTGTTAAAACATTCATATTCATGCTTTAGGATCTATACTATGGATGGTTTTAAGCATTGGACATACTAAAGTGACCAAAACGTGGTACTAATCAGATCATAATCAATCAACTTTCGGGTGTCATTTTAATGAATACGTTGTATATTGTAAGCTACATGGGCTGGATTCTAGAATACCTACCACACTTGAAATAGCAAATTTCTTGTTGCAATGTTTTCTTTTAGCTAATATTTGATGAATAATTATAAAATTCGGGCGCGGAAGCAAATATTTATATGATTTTTTACAAAAACTAAAGTCAGATTTTACCTATTCTTGATATGGATATTTTTGTTAAAACATTCATATTCATGCTTTAGGATCTATACTATGAATAGTTTTAAGCATTGGACATACAAAAGTGACCAATACGTGGTACTAATCAGATCATAAACATTCAACTTTCGGGTGTCATTTAAATGAATACGTTGTATATTGTAAGCTACATGGGCTGGATTCTAGAATACCTACCAAACTTGAAATAACAATTTTCTTGTTGCAATGTTTTCTTTTAGCTAAAATATAATGAAGAATTATAAAATTCGGGCGCGGAAGCAAATATTTATATGTTTTTTTACAAAAATAATGTCAGATTTTACCTATTATTGATGAATACGTTGTATATTGTAAGCTACATGGGCTGGATTCTAGAATACTTACCACACTTGAAATAGCAATTTTCTTGTTGCAATGTTTTTTTTAGCTAAAATATGATGAAGAATTATAAAATTCCGGCGCGAAAGCAAATATTCATATGATTTTTTTCAAAAATAAAGTCAGATTTTACCTATTCTTTAAATGAATATTTTTGTTAAAACATTCATATTCATGCTTTAGGATCTATATTATGGATTATTTTAAGCATTGCATATGCAAAAGTGACCAAAACGTGGTACCAATCAGATAATAAACATTGAATTTTCGGGTGTCATTTTAATGAATACGTTGTATATTGTAAGCTATGTAGGCTGGATTCTAGAATACCTACCTCACTTGAAATAGCAATTTTCTTGTTGCAATGTTTTCTTTTAGCTAAAATATGATGAAAAATTATAAAATTCGGGCGCGGAAGCAAATATGTAAATGATTTTTTACTAAAATAAAGTCAAATTTTTCCTTTTCTTGATAAATACGTTGTATATTGTAAGCTACATGGGCTGGATTCTAGAATATCTACCACACTTGAAATAGCAATTTTCTTGTTGCAATGTTTTCTTTTAGCTAAAATGTAATGAAGAATTATAAAATTCGGGCGCGGAAGCAAATATTTATAATATTTTTTACAAAAATAAAGTCAGATTTTACCTATTTTTGATAAATACGTGTTATATTGTAAGCTACATGAACTGAATTCTAGAATACCTGTCACACATAAAATAACAATTTTTTTGTTACAATGTTTTCTTTTAGCTAAATTATGATGGAGAATTATAAATTTCGACCGCGGAACTAATATTTATATGATTTTTTACAAAAATTAAGTCAGATTTTAAGTATTCTTGAAATGGATATTTTTGTTAAAACATTCATATTCATGCTTTAGGATCTACACTATGGATGGTTTTTAGCATTGGACATGCAAAAGTGACGAAAACGTGGTACCAATCAGATAATAAACATTCAATTTTCGGGTGTCATTTTAATGAATACGTTGTATATTGTAAGCTACATGGGCTGGATTCTAGAATACCTACCACACTTGAAATAGGAATTTTCTTGTTGCATTGTTTTCTTTTAGCTAATATATGATGAAGATTTATAAAATTCGGGCGCGGAAGCTGATATTTATATATTTTTTTACAAACATAAAATCAGATATTACCTATTCTTGAAATGGATATTTTTGTTAAAACATTCATATTCATGCTTTAGGATCCATACTATGGATTATATTAAGCATTGGACATGCAGAAGTGACCAAAACGTGGTACCAGTCAGATAATAAACATTAAATTGTCGGGTGTCATTTTAATGAATACGTTGTATATTGTAAGCTACATGGGCTGGATTCTAGAATACCTACCTCACTTGAAAAAGCAATTTTCTTGTTGCAATGTTTTCTTTTAGCTAAAATATGATAAAGAATTATAAAATTCGGGCGGGAAAGCAAATATTTATATGATTTTTTACAAAAAAAGTCAGATTTTACCTATTCTTGATGAATACATTGTATACTGTAATCTACATGGGCTGGATTCTAGAATACCTACCTACCTTAAAATAGCAATTTTGTTGTTGTAATGTTTTCGTTTAGCTAAAATATGATAAAGAATTATAAAATTCGGGCGCGGAAGCAAATATTTATATAATTTTTTTTAAACTAAAGTCAGATTTTACCTATTCTTGAAATGAATATTTTTGTTAAAACATTCATATTCATGCTTTAGGATCCATACTATGGATTATATTAAGCATTGGACATGCAAATGTGACCAAAACGTGGTACCAGTCAGATAAGAAACATTAAATTGTCGGGTGTCATTTTAATGAATACGTTGTATATTGTGAGCTACATGGGCTTGATTCTAGAATTCCTACCACACTTGAAATAGCAATTCTCTTGTTGCAATGTTCTCTTTTAGCTAAAATATGATGAAGAATTATAAAATTCGGGAGCGGAAGCAAATATTTATATGATTTTTTAGAAAAATTAACTCAGATTTTACCTATTCTTGAAAGGGATATATTTGTTAAAACATTCATATTCAAGCTTTAGGATCTACACTATGGATGGTTTTAAACATTGGACATGCAAAAATGACCAAAACGTGGTAACAATCAGATAATAAACATTCAATTTTTGGGTGTCATTGTATTGAATACGTTGTATATTGTAAGCTACATGGGCTGGATTCTAGAATACCTACCACATTTGAAATAGCAATTTTCTTGTTGCAATGTTTTCTTTTAGCTAAAATATGATGAAGAATTATAAAATTCGGGCGCGGAAGCAAATATTTATATGATTTTTTTACAAAAATAGAGTCAGATTTTACCTATTCTTGATGAATACGTTGTATATTGTAAGCTACATGGGCTGGATTCTAGAATACCTACCACACTTGAAATAGCAATTTTCTTGATGCCATGTTTTCTTTTAGCTAAAATATGATGAAGGATTATAAAATTCGGGCGCGAAAGCAAATATTTATATGATTTTTTACAAAAATAATGTCAGATTTTACCCATTCTTGAAATGGTTATTTTTGTTAAAACATTCATATTCATGCTTTAGGATCTATACTATGGATGGTTTCAAGCATTGGACGTGCAAAAGTGACGAAAACGTGGTACCAATCAGATAATAGACAATTAATTTTTGGGTGTCATTGTATTGAATACGTTGTATATTGTAAGCTACATGGGCTGGATACTAGAATACCTACCACACTTGAAATAGCAATTTTCTTGTTGTAATGTTTCCTTTTATCTGAAATATAATTAAAATTTATAAAATTCGGGCGCGGAAGCATATATTAATATGATTTTTTACAAAAATAAAGTCAGATTTTATCAATTCTTGAAGTGGATATTTTTGTTAAAACATTCAAGTTACCACGGTCCATCCTGCTGAGGTTGCGATTCCCACAGGAGACAACCCGACACCCTTGCCCAAATGCTGTATAAACTTGTATTTCATAAATGTGTAGTTAGTTAGATAATATTCATTCGCATGTAGAAACTATGTCCACTTTATATTTCAAATTATAAATTAAACTTGTAATATAAATTGTAATTTTGTGACTTAAATTAATTAAAGGAAATAATTATTTGTTACTTCAATAAAGTGTTTCTAAAAACCTTCCGTCGAACCACAAGTCATAACTGGCGCAGTCGTAACGGATATTTCGGGCGATTTTCAAGCATAGTGAAAACGCGTTCGTATTAACGATTAACTGAAATAATCGGAAGGTCAACAAGAAGAAACGTCCAATCCACTGCATCTACCGATAGTACATTGTAAGGCGCAGAACCAGGGGAACCAGGCCCTGACGAACACAGGACAAGCACCCATGGACAAACTGCTTCTTCTATTTTAAGTACCATATGTCACATAATTACCAGTACCATTCAGACTCAGACTCTGATATGGAATTATAAATAACGAAACAACTGACTCAGAACCAGAATTATTAACAGAAATATTAAATAACCTTAGAATTAACAAAACAAATATGGTTCCCCCAAAACTAGAAAAATGCTACCTAGACATGATCTCAGACTTCTATGGTGATAGTAAACTGCTATCAAGATTCATAGAAATTAGTGAAGAACTTGTTAAAAAAATTTATAATACGATTGATACAACAGACTTTCAAAATGAATTTCTTATGTCGAGTATCATTTAAAAAATAAAAGGTGATGCAGCCATAAATATAGCCAGCACCACAATAACAACATGGGAAGATCTTAAAAAAGCTCTTCTGAACGCATATTCAGATAAGAGAGACCTATACACGTTAAACATCGAAATAACTGAATTAACTCAAAAAAATGAAACAGCATTTGAATTTTATAATAGAGTACAAGACATGTTAAATTTGCAAATATCTTACATCAGTACTCATTGTACTGAAGCAGCCATGCCCGTTGTTATAGGGTACTTTCAAAATTATGCCGTAGGAATTCTACTTCGCGGACTCAAAGAACCATTAGGCACTCTAATGCGGACAAAAGATCCAAAAGACATGAACACCAACAGAAACCAAAATTTAATTCAACTAACCAATTTAGACAAATCCAAAACCCGCAACTAATGTATAGACCCCTGCCTCCTGCAAGTCAGGTACTTAAAGAAAACTATAACAACCAATTCCCTAGCAACAATCAATTTAACAAACCATTTAATACCCATCGTCTATACCAATTCAACAAATCAAATAATCAACTTAACCAAAATGTTTTTCGACCAAATCCAAATTTTAAACCGAATAAGCCAACACCTATGAGTATTTCTACAAGGCAGTCAACGACACCTCACCCATCAGCTGGTCCTTATCGTCCACAACAATTCTTCCACTCCCAAAACAGACCTCCTATCGCTGAAGAACTATTTAATACGGCACTGCAATAATATGCAGAACAAGAAGAACAAAATTTTGGAAATTATGTAGACGAATCAAATTTAGAATATTATGTCACTGAACCAGAACAAAGTGACGAAAACGAGTTTTTTCCAATAACAGTCTCGGAACAAACATTGAATTAATGAATGTGATTCATAACCATAGTGAACAACCATTCATTGTATTTCCAGAATTTAACCTAAAAGCTTTAATCGATACAGGCAGTACACGGTCCTTCATAAATCCAAACATAGCGAATAAATATTACAAAAATCAAATTAAGAATGATCCAATCAAAATTACTACAGCTCATGGAACATCAATAGAAAATTCTAGCATAGTGATTCCTGCTTCAAAATTATTTAATGCCCCAGACAAATTAGTAAAGTACCATTTATTTAACTTCCACTGAAATTTTAATATTTTACTAGGTTTAGATAATTTGAAATAATTAGGTGCAAAAATTGATCTGACAAATGACAAAATTATAACTCCAAAACAAGAAATTGAAATTCATTACCATGAAATAATACCCAAATATAATTACATAAAAATTCCACCCAGATCAGAAAAATTAGGCGAATTATTTCTAAACAATATCGAAAACGGAGAAAAATTTATACCGGAAACTAAATTCAATAACATAATGATTCCTGAAGGACTTGCCAAAATTCAAAATCACAAAGCTATATATCCAATCATAAATTTAGGCCAAAATGAAGAAATCATAAATTCAGTAAATTGTGTAAAATTTCAAGAATTAAACAGTTTTGAAATAAATAATCTAAATTTTTGCCAAAATGAAATAGAATATAAATTTAATATGAACAAAGTAAGACTGGGCCATATGAACGATGAAGAAAATCTGAGATAACAAAACTGCTGACCGAGTACAAAAATATCTTTCACACCGAACATGACCCGTTATCTTTCACTAACGATGTGAAACATTTCATTCGCACGAAAGATGATAATCCCGTTTATACAAAACCTTATAGATACCCGGAAAAATTTCGAAAAGAAGTTCAATCTCAAATCCAAAAAATGCTTGACCAAAATATCATCCATCCTTCCCATTCACCCTGGTCATCCACCGTATGAGTCGTCCCTAAAAAACTAGACGCATCAGGTAAAAAGAAATGGAGACTTGTAAACGACTATAGGAAATTGAACGACAAAACGATAGACGACAAATATCCCATCCCAAACATTAACTCCTTATTAGACAAATTAGGCAGATGTCAATATTTTTCTACTTTAGACCTTGCATCTGGTTTTCATCAAATTGAGATGAACAAATCAGATATTGAAAAAACAGCCTTCAGCACAGAACATGGGCATTATGAGTTTTTAAGAATGCCATTTGTACTCAAGAACGCACCCGCTACTTTTCAAAGAGTAATGGACAACGTTCTTAGAAATTTAGTAAATGAAATCTGTCTTGTTTATCTAGATGACGTAATCATTTTTAGTACATCCCTTCAAGAACACATTCAAAATTGAAGAACAGTTTTTAACCGATTAAAAGAAGCGAATTTAAAAATCCAATTAGATAAATCTGAATTCCTCAGGAAAGAAGTTGCATACCTCGGACATGTCGTGACCCCCGAAAGTGTGAAACCTAATCCTGATAAAATTCATGCTATTCAAAATTACCCGATACCGAAGACAACAAAACAGACCAAAGCATTTTTGAGACTTTTAAGATATTACCGGAAATTTATTAAAAATTTTGCTCATCTTACGAAACCGTTAACAAAAAAGGATGCCACCATTAATTATAACGATCACGATTACGTCAGTTGTTTTAACACCTGCAAATACCTACTAATTAACAAACTAATACTCCAGTACCCAGACTTTACCAAACCGTTCATTTTGACAACAGACGCAAGTAAATACGCCATAGGTGCCGTATTATCACAAGGCCCTATCGGATCCGACATTCCCGTTTCTTATGCAAGTAGGACGATACGGAACAGAAATATGACACCACGGAAAAATAATTAACAGCTGTGATATGGGCAACTAAATACTTTGGACCTTATCTTTACGGAAGAAAATTTATAATTGTGACAGATCACAAACCATTACAATATTTACAAAATTTAAAGGACCCACATTCAAAATTAATGAGATGGATAACTAGATTAGAAGAATTTGATTATGAAGTAATACATAATAAAGGCTCACACAAATGCAGATGCCCTATAGAGAATCGAACTAAATATAAACACTTTAGACCCAGAATCAAAAAATTTGTACGACCTTATCAAAAATTTCAATGAGACATGCAACCCTGACAATGATAAACAATCAATAATAGTGATACCTAATGATGACGAACAAATTGACTCCGAAACAGACCAAACAATCCACTCCAATCCTGAGAATCCCATAGTTGATATAACCATTACTGAATCTCCAGTAAACTTTGGAAAAAATCAATTATTTATCTCCCAAGTAAAATATTCACCATCGAAACCTGAAATTAAAAAACTCCATGTAGATAAAATGAGATTGCACGTTCAAATATCAGAAATAAATTTTGAACAAGAGATAGTGGATTTCATTTAGAAATATATTGCCCCCAATGTTCGATATTATCTGTATTTCGAATCACCCATATACGAACAATTTAGCTACATTCTTCAAAAACACTTTAAACATTCTCAAATAAATGTAGAGTAGGGATGTTTCTTGGCTGGGTAAATTATTCAATAGACGATGGTTTCCGGAAATCAGCCAACTTTATTCTTTCAACCTCTACAGTTTCGACCCCACATGGGTCTTCTTCAGGAGCTATAATTATTACATTGTTTGTTAATGTGTTTGTGTTAAGACAAATTGTATAAAATATATTAATTGTACAGTATTACTTACATGAAATTTTTTAGTTTGCTTATCATAGTATATGTATAATTTAAATATAAAAGTATTTTTGTACTTTTTGTACTTTTATATTTAAATTATACATATACTATGATAAGCAAACTAAAAAATTTCATGTAAGTAATACTGTACAATTATTATATTTTATACAATTTGTCTTAACACAAACACATTAACAAACAATGTAATAATTATAGCTCCTGAAGAAGACCCATGTGGGGTCGAATTTGTCGAGGTTGAAAGAATAAAGTTGGCTGATTTCCAGAAACCATCGTTTATTGGATTCTCAAATAAAATTTATTAAAAGTAATACAAAATTAATTGATACGGAAAAAGAAGACGAAATTACACGAATCATCACAAAATTCCACGAAGGAAAAACAAACCACCGCGGAATCAACGAAATACATCATGAAATTAAAAAATTATACTATTGGCCCAATCAATTAGAATCTATCACAAACTTCATAAATAATTGCGAAACTTGTTTGGCAGCTAAGTACGAGAGAAATCCCATCAAATCTAAACTCAATATCAGTCCTACTCCTGACAAACCCCTACACACACTACACGTCGACATACTTACACCAGAAAACACGAAATTCCTTACTATCATCGACGCATTTTCTAAGTATGAGCAAGCATACAGGGTCAACTCTACTAACGCTATCGAAATCTCTAATAAATTGATTAATTTCTTTTCACATCAGGCATTCCTCAGTTAATCATATCAGATAATAGACTTGAATTTAAAAATACAGTAGTGAAAGAACTTTTAGCCCTCCATAAAATCGAAATCCATTTTATTTGTTCTCAATATCCAAATTCGAATGGTCTAATCGAACGATTTCATTCCACATTAATAGAGCACATACGTTTATTTAATTTGCAAGACCACTTTAAAAACGAGTTAATCGAAGATAAAGTAAAATACGCCATTCTCGCATACAATAATATAAACCATAGCGCAACTAATCTAAAACCTATCGAAGTTATTAATGGCTATCTCGAAACAAAATCTCCTTTTGACATAGACATTGATAAGCAAATAACTCAAAATTATATTCAAAATCATAAGGAAAAATCCAAATTAATTTATAAAGATATTAATAACAAATTACAAGAATACGAAACTAAAACTATTTCAAAATTAAACGAGAAACGTGAAGAACTACCTGTTATACCCGAAACAGTTTACCTTCATAATAAACAGAAAGCAAATAAAAGTAAAAACCCAAAATTAAAAAAAAAACTTCCCGATAAAGCCCAATTTTAACAAGGGAGGAGTTACCACGGTCCATCCTGCTGAGGTTGCGATTCCCACGGGACACCTTTGCCCAAACGCTATATAAACTTGTATTTCATTAATGTGTAGTTAGTCAGATAAAATTCATTTGCATGTAGAAACTATGTCCATTTTATATTTCAAATTATAAATTAAACTTGTAATATAAATTGTAATTTTGTGACTTAAAATAATTAGAGTAAATAATTATTTGTTACTTCAATAAATTGTTTTTAAAAATCCTTCAGTCGAACCACAAATCATAACTTTCATATTCATGCTTTAGGATCTATGCTATGGATGGTTTTAAGCATTCGACATGCAAAAGTGACCAAAACGTGGTACCAATCAAATAATAAACATTCCATTTTCAGGTGTCATTTTAATGAATACGTTGTATATTGTAAGCTACATGGGCTGGATTCTAGAATACCTACTACACTTGAAATAACAATTTTCTTGTTGCAATGTTTTCTTTTAGCTAATATATGATGAAGAATTATAAAATTCGGGCGCGGAAGCAAATATTAATATAATTTTTTACAAAAATAAAATCAGATTTTACCTATTATTGAAATGGTTATTTTTGTTAAAACATTCATATTTATTCTTTGGGATCTATACTATACATAATTTTAGCATTGGACATGCAAAAGTGACTAAAAAGTGGTACCAATCACATAATAAACAATCAATTTTCGGGTGTCACTTTAATAAATTCGTTGTATATTGTAAGCTATACGGGCTGGATTTTAGAATACCTACCACACTTGAAATAGCAATTTACTTGTTGCAATGTTTTCTTTAAGCTAAAATATGATGAAGAATTATAAAATTCAGGCGCGAAAGCAAATATTTGTATGATTTTTTACAATAATAAAGTCAGATTTTACCTATTCTTGATAAATACGTTGTATATTGTAAGCTATATTGGTTGGATTCTAGAATAACTACCACACTTGAAATATCAATTTTCTTGTTGCAATGTTTTCTTTTAGCTAAAATATGTTGAAGAATTATAAAATTTGGGCGCGGAAGCAAATATTTATACGATTTTTTACAAAAATAAAGTCAGATTTTACCTATTCTTCAAATGGATATTTTTGTTAAAACATTCATATTCATGCTTTAGGATCTATACTATGGATAATTGTAGCAATGGACATACCTACCACACTTGAAATAGAAATTTTCTTGTTGCAATGATTTCTTTTAGCTAAAATATGATTAAGAATTATAAAATTCGGGCGCGGAAGCAAATATTTATTTGATTTTATACAAAAATAAAGTCAGATTTTACCTATTCTTGATGAATACGTTTTATATTGTAAGCTACATGGGCTGGATTCTAGAATACCTAGCACACTTGAAATAGCAATTTTCTTGTTGCAATGTTTTCATTTAGCTAAAATATGATTAAGAATTATAAAATTCGGGCGCGGAAGCAAATATTTATATGATTTTTGACAATAATAAAGTCAGATTTTACCTATTCTTGATGAATACGTTGTATATTGTAAGCTACATGGGCAGGATTCTAGAATACCTACCACACTTGAAATAGCAATTTTCTTGTTGCAATGTTTTCTTTTAGCTAAAACATGATGCAGAATTATAAAAGTCGGGCGCGGAAGGATATATTTACATGATTTTTAAAAAAACAAAGTCAGATTTTACCTATTCTTGAAATGGATATTTTTGGTAAAACATTCATATTCATGCTTTAGGATCTATACTATGGATGGTTTTAAGCATTAAACATGCAAAAGTGACTAAAACGTGGTACCAATCAGATAATAAACATTCCATTTTCAGGTGTCATTTTAATGAATACGTTGTAGATTGTAAGCTACATGGGCTGGATTCTAGAATACCTACCACACTTGAAATAATAATTTTCTTTTTTCAATGTTTTCTTTTAGCTAAATTATAATAAAGAATTTTAAAATTTGGGCGCGGAAGCAAATATTTATATTATTTTTTACAAAAATAAAGTCAGATTTTACCTATTCTTGAAATGGATATTTTTGGTAAAACATTCATATTCATGCTTTAGGATCTATACTATGGTTGGTTTTAAGCATTAAACATGCAAAAGTGACTAAAACGTGGTACCAATCAGATAATAAACATTCCATTTTTAGGTGTCATTTTAATGAATACGTTGTAGATTGTAAGCTACATGGGCTGGATTCTAGAATACCTACCACACTTGAAATAGCAATTTTCTTTTTGAAATGTTTTCTTTTAGCTAAAATATGATGAAGAATTATAAAATTCGGGCGCGGAAGCAAATATTTATATGATTTTTTAGAAAAATAAAGTCAGATTTTACCTATTATTGATGAATACGTTGTATATTGTAAGCTACTTGGGCTGGATTCTAGAATACCTACCACACTTGAAATAGCAATTTTCTTTTTGCAATGTTTTCTTTTAGCTAAAATATGATGAAGAATTATAAAATTCGGGCGCGGAAGCAAATATTTATATGATTTTTACAAAAATAAAGTCAGATTTTACCTATTCTTGAAATGGATATTTTTGTTATAGCTTTCATATTCATGCTTTAGGATCCGTACTTTGGATGATTTTAAGCATTGGAAATGCAAAAATGACCAAAACGTGGTACCAGTCAGATAATAAACAGTCCAATTTCAGGTGTCATTTTAATGAATACGTTATATATTGTAAGCTACATGGGCTAGATTCTAGAATACCTACTACACTTGAAATAGCAATTTTCTTGTTGCAATGTTTTCTTTTAGCTAATATATTATGAAGAAATATAAAATTCGGGCGCGGAAGCTAATATTAATATAATTTTTTACAAAAATAAAATCAGATTTTACATATTATTGAAATGGTTATTTTTGTTAAAACATTCATATTTATGCTTTGGGATCTATACTATATATAATTTTAGCTTTGGACTTGCAAAAGTGACCAAAAAGTGGTATCAATCACATAATAAACATTAAATTTTCGGGTGTCATTTTAATAAATTCGTTGTATATTGTAAGCTACACGGGCTGGATTCTAGAATACCTACCACACTTGAAATAGCAATTTACTTGTTGCAATGTTTTCTTTTAGCTAAATTATGATGAAGAATTATAAAATTCGGGCGCAAAAGCAAATATTTATATGATTTTTTACAATAATAAAGTCAGATTTTACCTATTCTTGATAAATACGTGGTATATTGTAAGCTATATTGGTTGGTTTCTAGAATACCTACCACACTTGAAATAGCAATTTTCTTGTAGCAATGATTTCTTTTAGCTAAAATATGATCAAGAATTATAAAATTCGGGCGCGGAAGCAAATATTTATATGATTTTTTACAAAAATAAAGTCAGATTTTACTTATTCTTGCAATGGATATTTTTGTTAAAACATTCATATTCATGGTTTAGGATCCGTACTATGGATGGTTTTAAGCATTATACATGCAAAAGTGACCAAAACGTAGTACCAATCAGATAACAAACATTCTATTGTCAGGTGTCATTTTAATGAATACGTTGTATATTGTAAGCTACATGGGCTGGATTCTAGAACACCTACCACACTTGAAATAGCAATTTTCTTTTTGCAATGTTTTCTTTTAGCTAAAATATGATAAAGAATTATAAAATTCGGGCGCGAAAGCAAATATTTATATTATTTTTTACAAAAATAAAGTCAGATTTTACCTATTCTTGAAATGGATATTTTTGGTAAAACATTCATTTTCATGCTTTAGGATCTATACTATGGATGGTTTTAAGCATTAAACATGCAAAAGTGACCAAAACGTGGTACCAATCAGATAATAAACATTCAATATTCGGGCGCCTTTTAATGAATACGTTGTATATTGTAAGCTACATGGGCTGGATTCTAGAATACCTAACACACTTGAAATAGCAAATTTCTTGTTGCAATATTTTCTTATAGCTAAAGTATGATGAGAAATTATAAAACTCTAACGCGGAAGCAAATATTTACATGATTTTTTACAAAAATAAAGTCAGATTCTACCTATTCTTCAAATGGATATTTTTGTTAAAACATTCATATTCATGCTTTAGGATCTATACTATGGATGGTTTTATGCACTGGACATGCAAAAGTGACCAGAACGTGGTACCAATCAGATAATAAACATCCAATTTTCAAATGTTATTTTAATGAATACGTTATATATTGTAAGTTACATGAGCTGGATTCTAGAATACCTACCACACTTGAAATAGCAATTTTTATGTTGCAATGTTTTCTTTTAGCTAAAATATGATGAAGAATTAAAGAATTCGCTCGCGAAAGCAAATATTTATATGATTTTCTACAAAAATAAAGTCAGATTTTACATATTCTTAAAATGGATATTTTTGATAAAACATTCATATTTATGCTTTAGGATCTATACTATGGATGTTTTTAAGCATTGGACATGCAAAAGTGACCAAAACGTGATACCAATCAGATAATACACATTCAATGTTCGGGTGTCATTTTAATGAATACGTTGTATATTGTAAACTACATGGGCTTGATTCTAGAATACCTACCACACTTGAAATAGCAATTTTCTTGTTACAATGCTTTCTTTTAGCTAAAATATGATGAAAAATTATAAAACTCGAGCGCGGAAGCAAATATGTATATGATTTTTTGCATTAATAAAGACAAATTTTACATTTTCTTGAAATGGATATTTTTGTTAAAACATTCATATTCATGCTTTAGGATCTATACTATGGATGGTTATAGGCATTGGATATTCAAAAGTGACCAAAATGTGGTACCAATCAGATAATAAATATTCTATTTTCGGGTGTCATTTTAATGAATACGTTGTATATAGTAAACTACATGGGCTGGATTCTAGAATACCTACCAAACTAAAATACAATTTTCTTGTTGCAATGTTTTCTTTTAGCTAAAATATATTGAAGAAATATAAAATTCGGGCGCGGAAGCAAATATTTATATGAATTTTTCCAAAAATAAAGTCAGATTTTACCTATTCTTGATGAATACGTTGTATATTGTAAGATACATGGGCTGGATTCTAGATACCTACCACACTTGAAATAGAAATTTTCTTGTTGCATGTTTTCTTTTAGCTAATATATGATGAAGAATTATAAAATTCGGGCGCGGAAGCAAATATTTATATGATTTTTTACAAAAATAAAATTAGATTTTACCTATTATTGAAATGGATATTTTTGCTAAAACTTTCATATTCATGCTTTAGGATCTATACTATGGATGGTTTTAAGCATTGGACATGTAAAAGTGACCAAAACGTAGTACCAATCAGATAATAAACATTCAATTTTCGGGTGTCATTTTAATGAATACGTTGTATATTGTAAGCTACATGGGATGGATTCTAGAATACCTACCACACTTGAAATAGCAATTTTCTTGTTGCAATGTTTTTTTTTTATAGCTAAAATATGATGAAGAATTTTAAAAGTCGGGCGCGGAAGCAAATATTTATATGAATTTTTACAAAAATAAAATTAGATTTTACCTATTATTGAAATGGATATTTTTGCTAAAATTTTCATATTCATGCTTTAGGATCTATACTATGGATGGTTTTAAGCATTGGACATGCAAAAGTGACCAAAACGTGGTACCAATGAGATAATAAACCTTCAATTTTCGGGTGTCATTTTAATGAATACGTTGTATATTGTAAGCTACATAGGCTGGATATTAGAATACCTACCACACTTGAAATAGCAATTTTCTTGTTACAATGCTTTCTTTTAGCTAAAATATGATGAAAAATTATAAAACTCGAGCGCGGAAGCAAATATGTATATGATTTTTTGCATTAATAAAGTCAAATTTTACATTTTCTTGAAATGGATATTTTTGTTAAAACATTCTTATTCATGCTTTAGGATCTATACTATGGATGGTTATAGGCATTGGAAATTCAAAAGTGACCAAAACGTGGTACCAATCAGATAATAAATATTCTATTTTCGGGTGTCATTTTAATGAATACGTTGTATATAGTAAACTACTTGGGCTGGATTCTAGAATACCTACCAAACTGAAATACAATTTTCTTGTTGCAATGTTTTCTTTTAGCTAAAATATATTGAAGAAATATAAAATTCGGGCGCGGAAGCAAATATTTATATGAATTTTTCCAAAAATAAAGTCAGATTTTACCTATTCTTGATGAATACGTTGTATATTGTAAGATACATGGGCTGGATTCTAGATACCTACCACACTTGAAATAGAAATTTTCTTGTTGCATGTTTTCTTTTAGCTAATATATGATGAAGAATTATAAAATTCGGGCGCGGAAGCAAATATTTATATGATTTTTTACAAAAATAAAATTAGATTTTACCTATTATTGAAATGGATATTTTTGCTAAAACTTTCATATTCATGCTTTAGGATCTATACTATGGATGGTTTTAAGCATTGGACATGTAAAAGTGACCAAAACGTGGTACCAATCAGATAATAAACATTCAATTTTCGGGTGTCATTTTAATGAATACGTTGTATATTGTAAGCTACATGGGATGGATTCTAGAATACCTACCACACTTGAAATAGCAATTTTCTTGTTGCAATGTTTTCTTTTATAGCTAAAATATGATGAAAAATTTTAAAAGTCGGGCGCGGAAGCAAATATTTATATGAATTTTTACAAAAATAAAATTAGATTTTACCTATTATTAAAATGGATATTTTTGCTAAAATTTTCATATTCATGCTTTAGGATCTATACTATGGATGGTTTTAAGCATTGGACATGCAAAAGTGACCAAAACGTGGTACCAATGAGATAATAAACCTTCAATTTTCGGGTGTCATTTTAATGAATACGTTGTATATTGTAAGCTACATGGGTTGGATTCTAGAATACCTACCACACTTGAAATAGCAATTTTCTTGTTGCAATGTTTTCTTATAGCTAATATATGATGAAGGATTATAAAATTCGGGCGCGGAAGCAAATATGTGTATGATTTTTTACAAAAATTAAGTCAGATTTTACCTATTCTAGATGAATACGTTGTATATTGTAAGCTACATGGGCTGGTTTCTAGAATACCTTCCACACTTGATGTATCAAATTTCTTGTTGCAATGTTGTCTTTTAGCTAAAATATGGTAAATATATAAAAAATTCGGGCGCGAAAGCAAATATTTATATAATTTTTTACAAAAATAAAGTCAGATTTTACCTATTCTTGAAATGGATATTTTTGTTAAAACATTCATATTTATGCTATAGGATCTATACTATGGATGTTTTTAGGCATTGGACATGTAAAAGTGACCAAAACGTGGTACCAATCAGATAATAAACTTTCAATTTTCGGGTGTCATTTTAATGGATACGTTGTATATTGTAAACTACATGGGCTGGATACTAGAATACCTACCACACTTGAAATAGCAATTTTCTTGTTGCAATGTTTTGTTGTAGCTAAAATATAATGAAGAATTATAATATTCGGGCACGGAAGCAAATATTTATATGATATTTTACAAAAATAAAGTCTGATTTTACCTATTCTTTATGAATATGTTGTATATTGTAAGCTACATGGTCTGGATTCTAGAATACCTACAACACTTGAAATAGCAATTTTCTTGTTGCAATGTTTTCTTTTAGCTAAAAAATGATGAAGAATTATAAAATTCGGGCACGGAAGCAAATATTTATATGCTTTTTACAAAAATAAAGTCAGATTTTACATATTCTTGAAATGGATATTTTTGTTAAAACATTCATACTGATGCTTTAGGATCTTTACTATGGATGTTTTGAGCATTAGACATGCAAAAATGACCAAAACGTGGTACCAATCAGATAATAAACATTCAATTTTCGGGTGTCATTTTAATGAATACGTTGTATATTGTAAGCTACATGGGCCGGATACTAGAATACTTACTACACTTGAAATAGCAATTTTCTTGTTGCAATGTTTTCTTTTTGCTAAAATATTATGAAGAATTTTAAAATTCGGGCGCGGAAGAAAATATTTATATGATTTTTTACAATAATAAACTCAGATTCTACCTATTCTTGAAATGGATATTTTTGTTAAAAGATTCATATTCATGCTTTAGGATCTATACTATGGATGGTTTTAAGCATTGGACATGCAAAAGTGACCAAAACGTGGTACCAATCAGATAATAAACATTCAATATTCGGCTGTCATTTTATTGAATACGTTGTATATTGTAAGCTACATGGGCTGGATTCTAGAATACCTACCACACTTGAAATACCAATTTTCTTGTTTCAATGTTTTCTTTTAGCTAAAATATGATGAAGAATTATAAAATTCGTGCGCGAAAGCAAATATTTATATGATTTTTTACAAAAATAAAGTCAGATTTTACCTATTCTTGAAATGGATATTTTTGTTAAAACATTCATATTTATGCTTTAGGATCTATTCTATGGATGATTTTAAGCATTGGACATGCAAAAGTGACCAAAACGTGGTACAAATCAGATAATAAACATTCAATTTTTAGGTGTCATTTTAATAAATACGTTGTATATTGTAAGCTACATAGGCTGGATTCTAGAATACCTACCATACTTGAAATAGCAATTTTCTTATTGCAATGTTTTCATTTAGCTAACATATGATAAAGAATTATAAAATTCGTGCGCGGAATCAAATATTTATATGATTTTTACAAAAATAAAGTCAGATTTTACCTATTCCTGAAATGGATATTTTTGTTAAAACATTCATATTCATGCTTTAGGATCTGTACTATGGATGGTTTTAAGCATTGGACATGCAAAAGTGACCAAAACGTGGTACCAATCAGATATTAAACATTCCATTTTCAGGTGTCATTTTATTGAATACGTTGTATATTGTAAGCTACATGGGTGGATTCTAGAATACCTACCACACTTGAAATAGCAATTTTCTTTTTGCAATGTTTTCTTTTAGCTAATATACGATGAAGAATTATAAAATTCGTGCGCGGAAGCAAATATTTATATAATTTTTTACAAAAATAAAGTCAGATTTTACCTATTCTTCATGAATACGTTGTATATTGTAAGCTACATGGGCTGGATTCTAGAATACCTACCACACTTGAAATAGCAATTTTTTTGTTGCAATGTTTTCTTTTAGCTACAGTATGATTCAGAATTATAAAATTCAGGCGCGGAAGCAAATATTAATATGACTTTTACAAAAATAAAGTCAGGTTTTACCTATTTTTGATATAGATATTTTTTGTTAAAACATTCATATTCATGCTTTAGGATCTGTACTATGGATGATTTTAAGCATTGGACATGCACAAGTGACCAAAACGGGGTACAAATCAGATAATAAACATTCCATTTTCAGGTGTCATTTTAATGAGTATGTTGTATATTGAAAGCTACATGGGCTGGATTCTAGAAAACCTAGCACACTTGAAATAGCATTTTTATTATTGCAATGTTTTCTTTTAGCTAATATATGATGAAGAATTATAAAATTCGGGCGCGGAAGCAAATATTTATTAATTTTTTACAAAAATAAAGTCAGAACAAGAAAATTTTTATTTCATGTGTGGTACGTATTTTAGAATCTAGCCCATGTAGCTTACAATATATAATGAATTCATTAAAATGACACCCGAAAATTGAATGTTTATTATCTGATAACTATCTCGTTTTGGTCACTTTTGCATATCCAAAACTAAAATTATACATAGTATAGATCCTAAAGCATGAATATGAGTGTTTTAACAAAAATATCCATTTCAAGAAGAGGTAAAATCTGACTTTATTTTTGTAAAAATCATATATATATTTACATCCGCGCCCGAATTTTATATTTCTTTACCATATTTTAGCTAAAAGAAAACATTGCAACAAGAAAATTGCTATCTCAAGTGTAGTAGGTATTCTAGAATCCAGCCCATGTAGCTTACAATATACAACGTATTCAATAAAATGACACCCGCAAATTGAATGTTTATAATCTGATTGGTACCACGCTTTGGTCACTTTTGCATGTCCAATGCTTAAAACCATCCATAGTATAGATCCTAAAGCAAGAATATGAATCTTTTAACAAAAATATCCATATCAAGAATAGGTATAATCTGATATTATTTTTGTTAAAAATCATATAAATTTTTGCTTTCACGCTCGAATTTTATAATTGTTTATCATATTTTAGGTAAAAAAAAACAATGCATCAAAAAAATTGCTATTTCAAGTGTGATAGGTATTCTAGAATCCGGCGCATGTAGCTTACAATATACAACGTATTCATCAAAAATAGGTTAAATCTGACTTTATTTTTGTAAAAAATCATATAAATATTTGCTTCCGCGCCCGAATTTTATACTTCTTCATCATATTTTAGCTAAAAGAATACATTGCAACAAGAAAATAGCTATTTCAAGTGTGGTAGGTATTCTAGAATCGAGTCCATGTAGCTTACAATATACAACGTATTTATTAAAATGACACCTGAAAATATAATGTTTATTATCTGATAACTATCTCGTTTTGGTCACTTTTGCATATCCAAAGTTAAATTTATCCATAGTATAGATCCTAAAGCATGAATATGAATGTTTTAACAAAAATATCCATTTCAAGAATAGGTAAAATCTGATTTTATTTTTGTAAAAATCATATATATATTTACGTCCGCGCCCGAATTTTATATTTCTTTACCATATTTTAGCTAAAAGAAAACATTGCAACAAGAAAATTGCTATCTCTAGGGTAGTAGGTATTCTAAAATCCAGCCAATGTAGCTTACAATATACAATGTATTCAATAAAATGACACCCGCAAATTGAATGTTTATTATCTGATTGGTACCACGTTTTGGTCACTTATGCATGTCCTATGCTTAAAACCATACATAGTATAGATCCTAAAGCATGAATATGAATCTTTTAACAAAAATATCCATTTCAAGAATAGGTATAATCTGATATTATTTTTGTAAAAAATCATATAAATTTTTGCTTTTACGCTCGAATTTTATAATTCTTTATCATATTTTAGGCAAAAGAAAACAATGCATCAAAAAAATTGCTATTTCAAGTGTGATAGGTATTCTAGAATCCAGCGCATGTAGCTTACAATATACAACGTATTCATCAAAAATAGGTAAAATCTGACTTTATTTTTGTAAAAAATCATATAAATATTTGCTTTTGCGCCTAAATTTTATAACTTTTCATCATATTTTATCTAAAAAAACATCGCAACAAGAAAATTGATATTTCAAGTGTGGTAGGTAGTCTTGAATCCTGCCCATGTAGCTTACAATATACAACGTATTCATTAATATGACACCCGAAATTTTAATGTTTATTATCTGATTGGTACCACGTTTTGGTCACTTTTGTATGTCCAATGCTAAAATTATGTATAGTATAGATCCCAAAGAATAAATATGAATGTTTTAACAAAAATATCCATTTCAGGAATAGGTAAAATCTGACATAATTTTTGTAAAAAATCATATAAATATTTGCTTCCGCGCCCGAATTTTATAATTCTTCAACTTATTTTAGCTAAAAGAAAACATTGCAATAAGAAAATTGTTATTTTAAGTGTGGTAGGTATTCTAAAATTCAGCCCATGTAGCTTACAATATAAAACGTATTCATCAAGAAAAGATAAAATCTAACTTTGTTTTTGTAAAAAATCATATAAATATTTGCTTCCGCGCCCGAATATTATATTTCTTCATCATATTTAAGCTAAAAGAAAATATTGCAACAAGAAAATTGCTATTTCAAGTGTGGTAGGTATTCTAGAATCCAGCACATATAGCTTGCAATATACAACGTATTTATCAAGAAAAGGTAAAATCTGACTTTATTTTTGTAAAAAATCATATAAATGTTTGCTTCCGCGGCCGAATTTCATAATTCTTCATCATATTTTAGCTAAAAGAAAACATTGCAACAAGAAAATTGTTATTTTAAGTGTGGTAGGTATTCTAGAATTCAGCCCATGTAGCTTACAATATATAACGTATTCATCAAGAAAAGGTAAAATCTGACTTTATTTTTGTGAAAAATCATATAAATATTTGCTTTCGCGCCCGAGTATTATAATTCTTCATCATATTTTAGCTAAAAGAAAACATTGCAACAAGAAAATTGCTATTTCAAGTGTGGTAGGTATTCTAGAATCCAGCCCATGTAGCTTACAATATACAATGTATTCATTGAAATGACACCCGATAATTGAATGTTTATTATCTGAGTGGTACCACGTTACGGTCACTTTTGCATGTCCAATGCTAAAATTATCCATAGTATAGGTCCTAAAGCATGAATATGAATGTTTTAACAAAAATATTCATATCAAGAATAGGTAAAATCTGGCTTTTTTTTTGTAAAAAATGATATAAATATTTGCTTCCGCGCCCGACTTTTATAATTCTTCATCATAATTTAGCTAAAAGAAAACATTGCAAAAGAAAATTGCTATTTCAAGTGTAGTAGGTATTCTAGAATCCAGCCCTTGTAGCTTACAATATACAACGTATTCATTAAGAAAAGGTAAAATCTGACTTTATTTTTGTAAAAAATCATATATATATTTGCTTCCGCGCCCGAATTTTATAAGTTTTTATCATATTTTAGGTAAAAGAAAACATTGCAACAAGAAAATTGCTATTTTCAGTGTGGTAGGTATTCTAGAATCTAGCCTATGTAGCTTACAATATACAACGTATTCATCAAGAATAGGTAAAATCTGACTTTATTTTTGTAACAAATCATATAATAATTTGCTTCCGCGCCCAAATTTTATAATTCTTCATCATCATATACTATTTTGATAGATTCACTATCTATATATCTATCTATCTATATTTGGATTCATCTCGAGCATCGCAAAAATTTTGCTCACGGGTACAGGTCAAACCATTCATTGAATAATTTTAATATTATTTTATTAGATGTGGTTTAAAGTGGAATAGGGCCTTTTTGGGGTCTCATATTTTTACTGTGAGTGGTTTTCGTGTAAAAAATCGAAAACTAAGCCAAAAAGGAAAAGTGGAACAAAACTGAAAAAAATATCCTAGATGCCAGGTTTAAATTTAAAAAGAATTACTGTGCCATCCGTCATTTTTGACAATTCAATATGAAACTTTTAATTGATTTATTTTGAAAATGAAAAGTAATATTGTAAAGGTAATTATATTTTTACACATTATAATAGTGAGCGAAATATATACAAATACACTGAATGTTAAGTGTGGTGTATTTAAAATATTTAATTTTATGACATTTGACATTTGGTCAGTCAATCAAAAAATTCGTGGCACAAGTTTTATATTTTTTAAAAGAAATATACTGAAATATAAAGTAAACTATATTTAAAAGAATATGTACAATACACTTTGTGATGTAAGTATATCATTTTAAATTTATTTCGCTGTATTTAAATATGTATTTTCATTTCAGTTATAATTTTTAATTGGTTACCCAAACAAGAGAGTAGTATAAGATACGACAACTCCCTCCGCGGAATGCAGACGATCTAATTAAGATAATGACTGGTATGTGTATTTTCAAAATTGGTGAAATTTTTTGATGTGACGTCGTAATGTGGAAATTGAATTTATTTGTTTCGATCTAATTAAGTTAATGACTGTTATGTATATTTTCAAAATTGGTGAAATTTTTTGATGTGACGTCGTGATATGAAAATTGAATTTCTTTGTTATTTTGAGAAGGGAAATAATTGGGAAATATATTTTAAATTATTTTGAAATTTATTTTATTAATTTGACATATTTGGGAAATGTATTTTACATTATTTTGTAATTTCAAACGATTTCATTTATGAGGGAAAGTTTCATTAGTTTTGAGTTTAAGATTACGGCATTATTTGGGATAACGACAATTCTATTATGAGGTAAATGTATAGCTATTATCATTAGTTGATTGGGGAAAATCTTTAACAGGGAGATAAAGGAAAATGTATTTTACATTATTTTGTAATTTCAAACGATTTCATTTATGAGGGAAAGTTGTATTAGTTTTGAGTTTGAGTCGCAAAATAAATTTGTAAAGATTACCAGATTATTTGAGATAATGGTTATATAGACCTAGAAAGTTGAATACAATATTTGAAAATATGAATATTTTTATGTGTCATCAACAGATTCATATATAAGTGAAGTCGGAAATTTAAAACTTTAGTATACAGACTATTATAGTGCTGTTATATTATCAAGAATTATCAAGATGTCCTCCACCAACTTGTGCTTCGACGACGACGACTTTGTTTTGTCTTATTCGGAAACCACCACGCCGATGACGACCTCCCCGAAGAAGCCCGTCATGAAGGCTACCAACATGTCATCATCATATATGGACGACCTCATCGTAGTGCCCCGGGAAGAAGATGTCCCGGAGGTAGAGCCATCGTCAAATGTAGAAAACGTCATCCCTGTAGCAGATGATGAGGTAGACGTAGCCATAGCAGCCGTAGAAGCGGAAATCCAAACCATTCTACACGAGATCGAGGAAGGTGAGATCGTGGCAGACAAAGAAGTTAATCTCGAGGACGAGATTAACTTTGTAGCGCCACAGGAGGCACCAACCGACTCAGTTGACGATATTTTAAATGAGGCTTTAACGGCCTTGTTTAAACGGACTCCAAAAAGAAGCCGGTCCGTTAGCGAAAGCGGGGAAGAGTCATCTTCAAAAAAGAATTGTAGCGAGCCACACGCTCAACCCTTTTTTGAAGATGAAATTAATTCAGAAGCCGATTCATTATTATCAAATAATGGTACATTAAACATTATAACGGGGGCAGCAGAAGTGGCGAATTTTGCTTTCCCACCTAATAAACAATTAAGAGATAATAATGATCGGCTTTTGAATGTATGGACGATGCCTCTAGATGAGAATAGGATGAAATTTTTTGCGGTGGGCGTCGATCCCAATCCATCAATGAGAGTGGTAACTCGATTAGTGAGTGACGTGGTGAGAAAAAACTATATCGACATTGACAATTTTGAAGAATTTTTAAATTTTATTAAAAAAGTTAATTTAAAGAAAGTGTGTAGCAGACAGGAAATGGACCGTATTACGAGAGTAGGTGGTGTAGTTGTAAGTTTATTGCCAAAAGAACAATTAAAATTAAGGAATATTAATAAATTTTTAGTCTTAAGTAAAAATATGATAAATAGTTTAGTTAGAGTAGAAAATTTAATAAATAAGTACATTTTTAATTATAGGTGTAAGTATAATAATTTTAAGAATGAATATAAAAAATTAATTCAAGATGTAGTTGTATATAGTATTAGGTTTAATTTGGATTTAGATATTAGTTTATATAATTGTATATATAATAATAATTATTTAGAATTTAGGAATATATTTAATGAAATGTATATATATTATAAGCATAAAACTTTAAAAGACGTGAAGTGTGCAGAGGTATTTATTATGAGGGAAAATAAATATATAATATAGTTATAAATAAAAAATATTTAAATACATAATTTTTATATTTATACCTACATCTATCCTTATTTGAAAAGTTTATTATATATTTCTTGCATACTAGGTAATTATGGAAACCCTAAGCTGTTAATGACTCGTAAATACTCGTGTATATAAAGAGGCAGGTAAACACAAATCCATTAGTATAGTTACATTTTGTATCGGTGTAACAAGTATCGATTTCGCTATGGATCAGCAAAATTTTGAAAACTTTTTCCGCATCTGCGAAGAAATTGTAGAAACATCTCTTTCCGAAGAAGAAAATTATAACGCGTTTTTTGAAATTTGTGAAAACATAATTGATGAAACTCTACAAATCGGTAGGGGTGTAAATAATTTAGAAGGAATTGATGAAAATGGTGCGCGGTTTAACATTGTTTCTGACATTCAGAAACACGCAAAACGGTTTAATGTGTTGGGGCGAAGAATTACATTCAGTGTTAGTGAGCCTCCACAAACTGAAAACCCTATAACTTGGTTCTACGACGGTTTGAAAGCCGTTGTAGAATATGTGATGGAGATGTGCAATCCGAGTGATTACGTGGGATTTATTTTCCAAACGCCGCGTTTGGAAAACGGACCAGCCTGGTTAAGTTACCGCCGCGCCGATCAGTTGCATATCGATGTCGTCTGGGAGTCCCTGGAGAAGATCCTGCAGAGTAATAAGGAAGTATTTTCCGATGGTCATTTTACTATAGAAATGACCAAAGTAACAATGCCTTCTGGAAGTGGTCAGCTTCGGGGTCATGGTCTCACGTACGCGGAATTTTGTCGACGAAAACATGGGGTAATACACATTATTAATAATGACAATTTATGTTTACCGCGAGCACTAGTTGTAGCAGAGTCATTAATTACAAAAGATCCGTCTCATAAATATATTGTCGAAGACAAACATGGGATACAGGGGACGCGAGCACGAGAATTACTGTTGAATGCTAACGTACGTATAAATGATAATGGAGCGGGTATTCCCGAACTCACGGAATTCCAACGCTATTATGCTAATTATAACATTGTTGTATATGAGTATAATAGTCGCGGAAATGTGATTTTTGAAGGTATGAAAGGAAAAAATCTTGCACGACTGAATCTTTTATATCATCAGAATCATTACTCAGTGATTAGAAGTTTACCGGCTACATTTTCATGCAGATATTTTTGCGAGCAATGCCATATTCCCTATAACAACCGCGGTGGTCATACTTGTGAAAATATCTGCGCGTATTGTTATTATTCTCCTGCATGCGCTCCTGTTTACGAAATGTTATCTTGCGACGAATGTGGTGGAAATTTTCGAGGAGAACATTGTTTCAAAAATCATAAAACAACCCGGTGTAAAATATTAAAAAAATGTCAACAATGTTTAAAAATATATCAATGTAAGACTAAGAGACATCATGTATGCGGGGAGACATATTGCAAACTTTGCTACAACTATCATGCTCCAAATAATTTCTGTTACATGGTAAAAGATACAAAAACTCTAAAGGATAATAGTTTATTCATTTATTATGATTTTGAGACTAGGCAAGAAAAAAGAAATGGGGAAAATTTTGAACATGAAATTAATATATGTGTATTACAACAATCGTGTTCTGTTTGCTGTGATATTTCGGACATAAAACAATTTTGTAGTACATGTGGTATCCGTGAGCACATTTTTACAAATAATCCACTTCAAAATTTTTTAACCTATGTTCTAGCACCTCGTACTTCATTTTCTTCCGTAGTTTGCATTGCACATAACGCAAAATCCTTCGACTGTCAATTTATTTTAAAGTATTTAGTAGAAGAACAAAATATGAAACCAAATTTAATTTTAAATGGGTCAAAAATCATGATGTTACAAATTAATCATGTAAAATTTATCGATTCGTTAAATTATCTTCCTATGTCATTAGCCGCGCTACCAAAAACAATGGACTTGTCCCCAACGATTAAAAAGGGTTATTTCCCTCATTTTTTTAACAAAGAAGAAAATCAAAATTATGTCGGGCCACTACCTTCTGCTAAGTATTACGGAGTAAATGATATGTCTATTTCTGCACGACAAAAATTTTTGGAATGGTACACTAGTCAAAAAGAAAATAATGCCGTTTTTGATATGAAAAAGGAATTAGTTGAATATTGTGTATCAGATGTTGATATTTTACGTCGTGTCTGTGAAAAATTTAGAAAAACGTTTATCCAGGATTGTAAATTGTGTCCATTTTCTAATTCGGTAACTATTGCATCTGCCTGCAATACTGTTTTCCGTCGTTTATTCTTAAAACCAGAAACAATTGGAATTATTCCTCGTAGAGGATATAGATTAAAGGATAATCAGTCCAAAATAGCATTAATGTGGCTGATTCAACAAGAAATTTCGCGCGGAATTCAGATTCAACATGCAGGCAATGGTTCCGAAGCAGTTATTGAAAATAAATTTAAAGTCGATGGTTATTATGATGCAGATAAATTAGTATTTGAATTTTTAGGATGTTTTTGGCATGGGTGTGTGTTGTGTTATCGGACAAATAGAGACAAAAAATTATATAATAGTACTAAAGAAACTTTAGAGCATAGATATCAGAGAATATTGGAAAAATTGAACAAAATTCAAAATTTAGGATATACAGTTATAAAAATTTGGGAATGTGAGTTTAGAAAAACATTAAAGAATGACAAAAATTTAGAAAGGCAGCTTAATAATCACCCGACTTTAAATTATTTACCATTAGAACCACGGGATGCATTTTTCGGGGGTCGAACAGGTAATACGACGTTATATGCAAAAACGGAAATCAACGAAAAAATTAAATACGTTGACGTGTGTTCGCTATACCCGTACGTTTGTAAATATGGAAAATATCCCATAGGTCATCCAAAACTTTTTGTGGGTTCAGAATGTGACGTATTATGCCCCAATAATAATATTGACAATGTCGAAGGATTAATAAAATGTACTATTTTACCACCCAGTGATATGTTCCATCCAGTGTTACCTCGTAAAGCCCATGGAAAACTTATGTTCGTTTTATGTCGGAAATGTTGCGACGAATTAGAACAGAATAATTGCACGCACGAAGACCATGACAGACAATTCATCGGAACTTGGGTTGCTGACGAAGTACGGCGCGCTGTATCTTTAGGATACAGAATTATAAATATTCACGAAATATGGCAATACCAAGTTACCGTATATGACAAAGAGACCCAAACGGGAGGGTTATTTGCTAGCTACATAAATACGTTCCTGAAAATGAAACAGGAAGCTTCAGGATATCCCAACGACTGCAATGACGATGTTAGCAAAACGGAATACCGGAAGAGTTATTTTGAGCAAGAAGGAATTCAACTAGATCCCGACAACATAGAAAAAAATGCGGGAAAGAGATCCATTGCTAAACTCATGTTGAATTCTTTTTGGGGTAAGAAAATATATTTTATATAATAATTATTATTTTACTAATACTCATATGTATGTTCAGGTAAATTTGCCCAGGCAGAGAATATGCCGCGAACAACGACCGTTTCCTGTGCTGAGGAGCTATACGAGCTATTGGCGAATCCTGCAGTAGAGGTCCAGCGAATACTTCCGGCCGGTGACCAGATGCTGTACGTGACTTCACGCCAGCAGGAAGAAGCCGTGGACCAGCTTCGCACAGTGAACGTCGTAATCGCGGCTTATACTACGGCCCAGGCAAGACTTCGTTTGCATGAATTTTTAGAACCTCTAGGTCGTAGAGTATTATACTACGACACAGATTCTATTATATATCGCCATTTAGAAGGCCAGTATGAACCACCGATTGGTAATTTTCTGGGTGATCTCACCGATGAACTGGCCTGCTATGGTGATGGTAGTTATATAACAGAATTTGTTTGTGGAGGGCCTAAAAATTATGCTTACAAAGTATTTTCACCAACGACCAGTGAAACAAGTGAGGTTTGTAAAGTGAAAGGATTTACTTTAAATTATAAAAATTCAAAACTGATTAACTTTACCGCCATGAAAAGTTTAATATTAGAGACAAATAAACCAAACCCTGTGATAGTGAGTAAAAATATAAGGTGTACCAGTGATCATAGTGTTAACACAAAGGTAGAAACTAAAACATTTAGTATAAACTTTATGAAACGCCGATTAGTGGACAATATAAGTAGTGTACCTTATGGGACTAAAAGAGCTAGATATAATTAATTTGTAGTTTATAGATAGTTAATAAGATTACTATTAATTAGTTCATAAGAATTAGTTTAAGCTATGTGATAATATTTACTGTACATAATTTCTGATATTTTTGTATATACACTTGTTTTAAAATAGATATAGTCGCATATTTACATGTATAGCAATACTAATTGACTTTTAATTATCTACCTACCTACCTTGTATAATAAAAGAGGTCAAAATATTTAAATGTCATTGTGAATCCATACATTGTTGTATTCAGTTATTGTAGTAATTTTAAAATATGGCGTCTACAAATAAAATGTACGTGGTTGAGTCGACTGAAAATTGGGACGATGTGGACCATCCTACTTATAAGCCGATGGAGCATTTGAAAGACAAGAAGATTATTTTGGTACCCACTGTCAAAATGTCAAAAAAGGCTAAGAAAAATTTTCGTATTGCCGAAAGAAATAGATGGAAGAATCTAACTTCAAATCCAACGTCCGAGGCGCAGTCATCGCAAAGTGAACCACTCATGGATGGGGTGTAAATTATAAAAAAATAATAGTATTTTATAAATATATATTTATTTATTATTATGTATACTAAATAAAATATTTATTTAAAATTATTGAGTTTTATTAAAATAATAATGAAACATATACTTTATAAATTGATCATTTTCATGCTTATTATAATTGCTGAACAATTTTATAAAATCACTATGTTTATAAAAATTCATTCGAAATAACAAATACATTAAACAATAATAACCACAAACAGATGATGTGTAATCTTGCAAAGTGAGCGTGTTGTAAGTCCATTCCTTTGTGTTTCTTTTAAGAAAATCCCTATGCTGTTGTACATATGGCGGACGTCCATAACTGTCAAAGTATGTACCGAAACCCTGTCGATCAATGAAAATTGCTACCCAGTGTGTACCAGGTAAAGTATCAGGATCGGTATTAACAACAAGGGCACATGGAAAGTTAACATATCGAGGTAGATTATTCGCTGCATATACTCCATAATCGCAAATATTTTTGAAATACTTTCTAAATATTTTCTGAATAAATGCAGCATTCATTTTCTTTAACAGCACGAATACTTTTGTCTAACTAAATTTGAATTCAGTGTTGTAGGAATATATATATATAGGAAAATAGTAAAACTAAAGCAAATATAATTAACATTTTATTATATATATAAATTAAATACAAATATATTTCACATATTAACTACCATAATCTACAATAACATTTCTATTTTTATCAATTTCTATAATATTATCAAATTCAGCATATATAACACAATTTACAGTTTCAGTAAGGGATGATTCAAAACCAACTTCTATTCTTAAAGAACCATGCCGTGTCAAATTCCAGTGTACCATTGAATTTGCCGCTAGATCAGGTGTCAAATCAAATGCTGTTAAACAATATCCATTTGGAAAGCTGTCTCTGTCGATACCGTTACCGCTGTTTCCGAAATGTATGCCTGTTCCTGAGAATAATGTGTTATACATTTGAATATATGATTTTTTATCCCCAAATGACGGTTGAAGAGGTTTCGAAGGCAGTTGCTGTCCATTTACACATAATGATAAGTAGTTGATTTTAAAATTTTCAAAGTTGAAAGGATTAAGTTTAAAATCTCCGTTAAATGCTTTATTAGATACAAATCCTATTATACACCTTTTAGGAAGTTGACCTAAGAAAATATTATCCAGAGATTTCCCTTGGACCCCTATGGGTATCGTTATGGCTTTCACTTCCGCTCTGGTGATGGCGTACTTAGCAGTCGATACTTCTAGAGCTTTATTATGGGCTAATAAAATACTTGGATTCAATTTTATACGTCGAACAAGTAATGTGGCCTCGTTAATTTGAACTTTATAGTTTGAGTCCGTTCCCAATAAATTAAAACTATCCCTTGAACGAACTAATCGTATTCTCATTTCTACACCATTAAGTAAAAATTTTTCTTGATTAAATATATCAACATGAAGATGTCCGATCATATCAACATTATTACTCTTTTCAGTAAATTTTTGACGTTTATTATATCCTGTATTACTGCTTGCGTCTGTATTATTCATCTTTCCAGCATCGTCAGAATACCACAAACTAGAAGTGAGGTGAGACTCTTTGGCATCTTTACCATAATTTAATAAAGACTCGATATATGCTCTATAAGCGTAAGTGTTATTCGGCGGAGATACAAGTTTTTGATTTAAATATATGTCAACTTGACTAAACATTGAATGAAGCCAGTTATTGACAGGTCCTATGTTTTCTGCTTCACTTAAACTAGAATTATCAGTTTTAATAATTTTAGCATTTATGTAAATCATTGTTTGAGATAAATCAAGATAATCCTCTCCATGACCGGGTATAACAAATTCTATTGGGCCATCTTCAGTAATGGAAGACAATGGTTTATAGTTTACCCATTGTCCGCTTTCAATACTTGTCTGTGTAGGTGGTATAGCAAATAAATCTAATTCAGTTTTAATACATTCGCAAGATTGAGCGTGTAGGAATGCCATTTTAATCAAATATATCTATTTGTCTACGACGTTTTTTGTTCTTTACGGCAGGACGTAAAGTTTTCGAATGAGTTAAGTTCTTAACAATTCTCTTCTTTTTATAGCCTGAGCCTTTCATTAATTTTTCAATTTTATCATCAGCTTTACGTTTCAAATTGACCCCCGCTTCTGCAATACGTTTTTTGAATGATTCTTTGGGTGAGTGATTCTCACTAAGATCACCTAGGAAATTAATTCCTGTATTTAATGCTTCTTTACCAAGGGCACCGACACCTTTTCTTATTAACGGTAGAACACTTCTAAATAACCCACTAAAGAAACTTCCTATACCATGACCCCGTTGAAATTGGTTCCCTTTGTATACAGTTCCAATACCACTGCCTGCTTGTACATTATAATATTGTTGATATGGACAAGTTGTCATGATGATCTTCGGAAATGTAGTTTAACGCACAACGTACCAAACTGGAATGGTGCTAAATAACCATCATTTGTCCTTATATCTATTTCTATGTTTGTAAATTCTCTTCTTAAAACAGGAACAAAGTGAGGCTGTGCGTATGATATCATTTCATTAGATCCGAAAACATATTTATCAGTTTTTACATGAACAATTCTTAACAACTGAGTAACAACATCTCCCACTACTTGAGGTTCAATGATGTCACAATAAATGAATAATTGTGGAGGAATTCCTAACATTAAATTTGGTAAATTTATCGATATTTTCTGTTTAGATATATCAGTGAATGGTGAATATCCAAGTTGTAATGCTAATCTTGGAGATAATTTTAAGGAGGTTATGTCTGTATTTTTTAATTTTGCTATTACTCGTTTTTCTGTCTTGTCATAAGAAAATGCCACATATTCATTAATTGTTATATTTTTATTCATTTCATGTAATACGCTATCAACGCTATCATAATTTTTCGAAGGTATTTTTGCTTGTTCATAATTTTCTATTGACTGATTTTCATGTTTCTTTACTATATTAATTTTAACTTTGTTTTCTCTTTCGTTAATGTTATAAATCGAACAAGGAAAAATTATTTCTGATAATGCTACTTCCCATGAACCTTCTAGTTTTATATTCTGAGGTAGTTGTGTAGTAAAATGTGTAGTTTTATTATTTGGAAAGTATTGCATAGAGTTATTGCTAGGCAATGTTATAAAAAATTCTTTCTCAATCATGATTTAATAAACGAAGTGAACTTGCTGATATCCAAGAATTAAATTTGTCACTGTAACCTTTCCACTTGACTAGAAGCTTCTTTCTGTGACGAGTTCCTTTAGAAGCCAGTATTTTATCAATCTTATACATTGTGTCAGGTTCGATAAAAACTTTCTGTAGTTCATTTTTGTAAAAAGTGCCCTCTATAACTTCATTATTTAAATCTTTTAGTTTATAAACGACAGGAACTCTGTTACTAATAGCATATATTTTAAATAATTCTTCACTCCAGTTTGATTCATACCCTTTTTCAAATATATTTTTATATTTAGATATTCGCACAATATCTCCAATATTTAATTTTTTCTGATTATCGTTTATTTTTTGTTTATTTTTATTCTGATTTCTCCATATTTCTAATATATTAGTATCATTCACCTCACACGGAGCCGAATTTATCGATCGATGTTTTGTTTTATTATAAGAAGTAATTAGATCTTGTAATATATCTATATATCTATATGTATTTTTATATGTGAAATAGCGATACATTTTTGTTTTCAAAGTTCTGTTAAACCGTTCAACAAAACAGGCCTTAGTATCAGGATTATGAGTCACGTAAAATTTAACATCATTTTCATTCAAATACGATTTTACTGATTTCGCAATAAATTCTGATCCCTTGTCTGTTTGTAGATAAATTGGTTTTCTTTCATTAAATATAATTTTAAGTGCTTGAATAACCGATGAAGGTTTTTTATCCAACAATGGAATGGCCCAGGCATATCGACTGAATACATCAATAACTGTTAAAATGTACTTATGATTATCGTTAAAACGGCTTAACTTTCTCATGTCGTTAAGATCCGCCTGAAACAGGTCAGATATATTTGTAACTCGGTAAGAATTTCTTTGAAAATGCTTTCGAGCGGGCTTATGTAAAGTATAGGCATCCTGAGAACTAATCCATTTTCGTATTTCACCGGGTTTGTATTGTTCTTTCATATAGTTTATTAAATTATTTGCTCCAGAAAAACCAGCAGAATGTGATGGATCATAGTAAATATTAGATAGTTGTTTATTCATTATGAAAACGAAAAGCGTTTCCACTTTTGTTTTGTAGATCTCGTGATGTCGTCGTCGTCGTCAAACAGTAAACCAGTATTTTCTCTCTTAGATTTTGACTTGCGTTTACCAGAAATTTTAATTTCTGGTTCTAAGACAAACAATTTTTTTCTCTCAGGATTTTTAATTAACTCGGTAGGAATATTTATAATTTTCAATGCTTTCACAAAATCTTCCCAACCATTTGGTTTGTTATATTTTTTATATCTTATAATATCTCCTACTAAATCTGATATATTTGAATTGGGAATTTGTTTATTATTTATATAAACTAACCCTTTTTCATCCCACGAAATAATATTTTGTACTTGTAATCTTTGCATTAGTAAACGGGCATTTTCTCGATGCGATTTTGGTATTACATTTATTATATGTTCAATATCGTCTTGTTTCTCTGCTCGCAAATTAGTATCTGCGGGTAATTCCTGTTCAATCGGTAGTTTTATAGGTTCCCTATTTTGTTTTTGAAAATATAAATATCTCTGCAAAATTTCTTGATATTTCCGCCACTTTTCATATTCTGATATATTTTGTTTTAAAACATCTTTCATATCATTATCTAACTGATTAGTTATGTTTTCCTCTTCTTTAACACTATTTTGTATACGATTTAAATTTTCGGGAGATATCAAGATCAACTTCTTAGCATGTTCCATATTTATTAATTCTTAAATAAACTGCTCAGTACTCCTGTTAAAAGTGGCGTTAATAGAAATGGTAAGAAAGCTCCACCGGACTGTACTAATACACGTTTCTTCTTTTTCCAATTTTCACCACGTTTAACAAGTTTTCTTAAAACTTTTTTATGTCGCCCCAGATCAAGTTGTTGTTTTCGACTGAGAGGAATTTTACCATGTAAAATATTATAAACACATTCACAAATACATTTAATTGAATTACAATCAGTATGTTTTAATAATGCTAACCTATATTTTGGTTTAAGCATATGTAGAGCGCGTAGAAATTCGGCGTTGTTTATTACAGTTCTACTCATTTTTATGAAATAATGTCAGGCATGTTTTTACATATATATTTATATGTTTTTTTAGGTAAATAAATATATGTAAGTCCATCACGTGACGTACGAAAACGTAACCAATCGGGAGTATTTTGTTTAAGATCGAAAATTAAATATCCATGTGGTTCAGATGTTGCATCATTATAAGATTCTTGTACGAATTTTACATTTTCCGGAAAAATTTGTCGTGATAAGTGTAGAATTTGTGCCCTATCTCTAGGGTTTTTAAAATAAATTATGTAATTTGCATTAAGTGAAATATCTCGCTGACCTTTTCCTTGGTGAAATAAATTTTGAGTAAGAAAAAATACTGATAAATTTTTATGATGAGACCATTTAGTAAATATATCAACAACGCGACCATCTGTTTCTCTCATTAAATCATCAATTATCATTAATTGAGGATAACTTCCATCAATACTTTCTATATCGGGTAAGCCTTCAATAAATTCTACGCCTTTTATTGTGTTGTATAAACTTTGCCAAGTTCCATAGTGCCAATATATATTTTTAAATGTCGTATCACTCATATTGTTAATATCGTTCAAGAAATTATTAACGAAATAAGATTTTCCACTACCTGACGGTCCTGCAATTATTGCAGAAAATGGGTGTTTAAATTTTGTACACATGTTAACAGCATGAAGTAATGGATAACACTAAACATCAAAAATAGTTGAGTTATATTTATGGTAATAATAGGTAAAATATGTAATAAATTAGAAAATATAATATACAGTTCCGTTTTATTTACAATATATACATATATAGTAAATTACAATTTTTCAAATTCTACTAATCTAGCTTGTTTGCCAACACCATAATCTTTTATACCAGTAAATTTTATACACCATCCTGTAATATTTGTTTTTTTCAACTGACATAATTGTTCATCAGTCAAGTCGTCAAACCGCGACGGAAGATATGTTACAAAGTCTTCACATTCAGCAATTATTTTTCTTCCAAATCCTGTGGTAATAGCTTTAATATCAATTAAACGATATTGTTTATTAACTTCTAGATCTGTAAGTTTCTTCCGGGGTTTAATGTCTCCCAGCTGTCCTTTCTTATTTAGCGTTGCAAAGTCCATTTCTGCTTAACAATAAATAAAATATTAGCAACTATTAATAAACGAAAATATCTTTCGATATTCTTACCTGAAGATTAGTGATACTTAATGCGTCTCTGTGTACCAGCGGTCAAAGAATATTTTCTGTTAAACGAGAACTTCTTTATATACATGCTAATTCATAAAAAATTTCTCTTTTAACCTTCAAACTAAAATTAGAACATTCCTCTTTTACTACCATATTTCGTTTTCCAAAATAAGCATGTACGAGTAATAGAGTTCGAAACAGAAACAAATAATAAAATATTTAACTTCTCTTCAATTGTTCGACAGATATGGATAGGTAAAATGGTGTTAATTGAAAATACGTGTATTTTATATATATGTATTTAATTTAATTTAATAATTTTTATACGACTATATCTACAATTTACTACATTCATATCTTCATTGTCTTCATCGGTCGTGTCTTCTTCATCATCGTCGTCGTCTATATCGGTGATGGCTGCATCTTCTTCTTCCGCATCTATGACGATGACCTCGTCGTCTATGAACATAGGGGTCGGTGGAGGCAAACCTACATGGTCTTCACCCCAACTCATGTTGAGGATGGCTACGTCCATGTCATCGTTTTCTATAAGGACGGCGTCTCCCGAAGTCGATGGCGTCATCTCTGTATAGACTTCTGGTATTGTCCATGATGAAACAAACACCACGTCGTCGTTGTACGGCGCCATCTCCTCCTGGTTATCTAACGTCGGCTCCGAGGCTGTCGACGGCGTCATCTCTGTAGAAACTTCTGGTATTGCCCCGAAGAAACAAATACCACGTCGTGATTGAGCGGCGCCATCTGCGTCGAGGTTGATGTAGGGGAAGTTATGTCATCGTTAACTCTGATGTAACACATCTCGGTGGTCGACAATAATATATCAGTACTATGTTAGACTGTATACTAAAGTTCTAAATTTCCGAACATCTCTTTTTATTTGCGATTCAAACTCAAAACTAATACAACTTTCCCTCATAAATGAAATCGTTTGAAATTACAAAATAATGTAAAATACATTTTCCTTTATCTCCCTGTTAAAGATTTTCCCCAATCAACTAATGATAATAGCTATACATTTACCTCATAATAGAATTGTCGTTATCCCAAATAATGCCGTAATCTTAAACTCAAAACTAATGAAACTTTCCCTCATAAATGAAATCGTTTGAAATTACAAAATAATGTAAAATACATTTCCCAAATATGTCAAATTAATAAAATAAATTTCAAAATAATTTAAAATATATTTCCCAATTATCTCCCTTTTCAAAATACATTTACCTCATAATAGAATTGTCGTTATCCCAAATAATGCCGTAATCTTAAACTCAAAACTAATGAAACTTTCCCTCATAAATGAAATCGTTTGAAATTACAAAATAATGTAAAATACATTTCCCAAATATGTCAAATTAATAAAATAAATTTCAAAATAATTTAAAATATATTTCCCAATTATTTCCCTTCTCAAAATAACAAAGAAATTCAATTTTCATATCACGACGTCACATCAAAAAATTTCACCAATTTTGAAAATATACATAACAGTCATTAACTTAATTAGATCGAAACAAATAAATTCAATTTCCACATTACGACGTCACATCAAAAAATTTCACCAATTTTGAAAATACACATACCAGTCATTATCTTAATTAGATCGTCTGCATTCCGCGGAGGGAGTTGTCGTATCTTATACTACTCAAGAGTACATTTATAGAAGAGAAATAACATAAAATTACTGATAATAACACTACTGAAGTGTAATTGATTATTATAAAAGTGCATTGTACATAATAATTTACGGCAAACCTTATTTACAATATAATCACACAATCATAATGCAAGTCTGGTATTTGCTTGGAGAAATATATAGTTAAATTAGTTTAGAAGTAAAACTACACTACATTTTGTAATGTAAGTATGTAATTTTATATATTCTTGGCTGTATTTAGATATGTGTTTTCATTTCAGTTATAGTGTTTAATTGGTTAAGATATCCAAACAAGAATATATTTATAGAAAAGAAATAACATAATATTACGGATAATAACACTATTGACAAAAAAATAAATTCTGGAATTCAATCAAGGCGCGTCGTATTCAGTCATAAACACATTTATTTAAAAATACTGACAAACATTTCCTTCGTACCCACTTGGAAGAAATGTTCAATAATTTATTGTACAATAATTATTTTGAATTATGTATCTGGATTATAATAAACTGTAAGTAACTGCATTTTATACATTCTTTATGTATTCTTTCATCAAATTTCAGATGAAAGTAGTTGATTACAACAAAGATTTGATTTTTAAAAATTCTATTGTATTTTGTTATAGAATGAAATGATTTTTTAGATAAAAACGTTTATAAAAACAACGTATCTATCCAATTATTCATTTATCATTGATATTTTAAACAATAAACACTTTCTGAAACCAAATATTAATCGAGAAATGCGTTTTTTATAATAAGGCAATTCGTTGGATGAAAATCATTATTATAACGTATCCTTGAAAATGAAACCAGAAAAATTGCACGATATTATAAAATTTAACAAAAATGGTTCATTTGACACTTGAGTTGGAGACAACTAAGTGAAAAATGTCATATTTACTAAAATGTATAATGAAATATTGTACGAAATTTAATAAGAAATCATCTCTAATACAGGTACTTTTATATAGAATATAAATATTTATATATTAATAGTTAAATATTTTATTTTTTAGATGAGACTATAACCTACACGTACTCAGATACTCTAACATGGAATTTTTAATAAACTAAAACAATCTATTGGGCAATAATTATAAAAATAAGTAATAGTAAAACATATTCTTTATTAAATGCAAACTAAAGAATATTCCAGAATGGATTATTTAATCAAGAAGACTACATTTCAAAATTGATTTACAATCTGACGTTTTGAAAAACTATATTTGATTACTATTCAAACACTTCCAAAGGTAAATTCATACTGTACAGTATTCTTCCCTTATATATAAATACTTTTAAATCTAATGTATACATATTTTAGATAGTTAGACTATAGACTTTGTCTGATTACGTGGAAAAACTGACAAGCCTTTATTTCATACAGTTTTGGAGGGAATTGTTTAACAATTTAATGTACAATAATTAGTATATAAATAAATTATATATCTGGAACTTATTAAACTTTTATTAATTGCATTTTACTCTTTCTTTACGCATTTCTTAACATTTCTGATGAAAACATCTGATTACAACAGAGATTACATTTTTCAAAATTCTGAAATTTTGATTTGTAATCAATGTAAAATATTTGATGAGAAGACTATAATTTTTTGTGGTGAGTTTATAGTAGCTTTTTTGATGAAAGTTGTGTTTCATACGCTTAATTTGGAAACTGTGCCCTCTGTGTATAGACCAAACCGTATGAATTCTTGATGAAGATCGTCTTTGCTGAGGTCGTAGACCTAGCTAGCCTGTGCCCCCTTGGTTTCCGTCATCATGTGTTGTGGTTTTGTGTTTTTAATAACGTCCCTGCTCGAGCGTCAATTGGAGTGTTTGATCCGTGGCAAAAATATTGGCGAATAAAATATAAACACCCCAAAATAACATGTATATTTTAAAATAAAGTTTTAAAATTATATTATTTATTGTGTTCATAATGACGTTACTAAAACATCTTTTCATGACAAATATTGCATGAATTACAATATAAAGAAATAAATGTCAAACAAAAAAAATAATATGAAATGTGAGGATCGACATTACCGGCCGTTACCTCACTTGTCAAATTTAGTTCCCAAAGCCGATCCTAAGGGGCGCTATAAATTGTTTTCAGAGATGATAAGGTAGATATCCAATCTTCTACAAATATATTTCCTTAATCTATGATATTAAGTGTGAGTAGTTCATATATACCTCAACAGATGGCGCTAGAGTAGCACTTAAATTTCAAAACAACTATTCAAATTGTATTTATTATACTTTCATAATAATTTGTATTAATATTTATAATAAAAAATATATTATTTATAAATAGTTGTAGATAAATACATATATAATAGACTGCCTTAGTGTAACGGTCATTTTGTGGCGCCAAATTCAAACTGAAACCCTAACTCACCTCTGCCGATTTATACGCCCATGTTATTCTTATGGGAATAAAAATATGCTATCTTTAAACTGCTAGAAAGTATTATAAAATGCAAATCTTAACTATTAAACCTTATAAATATTAATCTCTAATGTCTTATCTATCTTTTAATTTAATATACACACCCAAAAAACATAATATTATTTAATAAACTTCAATATGAACAGTAGGTGCAAATTTCTGAAAACGTATGTCGTAGCTGTCTTAGTATTCAGTTGAACCTGTCACTTTAACGCGGCGTTTTTAACCTGCTGCACCAAGTAACGACATATGTTACTACATGCGTTACTATTTTCTTTAAAATCAAATTTTTCTTAATTTATTTTTTTATTTGTACTTTTTTGTACGTAAACCAAAGAGTAATGTTTTAGAATATAAAAAAACCCTATGTTATAATTAAGAATCGTCAAAATGCTTCAATATCGTGAATTGAAAATGTACTCCCATAAGAAATGCATACACTCAGATTTGAATTAGGGTTTCGCGTCAAATGTAAATCTTAACCTCACTAACGTGGTCTATTCAGGTTCATAAATATATAAATGAACATAGCAACAGAAAAACATGAATATAATAATGTTTTTTGGCAATAAAAAATGTATCAGTTTATAAATTTCGGTATGTTATTTCACATTATTTATATTTATAATATAGATAATTATTTTCAAAATAATAAATTTTTATACATTCTTTAACTAACTTCATACTTATTGTGTCAAGTGATGACAGTTACGCTGTCAAACTTAATGTATTGTATGAAAATACAAATTTTGCTAAGATATAATAAAAAAGAATGTATGGAAATTAGTTATATTCATCTTTGAATAATTTTTTTTAAGGTATGATATAAATAATAAATATAAATAATAAAAAAAAATTAGGATCGAGGCGGTCTCAAACCAGAGCAAGTGGTAAGTTATTATTATTTATTTTCTAAACGGTCTCGCGTGCCGCTTTGAAATTGTTATAAATAAATAATATACATTACAACAAATGTATATTAGTTTCATCATCGTCATTATATTTTATTAAAAGTAGTTTTAATAGTATGATTGGTTATTGCAAAACTGCGAAGTTCTTAAATTTTATTTCCTGGTTTTAAATATTAACATTTGCTTCCACAGGCGTTTATTGTTATTATTTTTTTGTACAATCAATTTGATGTCAATACTTCAAATATACCTTACATTCATTATTTATTATTATTTTCTTCATTATTTGCATGGTTTTGAATTTAATCAAATTACTAAAATAAAAATACGGTATAATAAAAATTCGCATGTCCATGAACATAAATTTAAAATTTTCTTTTTAGACATATAGTTTAATTGATTTTAAAGAAAATTGGTGGTCCCGTAATTATCATTTGCTTTTGATCATGTCAATCGGCTTTTGTTTTTTGCAAAAAGTTGTCAGAAGTGTGTGGTGTTTGGTCTCAAATGAAAGGTTTCGTTGAGGGCTAGCGTGCAGAGTTGACAAAAATGTTCCATGCCACTGGGCTTTTGTTTTTCGCCAATAGTTGTTAGAAGTATGTGGTGTTTGGTATCAAAATAAAGGTCTCCATGAGGGTTTGCGTGAAAAATTAACAAAATTGCGCAATTTTGATCGGCTTTTGTTTTTTGTGAAAATTTCTCAGAAATATGTCGAGTTTAGTCTTAAATGAAAGGTCTCGTTGAGGGCTAGCATGCAGAATTGACAAAAATGTTCCATGTCGATCTGCTTTTCTTTTTACAAAAAGTTGTCAGAAGTTTATACTGTTTGGTATCAAGTGAAAGATCTCGGTGTCGGCTAGCCTGTAGAAATTGCAAAAAGGTTCCATGTCGATTGACTTTTGTTTTATGGAAAAAAATGTCAGAAGTATGTTGTTTTTGGTATCAAATGAAAGGTCTCATTGTGGGCTAGCGTGCAGAAATGACAAAAATGTTCCATGTCGATCAACTTTTGTTTTATGCAAAAATTTATTAGAAGTATATCGTGTTTGGGATCTAATGAATGGTCTCAGTGATGCCTGACGTGCACATATGAAAAAACTGTTTCATGTCGATTGGCAGTTGTTTTTTGCACTGACAGCGGAGTTCTAGGGAATGCTCGGCGTAGCTGAGAATTCGCTAGTCATATACTATTTTGATAGATTCACTATCTATATATCTACCTATCTATCTATCTATCTATATTTGGATTCATCACGACGATCGGACATCGTTTGTCCAGCGCAAACTCTTAGACCATTCAAGCAATTGCTGTAATTTTTTTTTCAAGTTGTAGGGTCTAATGTGCTGGAGTGCCTTATGGGGGTCTCATATTTTTACTGTGAGTGGTTTTTGTTTAAAAAATTAAAAACTGTGCAAAATTGGTACCTTGAAACAAAAAATCCCAGAAGCCATGTCAAATGTGAGAAGAATCACGGTTGTCATACGTCAAATTTGACAATTCAATATGAAACTTTTATTTGATTTATTTTGAAAATGAAAAGGGATATTGTAAATATAAATATATTTTTATACATTATAATAGTGAGCGAAATATATACAAATACACTGAATGTTAAGTGGGGTGTTTTTAAAATATTTTATTTTATGATATTTGACGTTTGACAATCCGTTAGGCTATAATCAAAAAATTCACAAGTTTTCTATTTTCAAAGAGAAATATACAGAAATATAAAGTAAACTTTGTTTAAAAGAATATGTACAATACACTTTGTGATGTAAGTATATCACTTTAAATTTGTTTCGCTGTATTTAAATATGTATTTTCATTTCAGTTACAATTTTTAATTGGTTATCCAAACAAGAGTACATTATAGAAGAGAAATAACATAAAATTACTGATAATAACACTACTGGAGTGTAACTGATTATCATAAAAGTGCATTGTACATAATAATTTACGACAAACCTTATTTACAATATTTAAGTTTTCATGAAATATGACGTTTGTTAAAACCTCAGTTATAATCAAACAATCATAATGCAAGTCTTGTATTTGCTTGGAGAAATATATAGTAAAATTAGATTAAAAGTTAAATTACACTACATTTTGTAATGAAGTATGTACTTTTATATTTTCTTTTCTGTATTTAGATGTGTTTTCTATTTTCAAAGAGAAATATACGGAAATATAAAGTAAACTTTGTTTAAAAGAATATGTACAATACAGTTAGTAATGTAAGTATATCATTTTAACCTATAGAAGGTATAACATCTGACAGAAATAGAAAGAGAAAGCAATGTAAACAAAGAAAGAAAATAGCTGGGTGAGTTGGATCAGTTCTGGGTTATGTCAAACGTACCAAGTAAACAGAATTAACCTACTAGATTACTTAAAAAGACCCAAATAAATACGGCTTATGTACATTATTTAAATAAGAAGTAAGCTGTAAATAATTTAGAATTCGATGAAAATAGTAACGTTAAATTCAAGAAGTATATAAAAATCAAAATTTTATTATGTTCTTGTTTTTGTTTAGAATAAATAATTGTTATACATATAAAATTAAATATGAAAATATTTAATTGTTGAATAATTATATCGATTCCTTCTTTAGCAGATGCAATAAAATTCATAATTACTGCCATCTATGTTTTTTTTAATGTATTTAAAATATTGATTTTCTCTGATATACACAGAATTTTTTTTTACCTACCTATAACTATAAAAATTATTGGTATATATTATTTAAAAATATAGATTTAGTAATTTAAAAATAATATTGTATACTAATTAAATTTATCAACAAAGTTGTAGTTATTTTTAATACAAAAAATACAATAATTTTAAATAAAATAATAAAATAAATTAATTCCAAGATGAAATTTGGAAATACAGAGATCTTTAAACACAAACATTAACGAAAAATGAGCAACTCTTTTGGAATATAAAATTAACAAGGAATGAACAATAATAAATCAATACAGGAGAAATATAAATAGCAATGACAGTTACTTCCAAAGAACAGTGGAGTACGAACATATATGCCAGCAAAAGCACAAATAGTTAAATAATTAAATGGATTTTCTAAGATTTATAATAAAATGAAAAATATAATAATTAACAATAATAAAGGCGCGTCATATGACACAGCGTACATGTCTGTTGTTACTCCTACCCTTATCGTACATTCAGTCATGAGGCTATTAAAATTGCTGTCAAAACATGTGTATTACTTTAATTATGTAGTCTGATGATGTCCAAAAGGACGAAACGATCGCCACTAATATAACAATTATTGTGGAATAACCAAGTGTTTTATTTACTTATATACTTATAGTTATCTGGGTAATGAGGAAAATGTGATTATTTGAGGTATAAAAATCTGTGAAGAATATATCGGGAATATGTAATTTTTAAAGTTCATGGAAAGGTTAGATATAATTTATTTGATTTGAACCTATAATTTATTAACATTGAAGTCTAGGCTGATCAACTATGGTTCGCACGGGAATCTATATAAAAATAGTCCCTGTGGAGGTGAAATCTAGTAAAAGCTTCCTACGACACACATAGTGCCGAGAATGAAGAGATTTAAGCTGCAACCTTTTTTGAATATTGCCATTTTGAAATAAGCCATCGACTTGCACGTGCTACTCAACTTTGTATGTTTATATTAGTTATATAAAAGGTAAATTTGAATCAGATCTTATAATATCTAGAATTTAATTTTTTTATTTTATTATTGTATTCAGACAAAATTATGCTACAATAAAATCTTATTTAAAATTATACTCATTTTTAAAATGCATTATTGGTAATAAATGTTTTCGGTTCTAATTTTTTTTAAGTATCTACTTTACCGATAATGATAACCGGTCAATGAGGAATAGGTATTACCGATAATATTTAAACTTTTGATCATATCAGCCTTTGGAAACAATATTTGTTTACTTTATTGATGCTTTATTGCTTTTTTCACCTTTGTGTGTGAAGCAGTATTATCTATTGTAATTCTTTGCAATAATTTTCATTGTGTATAATATTCATTTATTGTTATTCTGTTCTGCTGCAATTTGAAAAATTTATAAAAATCCCGTTATTCGTACCACTAGACAAATCTAAGGTGAGAATTTTTCTAATTAATTTTTATTAATTAGTTTGGTTATGCTCTGTAATATATGTTAAATGCCTCTCGAATAATTATTTTAGCATTACGAAAATAATGTCATATGTGTATTTAATTATATTTTAAATGTAGGTACAGAAGTTGACTGCAGTGGAGAGAAGAGTGTGACATATTATCGTTCGAAAAGAAAAGAAATCGATCCAGTTCTAATCAGTGAAGTAACCTGTCAAAACTGTAGGTAATTATAATTCTGAAAAAAAAACAACGCACCCAAAAAAAAGTAAGTTTTTTAAATCCTATTATTACAACAAATACATACATACATATATCAAAATGCCAAATAAGAATAGAGTCAGCAGCCTTAAGCATAAACAAAAACATAAAAATGATGTAGCAAATAAAAATAATAGTAACAATACGGGAATTAATAATATAATAAACAAAGTAGATAACCAACGAAATTTAGAAAAAAAAGACTCAGGTTACACCAAACAGTACCAATGGATCGTCAGTTATATTAGATAATAAAGTTCATAAAATAAATATTGTAGAAAAGACGGGACTAAATAATTTCAATTTACGAAATAAGCCGATAGGCAATCAAATTCCATTGATAGACCGAGATATTAACACATTAATAAATCCTGCGGGATATTTAGAAGATATACATATCGATTATTATTTCTCATTAGTCCGGTCCATGACTGAGTTCAATCCTCAGTCTACGATTTATTTGAATGCTCCAAACCGAATAGTACCAATCAGACAGGGAACTAAACATTTACAAATTTTATTCGTATCAGGTGCGAATATTAGTAGTGTCGGTCATTGGCTGACGGCGTACTATGATGGTACTGAAATAATAATTTATGATAGCATGAATTCAAAATGTTCAAACGCTGATGTAAATTTATATTTAGAAAGATTGTTTCCGTACAGACCGTCAGTTAGATTTGTACAAGTTCAGCAGCAAACTAATAGTTACGATTGTGGGTTATTTGCCATTGCATTTTTCACGAGTATATTATTTAACCGTAATCCGGAGCATGAAAATTATGACAATAGTAGACTTCGGTCACATGTTTTACAAATGTTTCGTACACGTAATTTAACAGTTTTTCCAGTAACTCGTCAGCAAAATTCAAGGGAAAATTATTTTAAACGGAAAGCAAATGAAACAGAGGAAGAACGAGCTAAACGTCTAAAATCAAATTACGAATATAAATTAAAATAAGTGGTTATTGAAACACCTGAAAAAAATACACATCGTATAGAGAAACAGAAAGAAATTAATTTGAATAATCTTGTAAATGAAACATTAGAACAAAAAAATAATAGGTTACAAACACTTAAAAGAAATTTTAATAACTACATTCTAAATGAAACTACCGAACAAAAAGAATATAGGTTAGAAAGAGTCAAAACAAATTTTAATAATTAGGTACAAAATGAAACAGTAGAACAAAAGGAAGATAGGTTACAAAGAATAAAAGCAAATTTTAATAATTACATGCAAAATGAAACTACTGAACAAAAAGAATATAGGTTAGAAAGACTCAAAACAAATTTTAACATTTATATGCAAAACGAAACTACCGAACAAAAAGAATATAGGTTGGAAAGACTCAAAACAAATTTTAACATTTATATGCAAAACGAAACTACCGAACAAAAAGAATATAGGTTAGAAAGACTCAAAACAAATTTTAATAATTATGTACAAAATGAGACTATAGAACAAAAGGAAAGTAGATTAGAAAGACTTAAACTTAATTTAAATAATTATATAAACAAGGAAAATCCTGAACAAAAAACGAATAGGTTACAAAAGTTAAAATTCAATTTTAAAGAGTACATTAAGAATGAAACTCCTGAACAAAAACAAAAACGTTTAGAAAAGTATAGAGATAATTTTGATAATTTGGTTGAAACTGAAACTGTAGAACAGAAACTAGAAAGACTAACAAAAAATAATATGACTAATAAAAATAAAATAAAAGCGCGTAAAAACAAGGTTTCCAATGATAACTATATATTAGCTAGAAAAGGATTAGGAGTTCAAATTGAGCCCTATTCTTTGGGACCAATGAATGTTGTCTGTTCACATTGTTCCTCTGTTAACTTTTCATATGAACGTCAGACGGAAAATTCACTTACTGCTGTCGAAAAGAAAAATTAAACGTAGATCAATTAAATGAGTTCCTTGAATATATTAAAAATCTAATGTTAGGTAAAGATTCAGATAGCAGAAACTTTAGAGAAATTATTAGGCAATACAATAGCGCGTTAGCATTCGCATCGTTTGGGGCAAAAATTTCTGCGCTTTCAGGCAAAGGGCCCTACTGTTTCCGTATAAACGGCCAAATTTACCATGATTCTGCCAGCTCAATGTACCCTAAACCAAATGAAACAGAAAAATATGCCCAATTATACATAATTAATTCAAATGAAGCGTTAGAGAAACGAATGAACATAGAGTATAATAAAAATTGTAACCCAAATATCATGGGTCAATTAGATGTAATATTTAGGGAGGTTAATCCGTATTGTCAGGCGTATATGATGTTGAAAGAAGTAGAGCAGCGGGAATTAGCCAAAGCTAACCAAACAAATCAGTCGGTGTCAGAAATAAATTTGTGGATTGTAAATGACAGAAAAAAAGATAAACGTAGGTACAATATCCCCACGTGTAATGAGGTGGCAGTTGTTTTTACGTCCAATGACGGTAAGCCACCAATAGATAGGGACATTTGTGTCCACCCAAAAGTTGGCGGTTTAGTTGGAATTAATCAGTTTAGTTAAAACTGCGACCCCATGTCCTATCCTTTATTATTTCCTCGCGGTGAATGTGGCTGGAACATGAATTCAAAACAAGCTGACGGTATTATAAAACAAAGCAGGTTACAGTTTTACATGAACAGATTAGCGGTTAGAAACACATTTAACCCATGTTTAGAAGCCGATAAACTAACCCAACAATACATTGTAGATGCGTATGTTAAAGTCGAAGCCGAAAGATTAACGTACATTAGATTAAATCAGCCTACTCTCAGGGTAGAGCTATATAGTGGGTTGATGGACCACATTAATAATTTGGCAGAGAATGAAGGCGGAAAAGCAGGCACCATGATTATTTTACCGTCAACATTTCAAGGTGGCAGTAGATTTATGTTGAAAATGTATCAAAATGCCATGTCCATTGTTAGAGAATTTGGCCCTGATCTATTTATAACAGTGGCATGTAACCCGAAATGGCCAGAAATTGTACAACAGTTGCGCGAGGGTCAAACCTCTGCAGACCGCCCAGACATAACCGCCTGAGTTTTTAACGGAAAAATAAAAAGTATGTTGCATGAATTTTTACATGACAATATTTTTGGGAAAGTTGTGGCATTCATATATGTAATTGAATTCCAAAAACGCGGTATGCCTCACATGCATTTATTATTAACTTTAGATAGTGCAAGTAAAATCCGTAACAAAGATGACATTGACGAAATAGTCAGTGCGGAAATTCCCGACGAGTACGCAGAACCGGAATTGTACCAATTAGTTCGTTCACATATGATTCACGGTCCGTGCGGTATTCTAAACAAAAATTCGCCGTGTATGAACGAAAATAAATGTTCAAAAATGTTCCCTAAAGATTTTAGAAATGAAACACATGAAAACATTAACGGTTACTCCCTGTATAAACGGTCAAATAATAATGCAAAAATGTACATTCTTTGGAAAAATGGTTTAGTTAAATACACGGTAGACAATAGGTGGATAGTTCCGTACAATCCGTATTTGTTAAAAAAATATAGAACCCACATAAATGTTGAAATATGTGCATCAGTAAAAAGTATAAAATATATTTGTGATTATTTGTGCAAGGGGCATGATTGCGCGAGCGTCAAATTAGTTGTACAGTGGGATGAAATAAACGGTTATTTAGATGCTAGGTATGTATCTGCCCCAGAATGTTGTTGGAGGCTTTTAGAATATCCGTTGCATGACAAGTCTCATACAATAATGGAATTAGCAGTACATTTAAAAAATCAACAGGCGGTATTTTTCACTAACGGTCAAGAAAAAGAACGAGCAGCGAAAAAAAATACAACATTAACAGCTTGGTTCCTACTCAATGAAATAGACGTTAATGCCCGGCAATATGTTTACATGGAAATTCCTAAATATTATGTATTTGTTAATAATGCATGAAAAGCTAGACAACGTGAGACAAAGCCACCTATCGGCCGAATGATTTCCGTTAGCCCTAGAGATATTGAAAGATTTCATTTAAGATTAATTTTAGTGCATGCAAAAGGTGTCACAAGCTTCGAAGACTTGCGTACCGTCGACGGAAAATTATATAATACATATCAGGAAGCTGCCCGTGCATTAGGTCTTTTAGCTAATGATAAAGAGTGCGAAAATTGTTTAGACGAGGCTGTGTTGAGTAAATTTTCCAGACAATTACGTGAATTATTTGCTTATTTAATTTGCTTCCATACGTCAACCAATGCCTTAAGCTTATGGGAAAAATTTAAACATTATTTAATGGAAGACTAATTACTACATAATTCTGAAAAAGTTGCACAAAGTAAATGTTTATTAAAAATACAGGAAATACTCGATATGCATAAATTCACCTTAAGTGATTTCGGTTTGCCCCAATCCGAAAATATTGATGATTTAGAAAATGAAACTAATTCTTTTGATGTAGCAGCCGAAAAATTAGAGGGAGAACAAAATGTAGCTTTATTTAACAGAGACCAAATAGAAATTTTAAATAACATATTAAATGCCGTAAATGACAATAATTGCACAAGTAGATATTTCTTTGTTGACGGTCCCGGGGGAACAGGGAAAACATTTCTTTATAACACATTGATAAGTATTTTTAGGGGCCAAAATCAAAAAGTTATAGCTGTAGCTTGGACGGGAATAGCAGCTACTCTGTTAAAAGGTGGTCAAACAGTTCACTCAGTATTCAAGTTACCAGTGCCTGTAAATGACGGATGTGTATGTAGAGTGAAATCAAATAGCAAAGCGGGTAAATTAATAAAAGAGGCAAGTGTAATAATCTGTGATGAGGTAACAATGATACCAAAACACGCACTCGATGCAATAAATTTATTATTACAAGATTTGATGGATAATAAAATACCATTTGGGGGAAAAGTTATAGTTTTAGGTGGCGATTTCAGACAGTGCTTGCCAATAGTCAATTACACAAACCATCGAACTGTAATAATTGAAACATGTGTTGTAAAAAGTCATTTATGGCCACTATTTACAAAATTTTCATAAAAACAAAATATGCGCGTAAATAAAGACGAAAAAGAATTTTTAGAATATTTATTGAAAATAGGCAACGGTGAAAATGAAATTGTCAAAATTCCTGCACATTGCGTTTCCGAAACATGTCTAGCAAATGAAATATTCGGTGAAGATGACATACAACCTGATGGTATTTATAAATTTACAGATAGAGCCATTTTAGCACCAAAAAATGATGACACAATGATAATTAATGAACACGTATTAAATATAGTTATAGGGTCATCTAGAGTATATTTAAGTGCTGATTCTTGTGAATGTGATGAGATAAACAAAATTAATTACCCCGCCGAATTATTGAATGGTCTAACACCAACCGGAATGCCTCCTCACAAATTAACACTAAAAATTGGAGCAATAGTAATGTTATTAAGAAATATGAATCCAAAGCGTGGTCTGTGTAATAGAACAAGGTTCATAATAAAAGACATGAAAAGTAATTATTTAGATGTAGAAGTTCTAACAGGACAGAGTGCAGGTAGCCGGCTCTATTTACCACGTTTTGATTTAACTACCGAAACAGATTTACCATTCACCTTGAAACGAAGGCAATTCCCAATAAGATTAGCTTTCTCAATAACAATAAATAAATCCCAAGGCCAAACATTTAATTATGTAGGAATAAATTTAGAAAATCCAGTCTTTTCACGGGGCCAATTGTATGTTGCGATGTCGAGGGTAAGATCGGCCAGTAACTTAAAAATTAACTTGCCAGATTCAAATATTACTAAAAATTCAAAAGAAGGATTCACAACGAATGTAGTGTTTAAAGAAATTTTAAATTAAACACGTAGAAATCTTTGAAAAAAATTGACAAATTTTAAATATAATTATGAAGGAAATTTTTATATTATCTAAATTGTATTATAATTAATTTAAAAACTATCAAGCAATATATTTAATGTTAAAAGTGAAAGATATTAAAATCATGTTAACAAAAACACCAAATGTACAATTACATTTTAATCAGTAAATTAATTATATAACAAAAAAATGTCATATTAATTAAATGTTTATAAAAATTAAAACATGTTTTCAAAATGAAATATGAGAAAGCCATAAAGATCAATTTATAGTATAAAAAAAAGTATGTGGAAATATTCATGTAAATTAAAAATATGTAATGATGAAAAAAAATAATATGAATTAAATATTTAAATTAAAAATTTTAAATTAAACAAGTAGAAATCATTGAAAACAATTGACAAATTTTAAATATGATTATGAACGAAATATTAATAATATCTAAATTGTATTATAATTAATTTAAAAACTGTTAGGCAAAATATTTAATGTTAAAAGTAAAAGATATTAAAATAATGTAAAAAAATACAACTTATGTACAATTACATTTTAATCAGTAAACTAATTATATTACTGAAAAATGTCATACCAATTACATGTTTATAAAAATTAAATCATATATTAAAAATCAAATATGAGAAAGCAATAAAGATCTATTTAAAGTATAAAATAAAAGCATGTGGATACATTCATGATAAATTTGAAACGTAAATTAAGAATTTGTAATAATATAAAAAGGAATAATATGAATTAAATATATAAATTAAAAATTTTTAATTAAACGAGAAGAAATCATTGTAACAATTGACAAATTTAAAATATAAATATGAATGAAATATTTATAATATCTAAATTGTATTATAATTCATTTAAAAACTATCAAGCAAAATATGTAATGTTAAAAGTAAAAGATATTAAAATCATGTTGAAAAATACAACAATGTACACTAAACCAATTATATAACAAAACAATATCATATCAAGTATGGTTATAAAAATTATATTAATGAAATTTAAAAATCTAATATGAAAAAGCTATGAAAATCAATTTAAAGTATAACATAAAAGCATGTTGAAACATTATTGATAAATTTAATACAAAATAATATGAATGTAATAAATAAATTAAAATATGTAATATAATAAAAAGTTATTATGATGACAATATTTGATTTGTTAAATATATTATATACAATATATATATATATATATATATATATATATATATATATATATATATATATATATATAATATACATTATGTGCAACGAAACGCGGAACATAAGACTTTATCATGGGATATGAAAAAATTGCGAATACTCTGTCTTTTGATACATTTAAAACAAAACTACAACCTTAAACAGTTGTTCAAAATTAAATTCTACATTATCTGAAATAAAATTTACTTTTGGACAAGTTGGTACTCTTATAGTTTTGCTCCAAATCTATCGGGAGAGAGAGTATAGGCAATTTTTTTAAATTCCATGTTAAAGTCCTATGTTTCGCGCTTTGTTGCATTCACTGCATGTAATTAATATAAAAATGAAAGTTTATTTCAACATGAAAAATGGTTCGTAAGATATTGTAAAAGGTAATAAAAAAAAACTTAAGTCTGATAAAACCATTGCCCCTTTTACAAATTTTACGGACCTTGCCAAAATGAAAGTATAATAAAAAGAATTATAGAAGGCAATAAGATAAAACTAATGATTAGAAGTATATAATAAATAAACTAAAAAAAAAAAAAGCAATGAAAATCTTGACAAAATGAAAATGTAAAAAATATAACGATAAAAGATATATAAAATAATACTTACAATGAAAAACATAAATAAAATAAAAAGTATAATGCAATGGTTTAGTATTAGAAAAATTTTCACTAACGTCTAAAACCGTGGTTTATAGTAAGTACCTAACATTTTCAAAAATATACACTTACAATTTTATTTACTGATAAAAATGTAACTACATGTAATGATAAAAAGGAAATCTATTTTATAAAAAATATTTATATTTTTTTACATTAAAAGATCAAATTATATTTAATTTCATTTATTTACTCTCTATTTGATAAAAGACAGATTATTTTATTATAATACAACAGTCATTAGTTTGCATTAATAATTTTATTCAATATTAAAAATTTTAATAGAGCTGTCAATAATATTCAATTACTTCCATCTAAAAATGAAGACGTTATACGAAAACTATCTAATACCAGGCTTAAGTTCAAACATGTTGCGTCTCTATATAAAATGTATTAAAAATGTGACGTTAAACAAAAGTATATAATAAATCGCAACATGTGGGCAGGCCAGTCTACCATTGTACCTCAAAATTCATGCAACAGACTATAAATACACATTTATTTGGCAATACACTACATACTACTACAAAACCGCAAAGTATGGTAAAAATTCCAACTACTGCTGGTGGGTTTTGAAGTGTTATGCAAGCAAGTCATTAACACTGTTGTATGAATTTGAGTAACAAGATTTTCATTTTTAAAAAACTACAAAGTACAAATATTAACAAATATTTGGTAACAGTACATTCAATTTATATATTTTTTGTTTTAAATTATATTTTTATATACATAATGTGTACCATATTATCTATAATTCCTTGGTAGACTTGGCAAGACAATGACTTGTTACATAATACTTTAAAACCCTATACCAGTGGTATTTGGTATTTTTGCTGTACTTTGCTTCAATATTATAATAGCCCGTGGTTAAAAAAATTAAAACAATAAATAAGAAAAAATAAGCTTCATAATAATTACTCGTCACAAACTGGCTGGTGGGTATGAAGCTAATGAAGCATATTACAACAATATAACAGAAGAAACCACAAAGCGATCAAATAAAAGAAAAATAAGAGAGTAATAAATCGCAAAAGTATGAATGTTTGTGTGAATGTTTGTATGTAATCGAGTTGCCAGGTTATAAATATTTATTTTTAATTTTATTTGAAAGATTTTATAATTTTAACAAGAACTTCATTTTGTAATCTATTTGTACACTTTTAATTGAATAAAATAATTCTGTAACTTAAAATGTAAATGAAAATATTAATAATATTGTTGTACATTTATATTTGTAAATTATTAAACTTTTTAATAATCAAAGTATTCTGGCAACTCAATGTGAAATGGTATGTTTTTCTTATGTTCTAAAAAATATCATTTGTGAATTTTATATTTATAGATATTGGAAACTGAAGAATACAATGCATTGTACCTGTGAAGTACATCGAAGATTATAAATACGAGTTATATCCTTATTTGGACTATTACAATTAATATAGAAGTTGTTTCATCTGAGGCGAAACTTTTTTTATGAAAAAGTGTTCAATGTTTACATATTTTTTATTAATTAGTAATATTTCCTTCTGAATACAGAAAAATGGATCAAATCCTGAGATGGAAATTTCCTTCATTCAATATTGCAAGAAAAGGATTCAATTTTAATCGAAGCATATGGACTATTAGTCCAAATCAAATATATACTACGCTGATGTTAAACAATATTTGGAAAAATGAATTCATTTTAAAACGAACGCATCATTTGAATAAAAATTATCTTCCTTTATTATATAAGTTTTCATTGTTTATAGGGTAACAGTTTCACAAAAAATATATTTTTGGGAAATTTGTCAAGAATAACCTCCTTTGGAAAGCGATATTGAATATTTTAGAAATTAAAATGGAAACCACTCTATTCGCTGACGATTCTGCTACCATCGAAAAAACTATATTATTATTGACGAAGTTGTACAAGAAAGGTAAATACATTTATATTTAAAGAAAAAAAATTAATTAATTACTATTTTTTATTTAACAGAACGCATATCTGTTTGATCACTGGAGGAAAATTTCGTCGTATTTTCAGAAAGTAAACATATAAATTACTACATGAAATGAAAGAAACATTCTTCAAATTTTGCGTGACAAATTCTACGAGAAAACTTTGCAATGTCCAAATAAAGTAAGTCAAAATTCATATTAACATTCTCTGTGGCCTTGATATACAGTATGTCATCGGATCGAGTTAGAAAGAAGGAAAATATTTTTATTTTTTATTTTACGAGAAACATGTATTCTTAATAAAAGTATTTACATGTTTCAATACTGACAATTCAGTTTTAACCTTTCAAAATTTTCTTTTAGTCTCAGACGAAAGTCGAACATAGTTCGACTTAGAATTTTTCTAATTTTAAGCCCCAAAAAACAAGTTTGCGTTATCATAGAAATTATTGTTAACATGACTTTAACTTTAGTTTCATAAATTTAACAACAAAAATAATATAAACCGTAACTATTCTACTCAATCGATTCACGGTTTGTTGAGCGCACAATTGTAGTCTTCGATGCAATTATTTAACTTCTTTGAATTTCTTCCGCAGAGTTAAAGACGTCGCAGCGTCTCTAATTCTCTCCTTTAAATTCTCTATATTCAGTCAAAGATAATTTGCATAAACTATTTGTTTCCAACGGTCCCAAAGATAAACATGAGACCGATTGCCATAGCATTGAATTAGGTAAAATCGTTGTTTTTTGACAACATTTTCAACGATTACAACAGATTTTCCTACTTGACAGTCAATGAAATTAAATAATTAATACCAGTTATTTTCAAATAAGTCGACCTATTTTCGTTTTTCTCTGAAACTAAAAAAAAAAATTGAAAAGGTTAAATCTGTATTGGTCGTTTTGCCCACTGCTTCTTCGGAAAACGCTGTTTCTTTATGGCAATTCCAATATATTTAAATAATGTAAGTGTTATTACCGGTTCGATTCATTCTTTCACATTATTCTTTTTGTTTAGTTATCGTCTTTTGCTAACGTTTTTGGCGGTTTTCCGTTAGCATTTACAGGGAATCCTGAAGACTAATTCGTTCCGCCCAGAAGATTTTTACTACATAGTTTATTGTCATTATTATTTATTGTAATATTTTAATAATATATAACTTTCCTATTTTGTGTATCTAAGTTATAATTATACATCTGTTAAAGAAAACTGGTTTTAAATGCTTCAAATTTCTTTCTTTTAATACAATTTGCTTAAAAAAAATATTTCGTATTTATTCGTATTATCTATAAACAAAAAATTCATCTTGGGTCAGTATTGCATAATTTAATTTTCCCGCCCGAGAAAAATGGTGGCACATCGTCGAAACTCATGTAAGTAAATATAATGAAATAATCATCTTCATGAGGTAAATTTTAACTTTATTATCTAACAAATATAAAAGTAAAACCTAATTTTAAAATGACATTATTTACACTTGCAATTCATACGTTTTATTATAAAAATTTCTTTTGTAAGCACAGCAGTTCTGAAACGTTTTTATAATAACATAATCAAATCTAACTGATCAAAATTATAGTACAAAGAAATGTTTAATAGCGATGTGTCGTTTTAAAAAGTTTTAATTGTTATTTGTAAATTTGTTTTTATAAATGTTGTGTGAAGTAAATTTTAAAGCAAATCGGTTCTCAAACAGTTGAGTTTCATATAACTATAAAATTACACATTTATTCAAGGAGATTTTATTACTACTAGATTTATATTTCATTTTTAATCAAACACAAAATAAAATTAAATATCGTTAATGAAAAGAAGAAGTATTACAATGAAAAAAAATTAGCTTCCACGGAATAAAATTAGTAGTCATGTTTTAATTATGATACCTATGATACCGACATTCCGAAAGTTAGTTGACAGTTTCATTTTATACAATTTTTGTTCATATTTTTTCTTTGGAATAAAAAAGTAAGTAGAGAACTGGGAAAAACTCCAGTATAATATATTGTAATTAAGAATTGCTTTCTGTAAAAAGTGCTATTGTTTCCAAATAATATTTGAATTTTTAAACGTTAAACTGAATAAAAAATCGGTTCTCAAACAGTGCAATTTCAAATAATTAACTATAAAAATACACATTTATTCAAGGAAATTTTATTACTACTATATTTATATTTCATTTTAAATGAAACACGAAATAAAATTAAATAGTAGTTAATTTTTAAATTCATAAATTAATATTGTCAATCCTAATACAACTGCCAGCGTCTTCAGTGAAGTTAGTCTAGGAATATATGGTTTTAATTTAGTTACTTCGTCATACATTTGGCAATATTGACTGTTGACATTGGATACGTCAAAATTTATATTAATTAAATACGTTATGTTTTAAACTTAAATTAGTTGCAGCACCTTTGCTCAAGTCTATTATTCATGAAATTGTATTTAAATATTTGATATCAATACTCTATAAGAATATATAATCGTTCATAGTCTGATTGTCAAAGTGACGGATGACAGCGTGATTTTTCTTAAATTTAGACATGGCTATTAGGAGTTATCTACACAGGAGCGATTTTTGCGGAATCCAGAATTAATTTTGCTATATTATCATAAAGAGAATTTATTTTATTAAGAAATGTAAAGAAGTTAGCAATGTATTGTGTATCACAACTTGTACAAATAAAACTACTGCAAGAAACAAAGAATTTGTTTACATGTGTGTGTTATTTCTATAATTTTACCTTCAATTATATCTGTGTAGTGAAGTCACATTTAAATAAGAATTCTTAAATACAGTTCAAAACTGATCAGTCTATCATTTGGAACAAGCCTTTACAAACGCAGGTTGAAAAATATCACAAAGTTTCAATAAAACCATTCTACAAAAACACGTCTGGAAATTTTCCTGATATTCTTTTTACATTTTCAGAACATAAGCAAAGAAATTTTGTCTGAAACGAGTGTATAAAGTATTATACTTATAGCGAAATTAAAAGAAGATTAAAAATTCGCAATAATCCTACATATTCTGCAATGAAATCTTTCATTGTAGATGTACCTATGTACCAATAGAATTAGATTGGTACAGAGAAAATATGACAGTGATTATTATAATGAAAATGTTGTTGATAAGAATCAATGGCTACAATTTTTATTGTAATCAAGCTATGCGTTATGGCTTGGAAACCAAAAGTGAAGCGAGATCAGTATTTTAAGCTTCAACTAATATATTATACATGAAATTGGAGTTGTAGTGTTGTAATATTATCTAACCAACCATACTTAGCATGTAGTGATGATGGTTTTATCAAAACAGAAAACGGATTTGAACTTCTGGAAATAAAATGTCCTTATTCCTGTCAAAACAAATTCATTGTAGATTTACAAAATAAGAAATCAGCTGTAAATGATTTAGAATTCCATTAAAATAGTAACGTTAAACTCAAGAAGTCCGACAAATATTACACACAAATCCACTTTTCAAAGCACATACTTTATATTACCGTTTGCAATTTCATTATTCGTAGAAAAAGATAAGAAGTTTCTATCTACAATAATTCCAAGGATTCGCGACTTTTTTTTTAAATATTTCATACAGATTGTTCTAAATAACTATGCATTTTGATCAAATATTTCATAACATTTTTTTTAATATTAAATATTATAAAAGCTCTTTAGATTTACTCTGGGGATTCAAGTTTTTTTCTTTTCACATCATACAGGTGATTTGGAAATAGATAAAAGAACACTGGCACCACCAGTTATTTCGGTATGTCACAATGTATTCAAAATATTATTATGTTCTTGTTTTTGCTTAGAATAATAAATTTCATTTATGCCTAAAAATATTATTTTAAAATATATACATAATTAAATATAAAAATATTTAATTGTCAAGTAATTATATCGATTCCTTCCTTAGTAGATGCAATAAATATCATAATTAGTGCCATCTACGTGATTTTTTTAAACTATTAAAAATATTGTTTTTTTTTCTGATATTCACACAAACAAATTTTACAAAGACTGGTGTATACGGTATTGTTAAACCTATAAAAATTATATGTACATATTATTTTTAAATATAGATTTATTAATTCAAAAATATTATTCTATAGTATTTAAATTAATAAATAAATTTATAGTTATTTTTAATACAAGAATACAGTAATTTTAAATAAAATAATAATTTATCGATGAGCAGAAAGTGTTAATAGAAAATTTATTCAAAAATTTGTTTCATTTATCAAGGCAATCTTGATTCATTTTCTAAAAAACCTTAAATTTTATTTAATTAATATATTGTTAAATATGAATAATAATGAAAGTAAATTGACTTTATAGGATGCCTTTTTAATTTTTGAACAACTTATATTCCTACGCTTTTAGCGCTAAAATGAATAGGTAAAGGGTTACAGAAGTATGAAAAAAATAACATTGAAATCTACATCCTGTATACAGCTGGGCAATAAAACAAGGACTTTAACTCGGGATTTCAAAATATTGCGAATACTCTCGCTCCTGATATATTTAGAGCAAAACTACAAAAGTACAAAGTTGTTAAAATTTCAATTCTACATCAGATAAAATCATAACCGATAGAACCGCACATCTGTTGAATGGGATGTATTAAATATAAAATTTAAATTTCTTTATAAACATAACACTTTACTCCTTGGGCGCCCATAAATAATTTTTCTGGGAGGGGCAATATGAAAAAAACAGAAATATTATCTTAAAAAGATATATATTCTTTTGCACATTTGTACCAACAGGGCTTAAATTTTAAGAAACACTTAAAAAAATGTTAATCGAAATTTTGACAAAAATGTTGGATAGTTTATGTGAGATTCCATTCCGAAGTAATATTGTCCATTTAAGAAAAATATAAAACTAGTAATATTGTTGTATAGGGTCATTATATATATTTTTATTAAAAAAATACCTCAATACCCTCAGGATACCATGAAGAATCGAATATATATTACAGAGATAAACTGCAAACATATACATATTAGTAAAAAAATAAAATTGTATTAAAAAAGAAAATAAACAAACGTAAAGTAAAATTGATTTTTTTATTTATTTGTAAAGGCAATTTTTTAATTCCTTTCAGTTTAAATAATTTACCATAAATATTAATGGAATAATTTGTCCCATACATAAAAAACTCTAGCCCAAACTTTTGCAAACATTAATCAATTTCTTATAGAACATAATGGTGGTGAAATAATTAAGTAATATGCCGTCCTTTTAAAATTTTCAAAAAGCCAGGGGAGGGCAAGTACCCCCTCTTGCCCTTACTTATGGGCGCCCATGCTTTACTCACAAACATTAATGAAAAATAAAAATTAGTACTATTCAATGTATTTACATGTAAAACATTATTTTAAATATACTTTATTTAAACTTGCAAATACATTTATTTCTTTATAAACATAAATTTCCTTTACCAATACAATTTTAAAATTTAAAACATTTTTATAAATGTAATTTTGAAATACATAACACTTTACTCACAAACATTAATGAAAAATAAAAATAAAAAACTGTTAAGACCTATAATATCAAAAAATGAACAATAAATAACAACACAAAAAAATTATAAATAACATTGAAAGGACATTTTCAAAAAACAGTGGAGTGTGGAGTAACTAAATATCATACAGACAAGCCAGGAAAAATACAAATAGGTAAGTTTCAAGTGATGCATCGAAATTATAATTAAACGTTTGTGAAAGAAAACTGATTTTAAATGAAAATGTTAATAAAAAATATTACTTTTAACTTAATATATAAATGTATCTTTCTATCTAAATACTCTTTATTTGTCAATAATTTTTAGGTATTACTTTAGTTGTCAAATTTTATTTGAACAAAAATAAATTAACTTCATGAAATAAACATTTCCATACATTATTTTGATTTCAATTTATTGTTCAGTGCATATAAAAGTAATAATTTATTTTAAATTAACTTGGAGTATGTATTTCATAATAAACATTTCCTTCACAAGTACAGTAGTTCTAAAATTTCAAACATATTTTTATAACGATAATTTAAGAATACATATAACAACACACAAACATTAACGAAATATGAGAAATGGTTAAAAATAAACATAGCATTAGATGAACATTACCGAAAAATAGTGCAGTTACATAATATCATACAGACATGCCAGAAGAAACTAATGTAATAAGTAGTTAGTAAAGTTTATAAAATATTTATTTACTGAAAATACAATTTAAAATATTCAGAGAATACCATAAGAAATAATTTTTTTGCAATTCGCTGCTCGCCTAATTATTTTAAGCAAAAACGCGTCCAATGAAAGTTTTAGGGCATAAAATTCTGCAGATAAATCAATAAATATAATTATTTTTACGTACTTTGTAACGCGAGAAATTAAATATAAAATGTTGAGAACTACATTAAAAATATCGACAGCCATGGAATTGAACAAGTAATAAATAAATGCTTAATGTTTTATCCTTGGATACAAACAAAATAAAGTAAACAATAAAATAAATAAAGAGGAAGTTATTGTTACAAACATGTCTGAAGAGGTGGAATAAGTAACTATTATAAAACAATAATTATATAATTTAAATTATATATCTTACTAAATTTATATTTTCTTCATAAAGATATTACTTGAGCCAGGGTTGACGACCTGGAAGCTGCTGCGGGAACTATGATGGAGTCCATGCAGGCCATGCGACAGGACATCAAAGATATTAAAAAGTCTGGAGAAGATCGCGGCGAGTCCTCAGGCCAAGCCCGGGACGAGTCTTTAGGACACGGCCGCGGTGAGTCGTCAGGCCAGGTCCGAGGCGAGACTCCAGGACAGGCCCGCGACGAGAACCACGTACGGAGTCGCGAAAATATCTCCAGCAGCTTCCAGGGAACCGGTCGCGGCAACAACCGCGGTAACCAACGGGGACACCACCGCGGTCGTAATCAACGGGGATACTTGAGAAATTACCAAGTAAAAAATAAACATATATACATATTTTTTTTACAAATATAACTCATATAAAAATTTCTTACAAAAAATGAAACAATGGTTGGCTATGTTCGTGGAAATGAAAAAACATTAAAATTATGTAGGTTAGTTTTTATTTATAAGTTACTTTATTTAAGATAGATTTTTTTTTAATAATAATTAGAATATTGGTATTAATAAGTTAAATTATATATTTACATAACAAGTTAAATAATATTTTCTTCTGTAGTTCTTAATTATTTATTCTTCTAAGTTCTAAAGGTGGATTTATGCAGTCGACATTTTATTTTACTTTTCCTTTTAACTTTTACTTTAATTTTGGTACTTTATGCAAATAAATGAATAAACAAATAAATATAACTTGTCATCTGTCAAAATGGACAAGAATGTAATAATTTGTGCATCTGCTGCAGGATTTCGCAGCTTCAGCTGTAATTTTGATACTAAATAAGCGGTATTGTCAGCCCCACGAATAGGCACAGAAAAATTCCATGTCATTTTACAACTTTTTTACTTTAAGAGTCATAAGTTGAAAGTTGGACAAATTAAGGTCTTGAAGTAAAATTAAAAGTGTGCACATAAAGCTGTACACATATTCACACACCTTTAACTTTTATAAAGTAAAATAAAAAGAAAAACCTTAATACTGTATTGTAGTTTTTCACTAACGTTATTTACCAATTTAGTCACAAAATTCAATAAAAGAACCTGTAAAAGATTAATACAATTACTATCTAAATTAGTAATATACAGGGAGAATACTGAAAACCTTGACATAGGGAAATATCATGGGAAAACAGTTTTTTGCTGTTTCCATTTGTCCCGCTAAATAAAATCGGTTGTATATGGTATCGTTAGTTAGATTACTTAATTTTGCATCTAATAAAACCAAATGTTGTGTAATAAGGCCTTTTCTAACTGAAATATTTGATAAAATAAATTGTATTTTGAAGGTTATCCTTCATATTTTCGAATAAGAAACGTCAAAAACAAAATGCTCCATAGCCGAGTGAATACGAGGGCTGATTCATAACATAAATAATCTACAATACCTCAGCTCTACTTTTTTTTAAATTAAATTATGCTTAAAATAGTTATTATTCTGTAGTTATAGACATATGTCATTTTAATATATATTATTATAATTTTATATTCATTGGATAGTAAATAAAAATTACTTTATGAACATTATTATTTCATATATTTTACTTATTTTATTCAATTCATATTTGTCAATCTGACATCCAAAATTCATTTCCATAAACGAAGTGTACCTATTAAAATGATCAAGATATATTTCAAAGTGATTTATTTAGAAACTAAAAATATTTAACATTTAACAGTGAGCCTTTAGATTCACGAAAATTTAAAAGACAACGGCCGGCTTTGATAGCTGCTCTTTTTGTAAATTTTCGGGACCCTAAAGGCCCATTGTTAATTGTTATAGTATGTTTATAATATTTTATAAAAATAAATATTGTGTTCTAATTAAATGTATTAACAAGTTTCTTTGAGTTTTAAATTTTACAATTAATGGTCACATTCAGTAATCCGAATGTACTCGTATAACACATGTTTGAACGCATTCAAAATAAATTTGTCAAATTACTTGTCATTTTGACATTTCTGAAAATATAAGTATTAGACTTTATTATGCATTTAAATTCAATAAGACTAGATATTCTTTTTGCTGTAATATCATAAAGAGACTTCATTTTATTAAGAAATGTAAAGAAGTTAGCAATTTATGTGTATCACAACTTGTACAAATGAAACTACTGCAAGAAACAAAGTATTTGTTTACATATGTGTTATTTCTATAATTTTACCTTGAATTATAACTGTGTAGTGAAGACACATTTAAATAAGAATTCTAAAATACATTCCAAAACTGATCAGTCTATCATTTGGAACAAGCCTTTACAAGCCCAGTTAGAAAAATATCACAAAGTTTCAATAAAACCATTCTACATAAACACTTTTGGAAATTGTCCTGGTACTCTTTTTGCATTTTCAGAACATAAGCTAAGAAATTTTGCCTGAAACGAGTGCATAAAGTATTATACTTATAGCGAAATTGAAAACACATTAAATAGGGCTGAAAGTGTAAAGAAAGAATGAGTAGAAAGTAGAAGCCAAGAAATAAAAACTGTAATAAAAATTTATTACGATAGACATTCGCAATAATACTACATATTCTACAATGAACTCTTTCATTGTAGATGTACATATGTACCAATAGAATTAGATTGGTACAGAGAAAATATGACAATGATTATTATAATGAAAATGTTGTTGATAAGAATCAATGGCTACAATTTTTATTGTAATCAAGCTATGCGTTATGGCTTGAAAATCGAAAGTGATGCGAGATCAGTATTTCAAGCTTAAACTAATATATTATACATGAAATTGGACTTGTGTTGTAATATTATCTAACCAACCATACTTAGCATGTAGTGATGATGGTTTGATGAAAACAGAAAACTGATTTGAACTTTTGGAAATAAAATGTCCTTATTCCTGTCAAAACAAATTCATTTTAGATTAACAAAATAAGAAGTCAACTGTAAATGATTTTTTTTTCTTTTCACATCATACTTGTGATTTGGAAATAAATAAAACAACAATAGCGCCACTAGTTAGTTTGATATGTCCCAAAGTATTCAAAATATTATTATGTTCTTGTTTTTGCTTAGAATAATAAATTTCATTTATGTCTAAAAATAATATTTTCATTCATATACATATAAAATTAATTATAAAAATATCTAATTGTTGAATAAATATATCGATTCATAATTAGTACCATCTATGTGATTTTTTTTTTAACTATTAAAATATTGATTTTTTCTGATGTACACAGAATCAAATTTTACAAAGACTGGTTTAAACGGTATTGTTAAACCTATAAAAATTATGTGGATATATTATTTAAAAATATAGATTTAATAATTCAAAAATATTATTGTATAGTAATTAAATTTATAAACAAAGTTATAGTTATTTTTAATACAAGAATACAATAATTTTAAATAATATAATAAATTATCGATGAGCGAAAAGTGTTAATAGATAATTTATTCAAAAATTTGTTTCAGTTATCAAGTCAATCTTAATTCTTTTTCTAAAACACCTTAAATTTTATTTAATTAATATATCATTAAATATGAATAATTATGACAGCAAGTTGACTTTATAGGATGCCTACTTAATTTTTGAACAAATTATTTTCCTACATTTTTAGCGCTAAAATGAATAGGTAAAGAGATAAAGAAGTATGAAAAAAATAAAACTGAAATCTACACCCGGTATACAGCTGTGCAATAAAACAAGAAACATAGGATTTTAAAATGGGATTTAAAAAAATTTTAAATACTCTCTCTCCTGATATATTTAGAGCAAAACTACAAAAGTACAAAGTTTTTCAAATTTCAATTCTACATTAGATAAAATCATAACCGATTGTACTGCACGTCTATTTTATGAAATATATTAAATATAAAATGTAACTCTTTCGCTAAAAATCAGACAGTTACGGAAATAAAAAAATATTTATCTAAGAGTTTATTATTGTTATTATATCATTCTAGTAAATGTTATAATTGATATTAATTATTAATTATTGTTAAAGTCTAAAATTATTTTAAAAATAGATGTTTTCTGGCTTGCATAAATGACAAATATATTTTACGACGACCGGCTTTTGTTTTTTTCAAAAAATTGTTAGAAATATGTAGCGTGCCTTCGCTAGTCCTATATACTAAACGATTACATTCACTATATATCTATAGATTCATCACGAGCATCGAGTAACTTTTGTCATCGCCTACAGCCTGAACCATGCAAGTGATTGTTATAATTTTTTTTTTAATATGTGGGGGCTAATGAGATCTTGTGCCTTTTGGGTGTCTCATATTTTTACTATTAGTAGTTTTCGTGTAAAAAATTAAAACTTTGCACAAATGCTGCTTTGAAACAATGGATCCCAGAGGCCATGTCTAACTTTAAGAAGAATCACGCCGTCATCCGTCACTTTTGACAATCTGCCTATGAACTTTAAATGATTATATCTTTTAATAGAACATTGATATCAAAGATTTAAAAACAGTATCATGAATAATAGACTTGAGCAAATGTGTTACAACTAATTTAAGTTTAAAACATAACGTATTTAATTAATATAAATTTTGACGTTTCCAATGTCAAAAGTCAATGTTGCCAAATGTGTGATGAAGTAACTAAATTAAAACCAAATATTCCTAAACTAACTTCACTGAAGACGGTGGCAGTTGTATTAGGGTTGACAATATTAATTTATAAATTTAAAAATTAACTACTATTTTTTAATGCAAACAGTGTTGCCAAATTATAAAGTAACTAAATAAAAATCAAATATTCCTAAATAAAATAAATCGAATACTTTGCTGTGTTTGTTATCAAAAGAAAGGAAACCATAAGGGCCAGTTTTAAAATGACAAAAAAAAATGTGTCATGTCGATCTGCATTTGTTTTCCGTAAAAAGTTGTTAGAAGTAGGTCGTCCTTGGGTTTTAAGGAAACGACACAATACGGACTGGTGTGCACGAATGACAAAAATGTTCCATGTAGATTAGAATTTGTTTTTTGCATAATGTTGTCAGAAAAATGTCGTGTTTGGGTATTTTCAAATTACAAAAGTCAATGTTGCCAAATGTTTAATAAAGTAACTAAACAAAGAACAAATATTCCCAAATCAACAATACTGAAGACCGTGAATGTTATATTAGGCTAGGTCACGATTAGGGCTAGCGTGCAAAATGAACAAAAATGTTCTATATCGAACGGCTTTTGTTTTTTGGAAAAAGGGCTAGCGTGTAGAATTAACAAACAAGGTCAATGTTGATCGGCTTTTGTTTTTGCAAAAATTTCTCAAAGGTATGTCGAGTTTGGTCTCAAATGAAAGGTCTCGTTGAGGGCTAGCGTGCAGAATTGACAAAAAATGTTCCATGCCGATCGGCTTTTGTTTTATGCAAAAAGTTGTCAAAAGTTTGTCGTGTTTGGTATGAAATGAAAAGTCTCGGAGAGGGTAAGCGTGCAGAATTGACAACAATGTGCTATGTCGATCAGTATTTCTTTTTTGCAAAAAGTTGTCAGAAGTGTGTGGTGTTTGGTATCAAATGAAAGGTTTCAATGAAGGCTGGTGTGCAGAGTTAACGAGAATGGTCAATGTCGATCGGCTTTTGTTTTTTGCAAAAGGTTGTCACAAATATATAGAGCTTGGTATCAAATGAAAAGTCTCGCTGGTGTGCATAATTAACGAAAATGGTCAATGTCGATCGGCATTTGTTTTTTGCACTGACAGCGAAGCTCTAGGGAATGCGCGGCGTAGCCGAGAATTCGCTAGTCTCCTATACTAAAAGGCTTAAATCACTATATATCTATAGATTCATCACGAGCATCGAGTAACATTTGTAATGGCCTACAGCCTGAACCATGTAACTGATTGTTATAATTTTTTTTTTAATATGTGGGGGATAATGAGATCTGGTGCCTTTTGGGTGTCTCATATTTTTACTGTTAGTAGTTTTCGTGTAAAAAATTTAAACTGTGTACAAATGCTGCCTGAAAACAATGGATCCCAGAGGCCATGTCTAAATTTAAGAAGAATCACGCCGTCATCCGTCACTTTTGACAATCTCTCAATGAACTTTAAATTATTATATCTTTTAATAGAACATTGATATCAAAGATTTAAAAATAATTTCATGAATAATAGACCTGAGCAAAGGTGTTACAACTAATTTATGTTTAAAACATAACGTATTTAATTAATATAAATTTTGACGTTTCCAATGTCAAAAGTCAATGTTGCCAAATGTGTGATGAAGTAACTAAATTAAAACCAAATATTCCTAAACTAACTTCACTGAAGACGGTGGCAGTTGTATTAGGGTTGACAATATTAAATTATAAATTTAAAAATTAACTACAATTTTTTACTATAAACAGTGTTGCCAAATTATAAAGTAACTAAATAAAAATCAAATATTCCTAAATAAAATAAATTGAATACTTCGATGTGTTTGTTTTCAAAAGAAAGAAAACCATAAGGGCCAGTTTTAAAATGACAAAAAAAAAGAGTCATATCGATCTACATTTGTTTTTCGTAAAAAGTTGTTAGAAGTAGGTCGTCCTTGGGTTTTAAGGAAACGACACAATACAGACTGGTGTGCACGAATGACAAAAATGTTCTACGTATATTAGAATTTGTTTTTTGCAAAATGATGTTAGAAAAATGTCGTGTTTGGGTATTTTCGAATTACATAAGACAATATTGCCAAATGTTTAATAAAGTAACTAAACAAAGAACAAATATTCCCAAATCAACAATACTGAAGACCGTGAATGTTATATTAGGCTAGATCACTATGAGGGCTAGCGTGCAAAATGAACAAAAATATCGAACGGCTTTTGTTTTTTGGAAAAAGTTGTGAGAAGTATGTGGTGTGTGGTATCAAATGAAAAGGCTCGATAAGGGCTGGCGTGTAGAGTTAACAAAAAAGGTCAATGTTAATCGGCTTTTGTTTTTGTAAAAATTCCTCAAAGGTATGTCGAGTTTGGTCTCAAATGAAACGTCTTGTCGAGGGCTAGCGTGCAGAATTGACAAAAAAGTGCTATGTCGATCGGTTTTTGTTTTTTGCAAAAAGTTGTGAGAAGTATATAGTGTTTGGTATCAAATGAAAAGGCTCGATAAGGGCTGGCGTGTAGAATTAACAAAAAAGGTCAATGTTGATCGGCTTTCGTTTTTTGCAAGAAATTCTCAAAGGTATGTCGAGTTTGGTCTCAAATGAAAGGTCTCATTGAGGGCTAGCATACAGAATTGACAAAAATGTTCCATGACGATCGGCTTTTGTTTTATGCAAAAAGTTGTCAGAAGTATGTCGTGTTTGGTATCAAATGAAAGGTCTCGGAGAAGGCTAGCGTGCAAAATTGAGAAAAATGTGCTATGTCGATCGGTATTTGTTTTTTGCAAAAAGTTGTCAGAAGTGTGTGGTGTTTGGTATCAAATGAAAGGTTTCAATGGAAGCTGGTGTGTAGAATTAACGAAAATGGGCAATGTTGATTGGCTTTTGTTTTTTGCAAAAGGTTGTCACAAGTATATAGTGTTTGGTATCAAATGAAAAGTCTCGATGTGAGCTAGCGTGTAGATATGATAAAAATGTTTCATGTCGATCGACTTTTATTTTATGCAGAAAGTTGTCAGAATTATGTCATGTATGGTATCAAATGAAAGGTCTCGGTGAGAGTTGGGGTACATAAATGACAAAAATGTTTCATGTGGACCGGCTTTTGTTTTTCGCAAAAAATTATTAGAAGTATATCATGTTTGCAATCTAATGAAAGGTCTCGGTGAGGCTTGACGTAGAAATATAAAATAATTGTTTCATGTCGATCGGCAGTTTTTGTTCGCACTGACAGCGGAGCTTTAGGGATTGCTCGGAATTCGCTAGTCATATACTATTTTGATAGATTCATTATATATATCTCTATATATAGTTGGATTCATCTCGAGCATCGCAAAAATTTTGCTCACGGCTACAGGTTAAACCATTCATTGAATAATTTTAATATTATTTTATTAGATGTGGTTTAAAGTAGAATAGGGCCTTTTTGGGGTCTCATATTTTTACTGTGAGTGGTTTTCGTGTAAAAAATCAAAAACTAAGCCAAAAAGGAAAACTGGAACAAAACTGAAAAAAATATCCTGTGCCATCCGTCATTTTTGACAATTCAATATGAAACTTTTAATTGATTTAATTTGAAAATGAAAAGAGATATTGTAAAGGTAATTATATATTCACACATTGTAATAGTGAGCGAAATATATACAAATACATTGAATGTTAAGTATGGTGTATTTAAAATATTTAATTTTATGACATTTGACGTCTAATCATCCGTTGGGCTATAACCAAAAAATTCGTTACACAAGTTTTATATTTTCAAAGAGAAATATACAGAAATATAAAATAAACTTTGTTTAAAAGAATATGTACAATACACTTTGTGATGTAAGTATATCATTTTAAATTTGTTTCGTTGTATTTAAAGATGTATTTTCTTTTCAGTTACAACTTTTAATTGGTTGCCCAAACAAGAGTACATTTATAGAAGAGAAATAACATAAAATTACTGACAATAACACTACTGAAGTGTAATATTCCAGAATGGATTATTTAATCAAGAAAACTACATTTCAAAATTGATTTACAATTTGACATTTAAAAAACTATATTTGATTACTATTCAAACACTTCCAAAGGTAAATTCATACTGTACAGTATTCTTCCCTTATACATAAATACTTTTAAATCTAATTTATACATATTTTAGATAGTTAGACTATAGATTTTGTCTGATTACGTGGAAAAACTGACAAGCCTTTATTTCATACAGTTTTGGAGGAAATTGTTTAACAATTTAATGTACAATAATTAGTATATAAATAAATAATGTATCTGAACTTTATTAAACTTTTATTAATTGCAATTTACTCTTTCTTTACGCATTTTTTAACATTTCTGAGGAAAACATTTGATTACAATAGAAATTACATTTTTCAAAATTCTGTAGTATTTTATAATGAAATGAGATGATTTCTCAGATGTAAATGTTTACATAAACAAATTATCTATCCATTTATCCATTTGTAATTGATGTATGAAACAATAAACATCTTTTCAAACCAAATATTCATATTCTCTTAGTCGAACTTGACTGTGATTGTACTGCACGAAAATTCATGTTTTCATTAAGAAATAATGCAAAAGAACGTATAAAAATTGGTTACTTTATCTACAACTAACAGGCATATAAATTTTCAGTTATGTGTGAGTAGTTCATATATACCTCAACAGATGGCGCCACAGGATCACTTAAATTCCAAAATAACTATTCAAATTGTATTTATTATACTTTTATAATCATTTAAATTGATATTTATAATAAAAAATAAATTATTAATAACAATAACAATAGTTGTAGATAAATACATATATAATTCAGCTTCATAAATATATAAATGAACATAGCAACAGAAAAACATGAATATAATCATGTTTTTTTTGGCAATATAAAAATGTATCAGTTTATAAATTTTGGTATGTTATTTCACATTATTTATATTTATAAAATAGATAATTATTTTCAAAATAATACATTTTTATATATTCTTTAACTAACTTCATACTTATTGTGTCAAGTTATGACATTTAAGTTCTGTCAAACTGAATGTATTGTATGAAAATACAAATATTGTTAAGATATAATAAAAATACATAAAATTGGGTTAAACGTATTATTTAAATCTTTTCTTCTTATGTATTTTGATGATTAAACCGTTGTATCTCAAAATCCCTAAGCGCGGGAAATTTAAAATCTCTATAATTTCATTTATTTATCAACATGTATTTTTATTTATTTCCTAAACGGTCTCGCGTGCCGCTTTGAACGTGTTATAAATAAATAATATACATTACAACAAATGTTTCTAGGTCTAACACATAGTAGCACCCCCCGTAGAAGGGTGTGAAAAAAATTCATCAATTTCCGAAGTTGGAATATTAAATATATGATATTATTTGATAAGTTATGTGTGAGTAGTTCATATACAGGGTGTTCCATTTAAGCGTGCCACCATTTCTATCTCGTGAACTATAAGAGCTACGAGGTTGGTTAAATTAGCAAAGAACCACCATTTTACAAGACTAATACAAAGAGCAAAAAAAAAATTATTTTGACCTGTGGTTCTCAAAATACGGGACACAACTTTCTCTTTTTAGATGGGAACATATGTTTATTTTTAGGTTATTCGATAGAGCATTTTTTTCTGAATTCAGCGATATAAACATCATATACTATTTTGATAGATTCATTATATATATCTCTATATATAGTTGGATTCATCTCGAGCATCGCAAAAATTTTGCTCACGGCTACAGGTCAAACCATTCATTGAATAATTTTAATATTATTTTATTAGATGTGGTTTAAAGTAGAATAGGGCCTTTTTGGGGTCTCATATTTTTACTGTGAGTGGTTTTCGTGTAAAAAATCAAAAACTAAGCCAAAAAGGAAAACTGGAACAAAACTGAAAAAAATATCCTAGATGCCAGGTTTAAATTTAAAAAGAATTACTGTGCCATCCGTCATTTTTGACAATTCAATATGAAACTTTTAATTGATTTAATTTGAAAATGAAAAGAGATATTGTAAAGGTAATTATATATTCACACATTGTAATAGTGAGCGAAATATACACAAATACATTGAATGTTAAGTATGGTGTATTTAAAATATTTAATTTTATGACATTTGACGTCTAATCATCCGTTGGGCTATAACCAAAAAATTCGTTACACAAGTTTTATATTTTCAAAGAGAAATATACAGAAATATAAAATAAACTTTGTTTAAAAGAATATGTACAATACACTTTGTGATGTAAGTATATCATTTTAAATTTGTTTCGTTGTATTTAAAGATGTATTTTCTTTTCAGTTACAATTTTTAATTGGTTACCCAAACAAGAGTACATTTATAGAAGAGAAATAACATAAAATTACTGACAATAACACTACTGAAGTGTAATATTCCAGAATGGATTATTTAATCAAGAAAACTACATTTCAAAATTGATTTACAATTTGACATTTAAAAAACTATATTTGATTACTATTCAAACACTTCCAAAGGTAAATTCATACTGTACAGTATTCTTCCCTTATACATAAATACTTTTAAATCTAATTTATACATATTTTAGATAGTTAGACTATAGATTTTGTCTGATTACGTGGAAAAACTGACAAGCCTTTATTTCATACAGTTTTGGAGGAAATTGTTTAACAATTTAATGTACAATAATTAGTATATAAATAAATAATGTATCTGGACTTTATTAAACTTTTATTAATTGCAATTTACTCTTTCTTTACGCATTTTTTAACATTTCTGAGGAAAACATTTGATTACAATAGAAATTACATTTTTCAAAATTCTGTAGTATTTTATAATGAAATGAGATGATTTCTCAGATGTAAATGTTTACATAAACAAATTATCTATCCATTTATCCATTTGTAATTGATGTATGAAACAATAAACATCTTTTCAAACCAAATATTCATATTCTCTTAGTCGAACTTGACTGTGATTGTACTGCACGAAAATTCATGTTTTCATTAAGAAATAATGCAAAAGAACGTATAAAAATTGGTTACTTTATCTACAACTAACAGGCATATAAATTTTCAGTTATGTGTGAGTAGTTCATATATACCTCAACAGATGGCGCCACAGGATCACTTAAATTCCAAAATAACTATTCAAATTGTATTTATTATCCTTTTATAATCATTTAAATTGATATTTATAATAAAAAATAAATTATTAATAACAATAACAATAGTTGTAGATAAATACATATATAATTCAGCTTCATAAATATATAAATGAACATAGCAACAGAAAAACATGAATATAATCATGTTTTTTTTGGCAATATAAAAATGTATCAGTTTATAAATTTTGGTATGTTATTTCACATTATTTATATTTATAAAATAGATAATTATTTTCAAAATAATACATTTTTATATATTCTTTAACTAACTTCATACTTATTGTGTCAAGTTTTGACATTTAAGTTCTGTCAAACTGAATGTATTGTATGAAAATACAAATATTGTTAAGATATAATAAAAATACATAAAATTGGGTTAAACGTATTATTTAAATCTTTTCTTCTTATGTATTTTGATGATTAAACCGTTGTATCTCAAAATCCCTAAGCGCGGGAAATTTAAAATCTCTATAATTTCATTTATTTATCAACATGTATTTTTATTTATTTCCTAAACGGTCTCGCGTGCCGCTTTGAACGTGTTATAAATAAATAATATACATTACAACAAATGTTTCTAGGTCTAACACATAGTAGCACCCCCCGTAGAAGGGTGTGAAAAAAATTCATCAATTTCCGAAGTTGGAATATTAAATATATGATATTATTTGATAAGTTATGTGTGAGTAGTTCATATATAGGGTGTTCCATTTAAGCGTGCCACCATTTTTATCTCGTGAACTATAAGAGCTACGAGGTTGGTTAAATTAGCAAAGAACCACCATTTTACAAGACTAATACAAAGAGCAAAAAAAAAATTTTTTTGACCTGTGGTTCTCAAAATACGGGACACAACTTTCTCTTTTCAGATGGGAACATATGTTTATTTTTAGGTTATTCGATAGAGCATTTTTTTCTGAATTCAGCGATATAAACATCATATACTATTTTGATAGATATATTATCTACTAGCGTGCAGAATTGAGAAAATGTTACATTCCGATCGGCTTTTGTTTTCTGCAAAAATTTCTCAAAAGTATGTCGAGTTTAGTCTCAAATGAAAGGTCTCGTTGAGGGCTAGCGTGCATAATTGACAAAAATATCCCATTCCGATCGGCTTTTGTTTTCTGCAAAAAGTTCTCAAAGTTATGTCAAGTTTGGACTCAAATGAAACGTCTTGTTGAGGGTTAGCGTGTAGAATTAACAAAAATGTTCCAGGTCGACCGGCTTTTATTTTTTGCAAAAAATTTTTAGAAGTATATCGTGTTTGCAATCTAATGAAAGGTCTTAGTGAGGCCTGACGTGGAAATATGAAATAATTGTTTCATGTCGATCGGCATTTGTTTTTTGCACTGACAGCGGAGGTCTAGGGAATGCTCGGCGTAGCCGAGAATTCGCTAGTCATATACTATTTTGATAGTTTCACTCTCTATAGTTCTATATATATATATATATATATATATATATATATATATATATATACATATATATATATATAGTTGGATTTATTTTGAGCATCGCAAAAACTTTGCTCACGGGTACAGGTCAAACCATTTATGTAATAATTTTAATATTATTTTATTAGATGTGGTTTAATGAGGACCAATCGCTTTTGGGTATCCCATATTTTTACCGTGCATAGTTTTTGTGTAAAAAAACGAAAACTAAGCCAAAGAGGAAAACTGGAACAAAACTGAAAAAAATATCTTAGATGCCAGGTTTAAATTTAAAAAGAATTCCTGTGCTACCCGTCATTTTTGACAATTCAATATGAAACTTTTAATTGATTTATTTTGAAAATAAAAAGAGATATTGTAAAGGTACTTATATTTTTACACATTATAATAGTGAGCGAAATATATACAAATACACTGAATATTAAGTATGGTGTATTTTAAATATTTAATTTTATGACATTTGATATTTTGTCAGTCAATCAAAAAATTCGTGGCACAAGTTTTATATTTTTAAAAAGAAATATACAGAAATATAAAGTAAACTATATTTAAAACAATATGTACAATACACTTTGTGATGTAAGTATATCATTTTAAATTTGTTTCGCTGTATTTAAATATGTATTTTCATTTCAGTCATAATTTTTAATTAGTTACCCAAACAAGAGTACATTTATAGAAGTGAAATAACATAAAATTACTGATAATAACATTACTGAAGTGTAATTGATTATTATAAAAGTGCATTGTACATAATAATTTACGGCAAACCTTATTTACAATATAATCAAACAATTATAATGCAAGTCTGGTATTTGCTTGGAGAAATATATAGTAAAATTAGTTTAGAAGTAAAACTACACTACATTTTGTAATGTAAGTATGTAATTTTATATATTCTTGGCTGTATTTAGATATGTGTTTTTATTTCAGTTATGGTGTTTAATTGGTTAAGATGTCCAAACAAGAATATATTTATAGAAAAGAAATAACATAATATTACGGATAATAACACTATTGACAAAAAAATAAATTCTGGAATTCAATCAAGGCGCGTCGTATTTAGTCATAAACACATTTATTTAAAAATACTGACAAACCTTTCCTTTGTACCCACTTGGAAGAAATGTATAATAATTTATTGTACAATAATTATTTTGAATTATGTATCTGGATTATAATAAACTGTAAGTAAATGCATTTTATACATTCTTTATGTATTCTTTCATCAAAATTCAGATGAAAGTAGTTGATTACAACAAAGATTTCATTTTAAAAAATTCTATTGTATTTTGTTATGGAATGAAATGATTTTTTGATAAAAACGTTTATAAAAACAACGTATCTATCTAATTATTCATTTATCATTGATATTTCAAACAATAAACACTTTCTGAAACCAAATATTAATCGAGAAATGCGTTTTCTATAATAAGGCAATTCGTTGGATGAAAATCATTATTATAACGTATCCTTGAAAATGAAACCAGAAAAATTGCACGATATTATAAAATTTAACAAAAATGGTTCATTTGACACTTGAGTTGGAGACAACTAAGTGAAAAATGTCATATTTACTAAAATGTATAATGAAATACTGTACGAAATTTAATAAGAAATCATCTCTAATACAGGTACTTTTATATAGAATATAAATATTTATATATTAATAGTTAAATATTTTATTTTTTTCATGCGACTATAACCTACACGTACTCAGATACTCTAACATGGAATTTTTAATAAACTAAAACAATCTATTGGGCAATAATTATAAAAATAAGTAATAGTAAAACATATTCTTTATTAAATGCAAACTAAAGAATATTCCAGAATCGATTATTTAATCAAGAAAACAACATTTCAAAATTGATTTACAATCTGACGTTTGAAAAACTATATTTGATTACTATTCAAACACTTCCAAAGGTAAATTCATACTGTACAGTATTCTTCCCTTCATATAAATACTTTTAAATCTAATTTATACATATTTTAGATAGACTATAGATTTTGTCTGATTACGTGGAAAAACTGACAAGCCTTTATTTCAAACAGTTTTGGAGGGAATTGTTTAACAATTTAATGTACAATAATTAGTATATAAATAAATTATGTATCTGGACTTTATTAAACTTATTATTAATTGCAATTTACTCATTCTTTACGCATTTCTTAACATTTCTGATAAAAACATTTGATTACAATAGAGATAACATTTTTCAAAATTCTGTAGTATTTTATAATGAAATGATATGATTTCTCAGATGTAAACGTTTACATAAACAAAGTATCTATCCATTTATCCATTTGTAACTGATGTATGAAACAATAAACACCTTTTCAAACCAAATATTCACCGAGTAGTGCGTCTGATTACCAGCTGATGGCGTCTGCTCTTAGTCGAACTTGAATGTGATTATACTGTACGAAAATTCATGTTTTCATTAAGAAATAATGCAAAAGAACGTATAAAAATTGGTCACTTTATGTACAACTAACAGGCATATAAATTTTCAATTATGTGTGATTAGTTCATATATACCTCAACAGATGGCGCCAAAGTATCACTTAAATTTCAAAATAACTATTTAAATTGTATTTACTATACTTTTATAATCATTTAATTGATATTTATAATAAAAAAATAAATTATTAATAACAATAACAATAGTTGTAGATAAATACATATATAATTCAGCTTCATAAATATATAAATGAACATAGCAACAGAAAAACTTGAATATAATCTTTTTTCTTGCCAATATAAAAATGTATCAGTTTATAAATTTCGGTATGTTATTTCACATTATTTATATTTATAACATAGATAATTATTTTCAAAATAATACATTACATTCTTTAACTAACTTCATACTTATTGTGTCAAGTTATGACATTTAAGTTCTGTCAAACTTAATGTATTGTAGGAAAATACAAATATTGTTAAGATATAATAAAAATACATAAAATTTGGTTAAACATATTATTTAAATGTTTTCTTCTTATGCATTTTCAGTTATGTGTGAGTAGTTCATATATACCTCAACAGATGGCGCCACAGTAGCACTTAAATTTCAAAATAACTATTCAAATTGTATTTATTATTTTTTCATAATCATTTTTATTGATATTTATAATAAAAAATATATTATTTATAAATCGTTGTAGATAAATACATATATAATTCAGGTTCATAAAGATATAAATGAACATAGGGACAGAAAAACATAACTGTAATCATGTTTTTTGGTAATATAAAAATGTTTCAGTTTATAAATTTCGGTTTGTTATTTCACATTATTTATATTTATAAAATAGATAATTATTTTCAAAGTAATACATTTCTATATATTCTTTAACTAACTTCATACTTATTGTGTCCATTGATGACAGTTACGCTGTCAAACTTAATGTATTGTATGAAACTACAAATTTTGCTAAGGTATAATAAAAAAGAATGTATGAAAATTAGTTAAATTCATCTTAGAATATTTTTTTTCAAGGTATGATATAAATAATAAATATAAATAATAAAAAAAAATAGGATAGAGGCGGTCTCAAACCAGAGCAAGTGGTAAGTTATTATTATTTATTTTCTAAACGGTCTCGCGTGCCGCTTTTAAATTGTTATAAATAAAAAATATACATTACAACAAATGTTTTTAGGTACAACACATAGTAGCATCCTCCGTAGAAGAGTGTGAAAAAAATTTCTCAAGTTCAAAACTTGACAAATTAAACATATATTTTTATTTATTTCCTAAACGATCTCGCGTGCCGCTTTGAAATTGTTATAAATAAATAATATACATTACAACAAATGTTTATTAGTTTCATTATCGTCATTATATTTTACTAAAAGTAGTCTTAATAGTATGATAAGTTATTGCAAAACTGCGAAGTTCTTAAATTTTATTTCCTGGATATAAATATTAACATTTGCTTCCACAGGCGTTTATTGTTATTATTTTTTTGTACTAACAATTTGATGTCAATATACCTTTCATTCATTATTTATTATTATCTTCTTCATTATCTGCATGGTTTTGAATTTAATCAAATTACTGAAATAAAAATACGGTATAATAAAAATTAGCACGTCCATGAACATAAATTTAAAATTTTCTTCCTATAGTCCATTTTTTTTAAGAATGCAATAACTAGAAACCTGATTTACACTATGACAAATTGACAATCTAGTTACAAAATTTGGCGCTAAATTCAAATATAGTTTCTTGAAATAAATGAAGATAAATGTCAAATTTCCTTTTTAAAATACTAATTTAAAATGAGAAATTAAATAAATTATAATTATTAAAAAAGCATATGGAAACGCATATATTTCAATTTAAAACATATTTAACTTTATTATAATTAAACTGCATTTAAATAAATATGTAATACTTTCACAAAGATATGATAATAATAATAAAAAAAATATCTTATTATGTGGTATTAGCCTGAATCTGTAAATTCCATTTCACTGGACGAGCCAGTATTTACAACAAATTGCATTTGCATTGCTTCAACGGTATTGTCAAGTTGGTATAATTCATTTTCTTCTTTTATAATATGAGCAATGAAATTTGACCACTTCTCAGCTATAACTTGCGCTAAGCCATCATGAAATAATTTGGATACGTCGGACATTCTAAATGTTTTATTATTTTATACATAGATCTTTTAGAGATTCCAACAACTGCTGCAGTGAGTGCTACAGCTTCAGTTTTTGTGGCACTCTTCCTTTTATGAACCAAATAACTGTTGTAGGCCATTATTTTTTGTCCACTATTCAAAAGTTTTCCCTTCGAATTTTTCTTTATATTCATGGAAGTACTGGGCGCCCCGTTTTCAGTCATGGTAGTATAAAAATCAAAATTATACGATGCCGACGGTGCACACTTTCTTCAAAAAAATAAAACAACAAAACCAGAAACAACGAACGATTACACCAAATGGCAACAATAATAATCAAATGCAAACAAATAAATGGAGAAAAACACAAAAATCAAAATGATACAAACAGATTAGATGAAACTTGAGAATTGACACTTCAACAATTGACAGCTGACAGCTCAATATGCAATGGTGTACAAACAAAAATATATTTGGAGTTAATGAATTATTTGGTCTTTAAATTTTAAATTGAATATTAAATTATATAAAAAACATTATTGTGTATAGTAGTTATTAGCCGTAATATAATTTAACGGTCTATTATATTTAGAAATTATTCGTAGTATTATATTCATTTAATTACATAATTATCACCAAATTCTGCGCCAATGACTGAAAATTTATGTGAAAAGAGAGAGATGAGTAGAGAAAAGGCTGAGATGGAGAAGTAAATATCGTCGGTGTAAACTTCTTCTCGATTTAAGCCAATCAGAGACCAAGGTCAAATAAGCCCTATCTTCCCTGTACTGCATGCTTAAAAAAAATGAACTATAGATATATAGTTTAGTTGATAATAATGAAAATTGGTGGTCCCGTGATTATCACTTGCTTTTGATCATGTCAATCGGCTTTTGTTTTTTGCAAAAAGTTGTCAGAAGTGTGTGGTGTTTGGTCTCAAATGAAAGGTCTCGTTGAGGGCTAGCGTGCAGAAATGACAAAAATGTTTCATTTCGATCGGCTTTTGTTTTCTGCAAAAAGTTATCAAAAGTATGTCGAGTTTGGTCTCAAACAAATCGGCTGGTTGAGGGCTAGCGTGCAGAACTGACAAAAATGTGCCATGTCAATCGGCTTTTGTTTTCTGCAAGAAGTTCTCAAAAGTATGTCAAGTTTGGTCTCAAACAAAACGTCTGGTTGAGAGCTAGTGTTCCATGCTGATCGGCTTTTGTTTTTCGCAAATAGTTGTCAGAAGTATGTAGTGTTTGGTATCAAAATAAAGATCGCGGCGATGGTGTGCGTGAAAAATTAACAAAATTGCTCAATGTTGATCGGCTTTTGTTTTTTTGCGAAAAAATCCTAGAAATATTTCGAGTTTGATCTCAAATAAAAGTTCTCGGTGGGGGCTAGCCTGCAGATATTGCAAAAATGTTCCATGTCGATTGACTTTTGTTTTATGCAAAAAAATGTCAAAAGTATGTTGTGTTTAGTATCAAATGAAAGGTCTCGGTGAGGACTGGCGTGTATAATTGAGAAAAATGTTTCATGTCGACCGGCTTTTGTTTTTTGCAAAATGTTATTAGAAGCATATCGTGTTTAGAATCTAATGAAAGGTTTCGGTCATGCAGATATGAAAAAAATGTTTCATGTCGATTGGCATTTGTATTTTGCATTGTCAGCGGAGCTCTAGGAATGCTCGGCGTAGCCGAGAATTCGCTAGTTCTATATACTAAACGATTAGATTCACTATATATCTATCTATCTATAGATTCATCACGAGCATTGAGTAACTTTTGTAATCGCCTACAGCCTGAACCATGCAAAAAATTTCTCAAAGGTATGTCGAATTGTTTCATGCAAAAATTTGTCAGAAGTATGTTGTGTTTGGTATCAAATGAAAGGTCTCGGAGAGGGCTAGCGTGCAGAATTGACAAAAATGTAATATGTCGATCGGTTTTTGTTTTTTGCAAAAAGTTGTCAGAAGTATGTCGTGTTTGATATCAAATGAAAGGTCTCGGAGAGGGCTAGCGTGCAGAATTAATAAAAAGGTGCTATGTCGATCGGTTTTTGTTTTTTGTAAAAAGTTGTCAGAAGTATGTCGTGTTTGATATCAAATGAAAAGTCTCGTTGAGGGCTAGCGTGCAGAATTGACAAAAATGTTCCATGTCGATCGGCTTTTGTTTTATGCAAAAAGTTGTCAGAAGTATGTCGTGTTTGGTATCAAATGAAAGATCTTAAAAAGGGCTAGGGTGCAGAATTGACAAAAAATGTGCTATGTCGATCGGTATTTGTTTTTTTGCAAAAAGTTGCCAGAACTGTGTGGTGTTTGGTATCAAATAAAAGGTTACAATGAAGGCTGGTGTGCAGAATTAACGAAAATGGTCAATGTCGATCGGCTTTTGGTTTTTGCAAAAGGTTGTCACAAGTATATAGTGTTTGGTATCAAATGAAAAGTCTGGGTGTGGGCTAGCGTGTAGATATGATGAAAATGTTTCATGTCCATCGACTTTTGTTTAATGCAGAAAGTTGTCAGAAGTATGTCGTGTATGGTATCAAATGAAAGGTCTCGGTGAGATTTGGGGTACATAAATGACAAAAATGTTTAATGTCGACCGGCTTTTGTTTTTTGCAAAAAATTATTCAATGAATATCGTGTTTTCAATCTAATGAAAGGTCTCGGTGAGGCCTGACGTGCAAATATGAAATAATTGTTTCATGTCGATCGGCATTTGTTTTTTGCACTGACAGCGGAGCTCTAGGGAATGCTCAGCGTAGCCGAGACTTCGCTAGTCCTATATACTAAACGATTACATTCACTATATATCTATATATCTATCTATAGATTCATCACGAGCATCGAGTAACTTTTGTAAAGGCCTACAGCCTGAACCATGCAAGTGATTGTTATAATGTTTTTTTTAATATGTGGGAGCTAATGAGATCTGGTGCCTTTTGGGTGTCTCATATTTTTACTGTTAGTAGTTTTCGTGTAAAAAATTAAAACTGTGCACAAATGCTGCCTTGAAACAATGGATCCCAGAAGCCATGTCTATATTTAAGAAGAATCACGCCGTCATCCGTCACTTTTGACAATCTGTCTATGAATTTTAAATCATTATATCTTTTAATAGAACATTGATATCAAAGATTTAAAAATAATATCATAAATAATAGACTTGAGCAAAGATGTAACAACTATTTTAAGTAATAACGTATTTAATTAATATAAATTTTGACGTTTCCATTGTCAAAAGTCAATGTTGCCAAATGTTTGATGAAGTAACTAAATTAAAACCAAATATTCCTAAACTAACTTCACTGAAGACGGTGGCAGTAGTATTAGGGTTGACAATATTAATTTATAAATTTAAAAATTAACTACTATTTTTTAATACAAACAGTGTTGCCAAATTATGAAGTAACTAAATAAATATAAAATATTCTTAAATAAAATAAATTGAATACTTTGCTGTGTTTGTTATTAAAAGAAAGGAAATCATAAGGGCCTGTTTTGAAATGACAAAAAAAATGTGTCATGTCGATCTGCATTTGTTTTTCGTAAAATTTGTTAGAAGTAGGTCGTCTTTGGGTTTTAAGGAAGCGACACAATACGGACTGGTGTGCACGAATGACAAAAATGTTCTACGTAGATTAGAATTTGTTTTTTGCAAAATGTTGTCAGAAAAATGTCGTGTTTGAGTATTTTCGAATTACATAAGTCAATAATGTTTAATAAAGTAACTAAACAAAGAACAAATATTCTCAAATGAACGTTACTGAAGACAGTAAATGTTATAATAGGCTAGGTCACGATGAGGGCTAGCGTGCAAAATGTCTAAAAAAAATGTTCTATATCGAACGGCTTTTGTTTTTTAGAAAAAGTTGTGAGAAGTATGTGGTGTTTGGTATCAAATGAAAGGTCTCGGAGAGGGCTAGCGAGCATAATTGTCAAAAATGTTCTATGTCGATCGGCTTTTGTTTTTTGCAAAAATTTCTCAAAGGTATGTCGAGTTTGGTCTCAAATGAAATGTCTCGTTGAGGGCTATCGTGCAGAATTGACAAAATGTTCCATGCCGATCGGCTTTTGTTCTATGCAAAAAGTTGTCAGAAGTATGTCGTGTTTGGTAACAAATGAAAGGTCTCGGACAGGGCTAGCGTGTAGAATTGACAAAAATGTGCTATGCCGATTGGTATTTGTTTTTTGCAAAAAGTTGTGTAACGGTCCCGTTTTGCTGAGTAACCTAAAATAAAAATGATTAATGTTGCAGTAATTTAAAATTAAGTTATCGATATTTCAAAAATATTCAATGACCTGATCAATAATATGACTGCTTTCAATAAGTCTACTTCAAACGTATTTCATTGAACTCAGTGTATTAAATGAAAAAGTATTGTTTATTTATGTCGTTTGACATCTTCAGTTGCTAATTAATAAATTCCGCTTTGCGCTAGTTGGTGCGTATTAATGTATTTGGTATTTTCATCTCCCTCATTACTTCATATACTCTTTTACGTTCCACAGAGTCGTACGCCTGTTTAAAATCCAAAAAAAAACATGTATACCGGTAATTTTTGTTCTATACTATTGTCCAATATTTGCTTGATGGCAAAGACTTGGTCCATTACTGATCTATTTTTTCGGAATCCACATTTGTATTCTCCTAGTTTCGGTTCTGTTATGTTTGTCAGTCTATTTTTTATTGCTATTGCGAGTACTTTATATGCAACGTCTAATAAAGCAATCCCTCTATAATTCTCGCATTTCGTTATGTCACCTTTTTTGTTCAGTGGGCATATTATTGCATCCTTCCATCTTCTTGGCATAACTACTTTTCTCCACACTTCTTCTATAATTTTACGTAACATCTTTTCTATTTCTTCTCCTCCCGTTGTTAAAATTTCTGCGGTGATTCCGTTCTCTCCTGGTGATTTATTATTTTTGAAATTGTTTAAAATTCTCCTGATTTCATCCTTGCTAGGTGTTTCTACTGCCTCAGTTGTTATTATTTCGTTCTTTTCACTTTGCGTACTATGTTCTTCCTCTTCCTCTTTAAAGACTTCCTAGAAGTACTCTACCCATCTCTTTAGACTGACTTCCTCTCCTCCTAATAATTGTCCTTCTTTGTTTTTGCAGAACAACATTTTTCCTTGCCAGCCTTTCTTTTCTCTTCTTACTTCTCTGTAAAATTGTCTGGTTTGTTTCTTTACATACTTCATTTCCATATCTTTTAGTCTCTGTTCTAGATTTTTTCTTTTCTTTTCTCTGCAGATCTTCTTTGCTCGTTTTTTGCACTGCTCGTATTGCATTTTATTTTCTGTTGAGTCATTCTGCAGCATTTTTATTCTGGCTTTTTCTCGTCTAACTATGATCTCTCTACATTCTTCGTCATACCTTTCTTTTGTCATTTTTTAGTATTTCTGCTCCTTTTTGTATCGCCTTCTCAAATTTTTCCCACTTTTCTTTAATATTGTCATTATCAGAAATTTTTATATTTTCTATTATAGTTGTTTGGAAATCATTTTTTATTTTTTCATCCTTTAATTTGTCCATATTATACCTTTTGCTTCGTTTTAGGGTTGTATCGGGTGGTGGCGGTTTTCTATATTTTAATTTGGCTTTTACCATAATGTGGTCGCTATCGACATCTGTTCCTCGGTAACTTCTTACGTCCATTACGTATTTCATGTGTTTCCCTTCTATTAATACGTGATCTATTTGGTTTATTGTCTTTTTATCTGGTGATATCCACGTTCTTTTATGTATCTCTCGATGTTGAAAGTAAGTTGACATTATTCGCAAATCTTTTTCTGTAGCTAATTCTATTAAAATTCTACCGTTTTCGTTCGTTTCTTCGTGCTTACTGTGTCTGTCAATAATCGGGTTGTATTCTGCTTCTCTTCCAATTTTGGCGTTAAAAACTCCTACTAATATTTTCACATCATATTTGGGTATTTTATTGTACCATCTTTCGATATCTTCATAAAATACTTCTTTATCCTCTATATCTTTTTCTTCCGTTGGGCAATGTACGTTTAAAATACTTATTTTCCTGTACTTGCTTCTGATTCGGATAATACACATTCTATTCGAAATTAGTGTGAATTCTACAATATCTTTTTTCATGTTTTTTTGTCACTATAAAGCCAGTTCCTAATAATTTCCTTTGGTCTCCACTCATAAACACTATGTATTCTTCCATTTGATATATATTATATCAGGCTGTTTTGTTTCTTTTAAAGCCATCAAATCTACATTATATTTTCTCATCATTTGAGTCAGTTCTTTCCAAGCTCCTTCATAGTTTGTGCCTCTTACATTCCACGTCGCTATATTTATGGTATTACTCTTCATCTTAGGTATTTACTGCTACTATATTTTTTTGACTTGACCTTGTATTATTTTTGTTCAATATTTCATTCCTGGTTTCGTTTAATTCGTTTGTGTTTTCATATTTCCTTTTCGTTTCCTTATCCATTGCTGTTGTCGTCTCATTTTCGTCTTTTATACTAGTACTCAGTAGTTTTTTGACTTTGTTATTTTGCCATCTTCTTCTAAAGCTTTTGAATTTTCATTCCAGATCCATTTGTTCCCATTAATTATTATGAAGTTGTATCCTGTCTTGACCTTTTGACCTTTGTCTTTTTCTACTGTGGCTCTCTCTCTTATCTGTTTTCTCATGTTTTGTTCTTTTTCCGTAAAATCACAGTCTATATATAATTTTTCCTCGGGAAAATTCCTTAATTTATTTTTCTTTTTCAATACTTTTAATTTATCTTCGCAGTCTTCCATTTGTATCATGCTTATGTTCTCTTCTATTTTATAGGCCTTGTATATTTTTACATCGATGTTTAATGTCTCTTGTAGGAAATTATGGATATTGGTTTTAATTTGAACTTCGTTGTCGCCGTCTACTTTCAGTACCTTCACAATTAAATTTTTCTTTTTCTTTTTGCATTTTTTCCAGTTCGACTTCCATTTGATGCAAGTTTATCTTGATTTCCTTTATTTCCTTTTCTTGGGTTTTGTTCTCTTCTTGTAATTTGCTGACTTGTTCTGAATAATGTTTACTATCCCTTCTCACTTCCTTTAACTCTTTTACTATCTCATTCAATAAGTACTTCATTTCACCAAATTCCTCCGTTTTTTTTATTTTCTTTTATAATTTCTTTTAACATTGCTTTTAGTTCATCATTTTCATTATTTTTTCCTTTTTGTTCTCCGTGCCTATCTGGAGTTCTCATAATTTTTAAACTCTTAGCAAATAGCCTGTCGGCTTCTTGTCCCCTTTTCTTTTTTCCGTCTTCAGACTCACTGTCTGAAAACATTTTGGAGCTAGCACTTGGGCCAGTACCTCCCTGTCTGTTATTAATTTTAAATCTTCCCGCTCAAGGTCAGTTGCCCGAATCAACTTCTCGGAGGCTAATAACCTTGCAATATTCTTTACTATTTTAATTCTCTTTTCTACTATTAAACTAGATATTGGATGTTTATTTTTATATTGCTTGCTGTTTTATTCGTTCCCGTGTTTCATAAACACACTTGTCACTCACTCCCTGTGCTCGTTATAGTCTAAAATTTAGATTATATTACGGAGCTCTTTTTGACACTTGTTTATTACTATACACCAGGACCTACAACACCTATTTAACATTTATAACCACCTATGGCAAGCACACACTCTACCTGTTCAATGGAAAGAAGTTATCCTAATACCAATATTAAAGCCAAATAAAGATAAAACAAATCCACAAAACTACAGACCAATTGCATTAGCAAACAACCTTTGCAAAATAATGGAAAAAATGGTAAACAAAAGACTATTATGGAAATTAGAAAAAGACAAAATCCTAACTCCCGAACAAAACAGCTTTAGAAATGCAAGATCTACCATGGATCCCTTAATATGTCTGACTTCCGAAATACACTCAGCTTTTTCAAACCAACAACACGTAATTGCAGTATCATTTGATCTAGAAAAAGCCTTTGACACTACCTGGAAACACAATATTTTATTAACATTAAAAAACTGTAAAATAGAAGAAAATATTTTACATTATATAAAGAACTTCCTATCGGACAGGAAATTTAAAGTACGGTACAATCGGACTTTATCAGAAGTAAAAACTCAAATGAACAGAATACCACAAGGCTCAATAATTAGCCCAACACTTTTTTTATTAGCAATAAATGGCATAAAAGATATAATACCCGCAACAATAAAATACTCCTTATTTGCCGACGATTTAATAATTTATTCTAAAAATAAAAATCTCCACAGACTCCAATGCAACCTTCAAGCAACTATACAAAATATTGAAAATTGGGCCAAGGAAATTGGATTTTCATTTTCATCTTCAAAAACTACTGCAACACATTTCTGTAGAACAAGAAAAGGACAATACAACAACCCAATACTAAAAATCAATGACAATATCATAAGGTATGAAGAATCAATAAAATTCCTAGGCATGTATCTAGACAGGAAACTCACTTGGAAAAAACATGTAGAACATTTAAAAGCTGACTGCACCCAAAGAATGAACATACTAAAGACATTATCGAACAAAATTTGGGGATCAGATAACGAAACATTGATGAAATTATATAAAAGTATAGTAAGATCAAAAATTGATTATGGAAGCATTTTATGTATCACAGCAAAAAAAAATGTCCTGAAAATAATCGAAACACTTCAAAACACTGCATTAAGAATCATACTTGGACTTTTAAAAACAACACCAATAATAAGTATCTGAATCAGGAGAACCACCCTTAACAAAACGCAGAGAAAAATTAATAATAAGATACATCACTAAACTTGCAACAAATCCAGAAAACCCTGCTTACAAATACATATTTTCCCACACAAACAGTAACATCCGCATACTAAATATATACCCATTTCAAAAACTCATACACTCCATCCTTACCGAAAACAACCTAACCTTTCCTAAAATACACGAGATGTACTCAACACAACACCCTCCTTGGACTCTTAAATTCCCTAAGTACAACAACTACTTCACAAAATACAATAAAGAAAACACATCCTGTACAGTATACACATCAGAATTTGCACAGATAATAAACTCATCATATAAAGAATTCAACATCATATATACAGACGGCTCTAAAGAAAATGACAAAACCAGAGCAGCGATAGTAATGGATGACGCTAAACAAACATTTACACTCCCAAAAAATACATCTATATACACTGCGGAAATACATGCAATCGCAGAAGTAATAAAATATATTAAAACCTCAAGAAAACCCAACCATCTAGTATGCTGTGGCTCCTAGACCCCGATCCTAACTATCATGAAACTATACCCAAAAAACTCCGAAATACAAATAATCCAAGAAAATATACATACAGCCATAACACAACACTTACCTTTTATGGGTACCTTCTCACAGCGGTATCAAAGGCAATGAAAAAGCTGACGAACTGGCAAAAAGAGCATCCAAATTAAATAGTAATCTTCAAACACCAATAATACCTCACTACTTTATAAATTACACCAAAGCAAGATTAAATATTAAATGGCAACAACAATGGGCGGCAACAACAAACAACAATTTAGGAAATATAAAGGAGGACACGAAACTGTTGAAAATACCTGTAAACAGAAGAGACCGAATCGTATTATCCAGATTAAAAACGGGTCATACACTATATACACATGACTACATTTTCAAGAAAACCGAACCCACCATGTGTAACGTCTGCAATACTAGATTGAACGTCCAACACTCACTTTTAGAATGTACGAAGTATATAGCACAAAAAAAACACACGATATCACAGTAACCCTTAAAGAATGCTTAACGAAAATAGAAAATGTTCCAAAAATCTTGCCTACCTCAAGGATAATAACTTATACACAAAATTATAAAATAAACAATTATTGTTATTATTAATGTAAAACTACACAAAATGTAAACATAAATTAAGATGGAGCACCAATGACTAAATAGTTGAGGTGCTCAGACAAATAAATAAATTAAAAAAAAAATGACACCCGAAAATTGAATGTTTATATTCTGATTGGCACCACGTTTTAGTCACTTTTGCATGTCCAATGCTTAAAACAATCCATAATATATATCCTAAAGCATGAATATGAATGTTTTAACAAAAATTTCCATAGGTAAAATCTGACTTTTTTTTGTCTAAAATCATATAAATATTTGCTTCCGCGCCCGAATTTTATAATTCTTCATCATATTTTAGATAAAAGAAAACATTGCAACAAGAAAATTCCTATTTCAAGTATGGGGGGTATTCTAGAATCTAGCCCATGTAGCTTTCAATATACAACGTATTCATCAAGGATAGGTAAAATCTGACTTTATTTTTGTAAAAAATTATATAAATATTTGCTTCCGCGCCCGAACTTTATAATTCTTCATCATATTTTAGCTAAAAGAAAACAATGCAACAAGAAAATTGTTATTTCAAGTGTGGTAGGTATTCTAGAATCCAGCCCATGTAGCTTACAATATACAACGTATTCATTAAAATGACACCAGAAAATTGAATGTTTATTATCTGATTGGTACCACGTTTTGGTCACTTTTGCATGTCCAATGCTAAAATTATCTTTAGTATAGATCCTAAAGCATGAATATGAATCTTTTAACAAAAATATCTATTTCAAGAATAGGTAAAAACTGAATTTATTTTTGTAAAAAATCATATAAATATTTGCTTCCGCGCCCGAATTTTATAATTCTTCATCATATTTTAGCTAAAAGAAACCATTGGCACAAGAAAATTGCTATTTTAAGTATGGTAGGTATTCTAGAATCCAGCCTATGTAGCTTACAATATACTACGTGTTTATCAAGAAAAGGTAAAATTTGACTTTGTTTTTGTAAATAATTATATAAATATTTGCTTTCACGCCCAAATTTTATAATTCTTCTTCATATTTTAGCGAAAACAAACATTGCAACAATAAAAATGCTATCTCAAGTGTGGTAGGTATTCTAGAATCCAGCCCATGTAGCTTACAATATACAACGTATTCTTCAAGGAAAGGTAAAATCCGACTTTATTTTTGTAAAAAATCATATAAATATTTGCTTCCGCGCCCGAATTTTATAATTTTTCATCATATTTTAGCTAAAAGAAATCTTTACAACAAGATAATTGCTATTTCAAGTGTGGTAGGTATTCAAGAATCTAGCCCATGTAGTTTACAATATACAACGTATTCATTAAAACGACACCCGAAAATTGAATGTTTATTATCTGGTTGGTACCACGTTCTGGTCACTTTTGCATGTCCAGTGCTTAAAACCATCCATAGTATAGATCCTAAAGCATAAATATGAATGTTTAACAAAAATATCCATTTCAAGAATAGGTAAAATCTGACTTTATTTTTGTAAAAAATCATATAAATATTTGCTTCCGCTCCCGAATTTTAAAATTCTTCATCATATTTTAGCTAAAAGAAAACATTGCAACAAGAAAATATTGCTATTTCAAGTGTGGTAGGTATTCTAGAATCCAGCTTATGTAGCTTACTATAAACAACGTATTCATAAAGAATAGGTAAAATCTGACTTTATTTTTGTAAAAAATCATATAAATATTTGCTTCCGCGCCCGAATTTTATAATTCTTCATCATATTTTAGCTAAAAGAAAACATTGCAACAAGAAAATTGCTATTTCAAGTGTAGTAGGTATTCTAGAATCCAACCCATGTAGCTTACAATATACAACGTATTCATGAAAATGACACCCGAATATTGAATGATTATTATTTGATTGGTACCACCTTTTGGTCACTTTTGCATGTCCAATGCTTAGGACCATCCAGAGTATAGATCCTAAATCATGAATATGAATTTTTCAACAAAAATATTCATTTCAAGAATAGGTAAAATCTTATTTTATTTTTGTAAAAAATCATATAAATATTTGCTTCCGCGCCCGAATTTTATTATTTTTCATCATATTTTAGCCAAATGAAAACATTGTAACAAGAAAATTGCTATTACAAGCGTGGTAGGTATTCTAGAATCAAGCCCATAAAGCTTACAATATACAACGTATTCATTAAAATGACACCCGAAAATTGAATGTTTATTATCTGATTGGTACCACATTTTGGACACTTTTGCTTGTCCAATGCTTAAAACTATCCATAGTATAGATCCTAAAGCATGAATATGAATGTTTTAACAAAAATATCCATTTCAAGAATAGGTAAAATCTGACTTTATTTTTATAAATAATCATATAAATATTTGCTTCCCCGCCCGAATTTTATTATTCTTCATCATCTTTTAGCTAAAATGAAACATTACAACATAAAAATTGCTATTTCAAGTGTGTGTAGGTATTCTAGAATCCAGCCCATGTAGCTTACAATATACAATGTATTCATCAAGAACAGGTAAAATCTGACTTTATTTTTGTAAAAAATCATATAAATATTTGCTTCCGCGCCCGAATTTTATAATTATTCAACATATTTTAGCTAGAAGAAAACATTGCAACAAGAAAATTGCTATTTCAAGTGAAGTAGGTATTCTATAATCCAGCCCATGTAGCTTAATATATACAACGTATTCATTAAAATGACACCCGAAAATTGAGTGTTTATTATCTGAATTGTACCACGTTTTGGTGAATTTTGCATGTCCAATGCTAAAAATATTCATAGTATAGATGCTAAAGCATGAACATGAATGTTTTAACAAATATATCCATTTCAAGAATAGGTAGGATGTGACTTTATTTTTGTAAAAAATCATATGAACATTTGCTTCCGCGCCCGAATTTTATAAATCTTTATCATATATTAACTAAAAGAAAACATTGCAACAAGAAAATTATTATTTTAAGTGTGGTAATTATTCTAGAATCCAGCCTATGTAGCTTACAATATACAACGTATTCATCAAAAATAGGTAAAATCTGACTTTATTTTTGTAAAAAATCATATAATATTTGCTTCCGCGCCCAAATTTTATAATTCTTCATCATATTTATCTAAAAGAAAACATTGCTACAAGATAATTGCTATTTCAAGTGTGGTAGGTTTTCTAGAATCCAGCCCATGTAGCTTACAATATACAACGTATTCATCAAGATTAAGTAAAAGCTGACTTTATTTTTGTAAAAAATCATATAAATATTTGCTTCCGCGCCCGGATTTCATACTTCTTTATCATATTTTAGCTAAACAAAACATTGCAAGAAGAAAATTGCTATTTTAAGTGTGGTAGATATTCTAGAATCCAGCACATGTAGCTTACAATATACAATGTATTCATCAAGAAAGGGTAAAATCAGACTTTATTTTTGTAAAAAATCATATAAATATTTGCTTCCGCGCCTGAATTTTATAATTTTTCATCATACTTTAGCTGAAAGAAAACATTGCAAAAAGAAAATAACTATTTCAAGTGTGGTAGGTATTCTAGAATCCAGCCCATGTAGCTTACGATATACAACTTATTCATCAAGAATAGGTAAAACCTGACTTTATTTTTGTAAAAAAATCTTATAAATTTTTGCTTGCGCGCCCGAATTTTATTATTCTTTATCATATTTTAGCTAAAAGAAAACATGGCAACAAGAAAATTGCTATTTCAAGTGTGGTAGTTATTCTAGAATCCAGCCCATGTAGCTTATAATATACAACGTATTCATGAAAATGACACCCGATAATTGAATGTTTATTATCTGATTAGTACCACGTTTTGGTCACTTTTGCATGTCCAATGCTAAAATTATCCATAGTATAGATCCTTAAGCATGAATATGAATGTTCTAACAAAAATATCCATTTTAAGAATAGATAAAATCTGACTTTATTTTTGTAAAAAATCATATTAATATTTGCTTCCGTGCCCAAATTTAATAATTCTTTATCATATTTTAGCTAAAAGAAAACATTGAAACAAGAAAATTGCTATTTCAAGTGTGGTAGGTATTCTAGCATCCAGGCCATGTAGCTTACAATATACAACATATTCATCAAGAAAGGGTAAAATCTGACTTTATTTTTGTAAAAAATCATATAAATATTTGCTACCGCGTCTGAATTTCATAATATTTCATCATATTTTATCTGTAAGAAAACATTGCAACAAGAAAATGTTTATTATCTTATTGGTACCACGTTTTGGTCACTTCTGCATGTCTAATGCTTAAAACTATCCATAGTATAGATCCTAAAGCATGAATATGAATGTTTTAACAAAAATATCCATTTCCAGAATAGGTAAAATCTGACTTAATTTTTAAAAAAATCATATAAATATTTGCTTCCGCGCCCGAATTTTATAATTCTTCATCATATTTTAGCTAAATAAAAACATTGCAACAAGAAAATTGCTATTTCAAGTGTGGTAGGTATTCTAGCATCCAGCCCATGCAGCATACATTATACAACGTATTCATTAAAATGACAACCTTAAATTGAATGTTTATTATCTGATTAGTACCACGTTTTGGTCACTTCTGCATGTCCAATGTTTAAAACCATTCATAGTATAGATTCTAAAGCATGAATATAAATGTTTTAACAAAAATATCTATTACCAGAATAGGTAAAAGCTGACTTTATTTTTGTAAAAAATCATATTAATATTTGCTTCTGTGCCCAAATTTAATAATTCTTCATCATATTTTAGCTAAAAGAAAACATTGAAACAAGAAAATTGCTATTTCAAGTGTGGTAGGTATACTAGAATCCAGCCCATGTAGCTTAAAATATACATCGTATTCATCAAGAACAGGTAAAATCTGACTTTATTTTTGTATAAATTAATATAAATATTTGCTTTCGCGCCCGAATTTTATAATTCTTTATCATATTTTAGCTAAAAAAAAAAAAACATTGCAACAAGAAAATTTCTATTTCAAGTGTGGTAAGAATAGGTAAAATCTGACTTTATTCTTGTAAAAAATCATATAAATATTTGCTTCCGCGCCCGTTTCTTATAATTCGTCATCATATATTAGCAAAAAGAACACATTGCAACAAGAAAATTGCTATTTCAAGTGTGGTAGGTATTCCAGAATCCAGCTCTTGTGGCTTACAATATACAACGCATTTATCAAGAATAGGTAAAATCTGACGTTATTTTTGTTTAAAATCATATAAATATTTGCTTCCGCGCCCGAATTTTATAATTCTTTATCATATATTAGCTAGAAAAAAAAAACATTGCAACATGAAAATTGCTATTTCAAGTGTGGTAAGTATTCTAGAATCCAGCCCATGTACCTTACAATATACAACGTATTCATCAAGAATAGGTAAAATCTGACTTTATTTTTGTAAAAAATCATATAAATATTTGCTTCCGCGCCCGAATTTATAGTTCTTCATCATATTTTAGCTAAAAAATAACAATGCAGCAAGATAATTCCTATTTCAAGTTTGGTAGGTATTCTAGAATCCAGCCCATGTAGTTATCAAGTCAATCTTAATTCTTTTTCTAAAACACCTTAAATTTTATTTAATTAATATATCATTAAATATGAATAATTATGACAGCAAGTTGACTTTATAGGATGCCTACTTAATTTTTGAACAAATTATTTTCCTACATTTTTAGCGCTAAAATGAATAGGTAAAGAGATAAAGAAGTATGAAAAAAATAAAACTGAAATCTACACCCGGTATACAGCTGTGCAATAAAACAAGAAACATAGGATTTTAAAATGGGATTTAAAAAAATTTTAAATACTCTCTCTCCTGATATATTTAGAGCAAAACTACAAAAGTACAAAGTTTTTCAAATTTCAATTCTACATTAGATAAAATCATAACCGATTGTACTGCACGTCTATTTTATGAAATATATTAAATATAAAATGTAACTCTTTCGCTAAAAATCAGACAGTTACGGAAATAAAAAAATATTTATCTAAGAGTTTATTATTGTTATTATATCATTCTAGTAAATGTTATAATTGATATTAATTATTAATTATTGTTAAAGTCTAAAATTATTTTAAAAATAGATGTTTTCTATGTAAATGTTTTCTGGCTTGCATAAATGACAAATATATTTTACGACGACCGGCTTTTGTTTTTTTCAAAAAATTGTTAGAAATATGTAGCGTGCCTTCGCTAGTCCTATATACTAAACGATTACATTCACTATATATCTATAGATTCATCACGAGCATCGAGTAACTTTTGTCATCGCCTACAGCCTGAACCATGCAAGTGATTGTTATAATTTTTTTTTTAATATGTGGGGGCTAATGAGATCTTGTGCCTTTTGGGTGTCTCATATTTTTACTATTAGTAGTTTTCGTGTAAAAAATTAAAACTTTGCACAAATGCTGCTTTGAAACAATGGATCCCAGAGGCCATGTCTAACTTTAAGAAGAATCACGCCGTCATCCGTCACTTTTGACAATCTGCCTATGAACTTTAAATGATTATATCTTTTAATAGAACATTGATATCAAAGATTTAAAAACAGTATCATGAATAATAGACTTGAGCAAATGTGTTACAACTAATTTAAGTTTAAAACATAACGTATTTAATTAATATAAATTTTGACGTTTCCAATGTCAATAGTCAATGTTGCCAAATGTGTGATGAAGTAACTAAATTAAAACCAAATATTCCTAAACTAACTTCACTGAAGACGGTGGCAGTTGTATTAGGGTTGACAATATTAATTTATAAATTTAAAAATTAACTACTATTTTTTAATGCAAACAGTGTTGCCAAATTATAAAGTAACTAAATAAAAATCAAATATTCCTAAATAAAATAAATCGAATACTTTGCTGTGTTTGTTATCAAAAGAAAGGAAACCATAAGGGCCAGTTTTAAAATGACAAAAAAAAATGTGTCATGTCGATCTGCATTTGTTTTCCGTAAAAAGTTGTTAGAAGTAGGTCGTCCTTGGGTTTTAAGGAAACGACACAATACGGACTGGTGTGCACGAATGACAAAAATGTTCCATGTAGATTAGAATTTGTTTTTTGCATAATGTTGTCAGAAAAATGTCGTGTTTGGGTATTTTCAAATTACAAAAGTCAATGTTGCCAAATGTTTAATAAAGTAACTAAACAAAGAACAAATATTCCCAAATCAACAATACTGAAGACCGTGAATGTTATATTAGGCTAGGTCACGATTAGGGCTAGCGTGCAAAATGAACAAAAATGTTCTATATCGAACGGCTTTTGTTTTTTGGAAAAAGGGCTAGCGTGTAGAATTAACAAACAAGGTCAATGTTGATCGGCTTTTGTTTTTGCAAAAATTTCTCAAAGGTATGTCGAGTTTGGTCTCAAATGAAAGGTCTCGTTGAGGGCTAGCGTGCAGAATTGACAAAAAATGTTCCATGCCGATCGGCTTTTGTTTTATGCAAAAAGTTGTCAAAAGTTTGTCGTGTTTGGTATGAAATGAAAAGTCTCGGAGAGGGTAAGCGTGCAGAATTGACAACAATGTGCTATGTCGATCAGTATTTCTTTTTTGCAAAAAGTTGTCAGAAGTGTGTGGTGTTTGGTATCAAATGAAAGGTTTCAATGAAGGCTGGTGTGCAGAGTTAACGAGAATGGTCAATGTCGATCGGCTTTTGTTTTTTGCAAAAGGTTGTCACAAATATATAGAGCTTGGTATCAAATGAAAAGTCTCGGTGGTGTGCATAATTAACGAAAATGGTCAATGTCGATCGGCATTTGTTTTTTGCACTGACAGCGAAGCTCTAGGGAATGCGCGGCGTAGCCGAGAATTCGCTAGTCTCCTATACTAAAAGGCTTAAATCACTATATATCTATAGATTCATCACGAGCATCGAGTAACATTTGTAATGGCCTACAGCCTGAACCATGTAACTGATTGTTATAATTTTTTTTTTAATATGTGGGGGCTAATGAGATCTGGTGCCTTTTGGGTGTCTCATATTTTTACTGTTAGTAGTTTTCGTGTAAAAAATTGAAACTGTGTACAAATGCTGCCTGAAAACAATGGATCCCAGAGGCCATGTCTAAATTTAAGAAGAATCACGCCGTCATCCGTCACTTTTGACAATCTCTCAATAAACTTTAAATTATTATATCTTTTAATAGAACATTGATATCAAAGATTTAAAAATAATTTCATGAATAATAGACCTGAGCAAAGGTGTTACAACTAATTTATGTTTAAAACATAACGTATTTAATTAATATAAATTTTGACGTTTCCAATGTCAAAAGTCAATGTTGCCAAATGTGTGATGAAGTAACTAAATTAAAACCAAATATTCCTAAACTAACTTCACTGAAGACGGTGGCAGTTGTATTAGGGTTGACAATATTAAATTATAAATTTAAAAATTAACTACAATTTTTTACTATAAACAGTGTTGCCAAATTATAAAGTAACTAAATAAAAATCAAATATTCCTAAATAAAATAAATTGAATACTTCGATGTGTTTGTTTTCAAAAGAAAGAAAACCATAAGGGCCAGTTTTAAAATGACAAAAAAAAAGAGTCATATCGATCTACATTTGTTTTTCGTAAAAAGTTGTTAGAATTAGGTCGTCCTTGGGTTTTAAGGAAACGACACAATTGTAACACGGTCGCTTGGCGACTGTGTATTTTTGTAAATTTTTGTTAGTGTTGTACTCCAAATGGTTATGAAATGGACAGATTTATGGTCGAGGACGCTCTTTTCGCGCCTTGAAGCTTGCTTTCAAAAGACATAACTGTCCGTTTCCGTACGTGATGCCCTCGGTGGACATCAATAGTTGGGTCATTTTCAGCATAGTTCGTACTTAGGGGATGAGAAGAGCCGGACAAACATAGGTTGAGAACTTCTGGATTTTTACTATTAAATAGTGTTTAGAAGTTCGAAATCTCGCTCTCTTGTTGCACTCGTCGATTGTTGTGGATGTCTTGACTGATTGTCAGACATACCTTGGTATTTCTTAGTGAAATAACCAATTAGTTGTTTTACTGTGTGTAAAGGCTCTCTCATCGTGGTGTAAATTTGTAAGTAGTTTTTATTATATTCTGTGTGAATTAATATTGATTTGTAGATTGTTGTATAAAGGTTTTCAAAATTGTTTGTAAATTAGAAAAGTAAGAATTTAGAGTTTGTATAGAATCAAGTTACGCGTTGTAGTTTATTTGAATTATATAAATGTTTTTGATCGCGGTTGATTATTAAAATTTATATAATTTTGTTGTTGTTGGAATATCGTGTTTGATTCAGCCCATCCTATTCCAACCCCTGTCTTTGTGACGTGGTAGCACAACGCGTAGGTAAAATTCTATTATTCTAAAATTACAACCCTGCACCAATTTGACCATAATTGTAGTAAACCGCGTCTGTTATCATTATTATCATTCCCTGTCTGCTTCTATCACGGCAGACTTTTAAATAAATAAATAAAGTGATAGTGGTGGCAGCGACTATCGTTACCCTTGTTTCGTGTAAAAGTTGTTCATTAATATAATTCGTGGATTACTTTTGAGGCAAGTAAAACTCATAAATTAAAACCCTTAAACGTCAGACGTACCTGTTACAGATTTGGTGGCAAAGCGCTGGGATCTAAATATTTTCTAAAACTAAACCCACTCAAACCAGTAAAGTCTTTAATTGTGGTCAAATTTGAATAACTCTAATAATTTACTTTGTGTTGTTACGAGTGCAGGTAGTTTGTGTGTCAGTAAAAGCGGGAAAAGTCTCTAACGGTATTTTTTTGTGTATGTTCACCCTCGTAGTGTCGTTAACCCTAAAGCAGGTACACGAAAAGAAAATTTGAGATAATAAAATAATTTTTGTAATTATTACGCATTCGGTGAAAATAAAGTAATTTAAATATTTAAATATGGCATTAAAATTAGAAACGGTTAGTAGTTTAGCTGGAGCGGTAAATAAAATTCCAGAATTTAGCGGCAATTCAGATATTAGCGTAGAAGAGTTTATTGATAAAGTCGAGATATTTTTCAAAATTAGTAAACAACCGGAGAACAGACAAGTAGCAATTGCAAAATTATGTTTGGGTAAAGATGCTTTGGAATTTGTCAGGAATAATAGTATAATTAAAAATACAAATGATTGGTCAGTTTTTAAAAAGGAATTGTTAAATAGATATGTACAGAAACCACATTTTCTTACAGTAGAAAAAGAATTTGTAAATTGTTATCAATTAGAGACAGAAAGTATAATTGAATATGAAATAAAATTAAGATCACTTGCATATAAATTAGTAAATAATAGTGAAGATAAGACAGAACATGAATTTAATTGTAAATATGTAGAAAAACGGTTATATAATCAATTTTTAATAGGTCTGTTACCGCGGTTGCAACGCGATGTTATATTAAAAGATCCGAAATCATTAGTAGAAGCGATAGAAATAGCAAAAAGAGTAGAGACTGTAGAGAAATTAATGGAGAGTAGATCAAGTTTAGATCGTAAATCAATATGTAATAAAAATTTCGAAAATTCTCCAGAAAAAGGTGACCTGAGTGTTTCAAGTACAAATAATGGATACAGTAGAGTAAATGAATTAAAAAATAAAGTTACGGAACTTCTACGTGAAGCCGGACAAAATAGATCAACTTGTAAATACGCAATTAGAGATAGCGAAGATTCGGGTGTAGAAAGTGAAGATGAGACAAAGACAATAGGTCATGTAACGTTTAAAAATAGGTATCGTAGTAAATTGTGCTTCCATTGTCAGAGATTTGGGCATATTTCAAAATTTTGTAACCAAGTGAAAAATAAAGTAAAGTACAAAATTTGCTATAATTGTCGCGAATATGGGCATATCGCGAGTAGTTGTTCACTTAGTGTGAAAAGTAAAATCAAAGAAAACAATACGCACGAGAGAGATGCTAGACAACAGTGCGAGAGAAATATCCCAGAACATACGGTCAGTGATGATAGTATGCGCGGGAAAAATAAGGCGCGAACGACCGTATGGACGAGAAGGCTTCATCAGGAAGAAGATGTCCGCCAAAAGCTTAGTTCAGGGGCTGAGCTGAGCAACGCAGATGATGGACTAGCCGACACCGCAAAACGTATTCAGAAGAAGGTGCGTTTTGTTGGTGTGGAGGAACCCGAAGACTTGGATGCGATTTCTGTGGCGAAATCAGAGGAAGAAGACCAGCACGCACACGACATCTTTGTGAACCGCGACAAGACGGTAGGTATGTGCACTGGTAATAAATATTACACGGGTTTTGGTTCTGGGATAGGTAGCAACAGAAGACGCAAGGAATATCGAGAGGAGCGAACTGAAGTACCTGAAGACGTCAGGAAGAGCAAGCCGACACCATCCAAGGAGGAAGTGGAACAATGGCGGCCGCAATTGCAACCAGCAGGTATCCTAGCGGACTTCAAGAGGGCAGAGCTAGTCGAGTGGTGGAGGAACAGCAAGGTTTAGACGCGAACTTCGTGCAACGAAAAGCGTCGAGGAATAAAATTCCAGGTACTTAGCTTTTTAAATATATACATAGTGCGAATGAGTAAAATTAAGAAATTAAATTGAGGAAAATAAGAGTATAAAGTTGAGTTCTTTGTGATTTTCAAAATTAAGTGCAGGTTGTAAGAATGGTTGAAATCGATTACTTAGTGTTTCGATAAATCAAAATAATTTTAAATATTTTGTGAATTTTGCTAAAATGAAAGTACTGAGTGTGCTATTGAGTAGTGTTGCTTGTTGGGACAAATATCTGCCGGAGACATTTTGTTATAGTTGTTCTTTGTGAACACTCCTATGCTGCTGGATGGCGGATGCGTGGACGCGGGAAGGCCGGCGTCATCTCCAGGTCGAGTCACGACGGGCTAGGAGTTGAGGTGGAGTTCCAACAAGATCCCCATTGAACATTGAACATTCCAACTCAAAGAAATGGATTCATCGTCCAACTCGGAAATTAATAAATTATATTTCCTTCAGAAATGTAATTTATTTTAAGGGGAAAGGGAAAGTTGTAACACGGTCGCTTGGCGACTGTGTATTTTTGTAAATTTTTGTTAGTGTTGTACTCCAAATGGTTATGAAATGGACAGATTTATGGTCGAGGACGCTCTTTTCGCGCCTTGAAGCTTGCTTTCAAAAGACATAACTGTCCGTTTCCGTACGTGATGCCCTCGGTGGACATCAATAGTTGGGTCATTTTCAGCATAGTTCGTACTTAGGGGATGAGAAGAGCCGGACAAACATAGGTTGAGAACTTCTGGATTTTTACTATTAAATAGTGTTTAGAAGTTCGAAATCTCGCTCTCTTGTTGCACTCGTCGATTGTTGTGGATGTCTTGACTGATTGTCAGACATACCTTGGTATTTCTTAGTGAAATAACCAATTAGTTGTTTTACTGTGTGTAAAGGCTCTCTCATCGTGGTGTAAATTTGTAAGTAGTTTTTATTATATTCTGTGTGAATTAATATTGATTTGTAGATTGTTGTATAAAGGTTTTCAAAATTGTTTGTAAATTAGAAAAGTAAGAATTTAGAGTTTGTATAGAATCAAGTTACGCGTTGTAGTTTATTTGAATTATATAAATGTTTTTGATCGCGGTTGATTATTAAAATTTATATAATTTTGTTGTTGTTGGAATATCGTGTTTGATTCAGCCCATCCTATTCCAACCCCTGTCTTTGTGACGTGGTAGCACAACGCGTAGGTAAAATTCTATTATTCTAAAATTACAACCCTGCACCAATTTGACCATAATTGTAGTAAACCGCGTCTGTTATCATTATTATCATTCCCTGTCTGCTTCTATCACGGCAGACTTTTAAATAAATAAATAAAGTGATAGTGGTGGCAGCGACTATCGTTACCCTTGTTTCGTGTAAAAGTTGTTCATTAATATAATTCGTGGATTACTTTTGAGGCAAGTAAAACTCATAAATTAAAACCCTTAAACGTCAGACGTACCTGTTACACAATACAGACTGGTGTGCACGAATGACAAAAATGTTCTACGTATATTAGAATTTGTTTTTTGCAAAATGATGTTAGAAAAATGTCGTGTTTGGGTATTTTCGAATTACATAAGACAATATTGCCAAATGTTTAATAAAGTAACTAAACAAAGAACAAATATTCCCAAATCAACAATACTGAAGACCGTGAATGTTATATTAGGCTAGATCACTATGAGGGCTAGCGTGCAAAATTAACAAAAATATCGAACGGCTTTTGTTTTTTGGAAAAAGTTGTGAGAAGTATGTGGTGTGTGGTATCAAATGAAAAGGCTCGATAAGGGCTGGCGTGTAGAATTAACAAAAAAGGTCAATGTTAATCGGCTTTTGTTTTTGTAAAAATTCCTCAAAGGTATGTCGAGTTTGGTCTCAAATGAAACGTCTTGTCGAGGGCTAGCGTGCAGAATTGACAAAAAAGTGCTATGTCGATCGGTTTTTGTTTTTTGCAAAAAGTTGTGAGAAGTATATGGTGTTTGGTATCAAATGAAAAGGCTCGATAAGGGCTGGCGTGTAGAATTAACAAAAAAGGTCAATGTTGATCGGCTTTCGTTTTTTGCAAGAAATTCTCAAAGGTATGTCGAGTTTGGTCTCAAATGAAAGGTCTCATTGAGGGCTAGCATACAGAATTGACAAAAATGTTCCATGACGATCGGCTTTTGTTTTATGCAAAAAGTTGTCAGAAGTATGTCGTGTTTGGTATCAAATAAAAGGTCTCGGAGAAGGCTAGCGTGCAAAATTGAGAAAAATGTGCTATGTCGATCGGTATTTGTTTTTTGCAAAAAGTTGTCAGAAGTGTGTGGTGTTTGGTATCAAATGAAAGGTTTCAATGGAGGCTGGTGTGTAGAATTAACGAAAATGGGCAATGTCGATTGGCTTTTGTTTTTTGCAAAAGGTTGTCACAAGTATATAGTGTTTGGTATCAAATGAAAAGTCTCGATGTGAGCTAGCGTGTAGATATGATAAAAATGTTTCATGTCGATCGACTTTTATTTTATGCAGAAAGTTGTCAGAATTATGTCATGTATGGTATCAAATGAAAGGTCTCGGTGAGAGTTGGGGTACATAAATGACAAAAATGTTTCATGTGGACCGGCTTTTGTTTTTCGCAAAAAATTATTAGAAGTATATCGTGTTTGCAATCTAATGAAAGGTCTCGGTGAGGCTTGACGTAGAAATATAAAATAATTGTTTCATGTCGATCGGCAGTTTTTGTTCGCACTGACAGCGGAGCTTTAGGGATTGCTCGGAATTCGCTAGTCATATACTATTTTGATAGATTCATTATATATATCTCTATATATAGTTGGATTCATCTCGAGCATCGCAAAAATTTTGCTCACGGCTACAGGTTAAACCATTCATTGAATAATTTTAATATTATTTTATTAGATGTGGTTTAAAGTAGAATAGGGCCTTTTTGGGGTCTCATATTTTTACTGTGAGTGGTTTTCGTGTAAAAAATCAAAAACTAAGCCAAAAAGGAAAACTGGAACAAAACTGAAAAAAATATCCTGTGCCATCCGTCATTTTTGACAATTCAATATGAAACTTTTAATTGATTTAATTTGAAAATGAAAAGAGATATTGTAAAGGTAATTATATATTCACACATTGTAATAGTGAGCGAAATATATACAAATACATTGAATGTTAAGTATGGTGTATTTAAAATATTTAATTTTATGACATTTGACGTCTAATCATCCGTTGGGCTATAACCAAAAAATTCGTTACACAAGTTTTATATTTTCAAAGAGAAATATACAGAAATATAAAATAAACTTTGTTTAAAAGAATATGTACAATACACTTTGTGATGTAAGTATATCATTTTAAATTTGTTTCGTTGTATTTAAAGATGTATTTTCTTTTCAGTTACAATTTTTAATTGGTTGCCCAAACAAGAGTACATTTATAGAAGAGAAATAACATAAAATTACTGACAATAACACTACTGAAGTGTAATATTCCAGAATGGATTATTTAATCAAGAAAACTACATTTCAAAATTGATTTACAATTTGACATTTAAAAAACTATATTTGATTACTATTCAAACACTTCCAAAGGTAAATTCATACTGTACAGTATTCTTCCCTTATACATAAATACTTTTAAATCTAATTTATACATATTTTAGATAGTTAGACTATAGATTTTGTCTGATTACGTGGAAAAACTGACAAGCCTTTATTTCATACAGTTTTGGAGGAAATTGTTTAACAATTTAATGTACAATAATTAGTATATAAATAAATAATGTATCTGAACTTTATTAAACTTTTATTAATTGCAATTTACTCTTTCTTTACGCATTTTTTAACATTTCTGAGGAAAACATTTGATTACAATAGAAATTACATTTTTCAAAATTCTGTAGTATTTTATAATGAAATGAGATGATTTCTCAGATGTAAATGTTTACATAAACAAATTATCTATCCATTTATCCATTTGTAATTGATGTATGAAACAATAAACATCTTTTCAAACCAAATATTCATATGCTCTTAGTCGAACTTGACTGTGATTGTACTGCACGAAAATTCATGTTTTCATTAAGAAATAATGCAAAAGAACGTATAAAAATTGGTTACTTTATCTACAACTAACAGGCATATAAATTTTCAGTTATGCGTGAGTAGTTCATATATACCTCAACAGATGGCGCCACAGGATCACTTAAATTCCAAAATAACTATTCAAATTGTATTTATTATACTTTTATAATCATTTAAATTGATATTTATAATAAAAAATAAATTATTAATAACAATAACAATAGTTGTAGATAAATACATATATAATTCAGCTTCATAAATATATAAATGAACATAGCAACAGAAAAACATGAATATAATCATGTTTTTTTTGGCAATATAAAAATGTATCAGTTTATAAATTTTGGTATGTTATTTCACATTATTTATATTTATAAAATAGATAATTATTTTCAAAATAATACATTTTTATATATTCTTTAACTAACTTCATACTTATTGTGTCAAGTTATGACATTTAAGTTCTGTCAAACTGAATGTATTGTATGAAAATACAAATATTGTTAAGATATAATAAAAATACATAAAATTGGGTTAAACGTATTATTTAAATCTTTTCTTCTTATGTATTTTGATGATTAAACCGTTGTATCTCAAAATCCCTAAGCGCGGGAAATTTAAAATCTCTATAATTTCATTTATTTATCAACATGTATTTTTATTTATTTCCTAAACGGTCTCGCGTGCCGCTTTGAACGTGTTATAAATAAATAATATACATTACAACAAATGTTTCTAGGTCTAACACATAGTAGCACCCCCCGTAGAAGGGTGTGAAAAAAATTCATCAATTTCCGAAGTTGGAATATTAAATATATGATATTATTTGATAAGTTATGTGTGAGTAGTTCATATACAGGGTGTTCCATTTAAGCGTGCCACCATTTCTATCTCGTGAACTATAAGAGCTACGAGGTTGGTTAAATTAGCAAAGAACCACCATTTTACAAGACTAATACAAAGAGCAAAAAAAAAATTTTTTTGACCTGTGGTTCTCAAAATACGGGACACAACTTTCTCTTTTTAGATGGGAACATATGTTTATTTTTAGGTTATTCGATAGAGCATTTTTTTCTGAATTCAGCGATATAAACATCATATACTATTTTGATAGATTCATTATATATATCTCTATATATAGTTGGATTCATCTCGAGCATCGCAAAAATTTTGCTCACGGCTACAGGTCAAACCATTCATTGAATAATTTTAATATTATTTTATTAGATGTGGTTTAAAGTAGAATAGGGCCTTTTTGGGGTCTCATATTTTTACTGTGAGTGGTTTTCGTGTAAAAAATCAAAAACTAAGCCAAAAAGGAAAACTGGAACAAAACTGAAAAAAATATCCTAGATGCCAGGTTTAAATTTAAAAAGAATTACTGTGCCATCCGTCATTTTTGACAATTCAACATGAAACTTTTAATTGATTTAATTTGAAAATGAAAAGAGATATTGTAAAGGTAATTATATATTCACACATTGTAATAGTGAGCGAAATATACACAAATACATTGAATGTTAAGTATGGTGTATTTAAAATATTTAATTTTATGACATTTGACGTCTAATCATCCGTTGGGCTATAACCAAAAAATTCGTTACACAAGTTTTATATTTTCAAAGAGAAATATACAGAAATATAAAATAAACTTTGTTTAAAAGAATATGTACAATACACTTTGTGATGTAAGTATATCATTTTAAATTTGTTTCGTTGTATTTAAAGATGTATTTTCTTTTCAGTTACAATTTTTAATTGGTTACCCAAACAAGAGTACATTTATAGAAGAGAAATAACATAAAATTACTGACAATAACACTACTGAAGTGTAATATTCCAGAATGGATTATTTAATCAAGAAAACTACATTTCAAAATTGATTTACAATTTGACATTTAAAAAACTATATTTGATTACTATTCAAACACTTCCAAAGGTAAATTCATACTGTACAGTATTCTTCCCTTATACATAAATACTTTTAAATCTAATTTATACATATTTTAGATAGTTAGACTATAGATTTTGTCTGATTACGTGGAAAAACTGACAAGCCTTTATTTCATACAGTTTTGAAGGAAATTGTTTAACAATTTAATGTACAATAATTAGTATATAAATAAATAATGTATCTGGACTTTATTAAACTTTTATTAATTGCAATTTACTCTTTCTTTACGCATTTTTTAACATTTCTGAGGAAAACATTTGATTACAATAGAAATTACATTTTTCAAAATTCTGTAGTATTTTATAATGAAATGAGATGATTTCTCAGATGTAAATGTTTACATAAACAAATTATCTATCCATTTATCCATTTGTAATTGATGTATGAAACAATAAACATCTTTTCAAACCAAATATTCATATTCTCTTAGTCGAACTTGACTGTGATTGTACTGCACGAAAATTCATGTTTTCATTAAGAAATAATGCAAAAGAACGTATAAAAATTGGTTACTTTATCTACAACTAACAGGCATATAAATTTTCAGTTATGTGTGAGTAGTTCATATATACCTCAACAGATGGCGCCACAGGATCACTTAAATTCCAAAATAACTATTCAAATTGTATTTATTATACTTTTATAATAATTTAAATTGATATTTATAATAAAAAATAAATTATTAATAACAATAACAATAGTTGTAGATAAATACATATATAATTCAGCTTCATAAATATATAAATGAACATAGCAACAGAAAAACATGAATATAATCATGTTTTTTTTGGCAATATAAAAATGTATCAGTTTATAAATTTTGGTATGTTATTTCACATTATTTATATTTATAAAATAGATAATTATTTTCAAAATAATACATTTTTATATATTCTTTAACTAACTTCATACTTATTGTGTCAAGTTATGACATTTAAGTTCTGTCAAACTGAATGTATTGTATGAAAATACAAATATTGTTAAGATATAATAAAAATACATAAAATTGGGTTAAACGTATTATTTAAATTTTTTCTTCTTATGTATTTTGATGATTAAACCGTTGTATCTCAAAATCCCTAAGCGCGGGAAATTTAAAATCTCTATAATTTCATTTATTTATCAACATGTATTTTTATTTATTTCCTAAACGGTCTCGCGTGCCGCTTTGAACGTGTTATAAATAAATAATATACATTACAACAAATGTTTCTAGGTCTAACACATAGTAGCACCCCCCGTAGAAGGGTGTGAAAAAAATTCATCAATTTCCGAAGTTGGAATATTAAATATATGATATTATTTGATAAGTTATGTGTGAGTAGTTCATATACAGGGTGTTCCATTTAAGCGTGCCACCATTTCTATCTCGTGAACTATAAGAGCTACGAGGTTGGTTAAATTAGCAAAGAACCACCATTTTACAAGACTAATACAAAGAGCAAAAAAAAAATTTTTTTGACCTGTGGTTCTCAAAATACGGGACACAACTTTCTCTTTTCAGATGGGAACATATGTTTATTTTTAGGTTATTCGATAGAGCATTTTTTTCTGAATTCAGCGATATAAACATCATATACTATTTTGATAGATATATTATCTACTAGCGTGCAGAATTGAGAAAATGTTACATTCCGATCGGCTTTTGTTTTCTGCAAAAATTTCTCAAAAGTATGTCGAGTTTAGTCTCAAATGAAAGGTCTCGTTGAGGGCTAGCGTGCATAATTGACAAAAATATCCCATTCCGATCGGCTTTTGTTTTCTGCAAAAAGTTCTCAAAGTTATGTCAAGTTTGGACTCAAATGAAACGTCTTGTTGAGGGTTAGCGTGTAGAATTAACAAAAATGTTCCAGGTCGACCGGCTTTTATTTTTTGCAAAAAAATTTTAGAAGTATATCGTGTTTGCAATCTAATGAAAGGTCTTAGTGAGGCCTGACGTGGAAATATGAAATAATTGTTTCATGTCGATCGGCATTTGTTTTTTGCACTGACAGCGGAGGTCTAGGGAATGCTCGGCGTAGCCGAGAATTCGCTAGTCATATACTATTTTGATAGTTTCACTCTCTATATTTCTATATATATATATATATATATATATATATATATATATATATATATATATATATATATACATATATATATAGTTGGCTTTATTTTGAGCATCGCAAAAACTTTGCTCACGGGTACAGGTCAAACCATTCATGTAATAATTTTAATATTATTTTATTAGATGTGGTTTAATGAGGACCAATCGCTTTTGGGTATCCCATATTTTTACCGTGCATAGTTTTTGTGTAAAAAAACGAAAACTAAGCCAAAGAGGAAAACTGGAACAAAACTGAAAAAAATATCTTAGATGCCAGGTTTAAATTTAAAAAGAATTCCTGTGCTACCCGTCATTTTTGACAATTCAATATGAAACTTTTAATTGATTTATTTTGAAAATAAAAAGAGATATTGTAAAGGTACTTATATTTTTACACATTATAATAGTGAGCGAAATATATACAAATACACTGAATATTAAGTATGGTGTATTTTAAATATTTAATTTTATGACATTTGACATTTTGTCAGTCAATCAAAAAATTCGTGGCACAAGTTTTATATTTTTAAAAAGAAATATACAGAAATATAAAGTAAACTATATTTAAAACAATATGTACAATACACTTTGTGATGTAAGTATATCATTTTAAATTTGTTTCGCTGTATTTAAATATGTATTTTCATTTCAGTCATAATTTTTAATTAGTTACCCAAACAAGAGTACATTTATAGAAGTGAAATAACATAAAATTACTGATAATAACATTAATGAAGTGTAATTGATTATTATAAAAGTGCATTGTACATAATAATTTACGGCAAACCTTATTTACAATATAATCAAACAATTATAATGCAAGTCTGGTATTTGCTTGGAGAAATATATAGTAAAATTAGTTTAGAAGTAAAACTACACTACATTTTGTAATGTAAGTATGTAATTTTATATATTCTTGGCTGTATTTAGATATGTGTTTTTATTTCAGTTATGGTGTTTAATTGGTTAAGATATCCAAACAAGAATATATTTATAGAAAAGAAATAACATAATATTACGGATAATAACACTATTGACAAAAAAATAAATTCTGGAATTCAATCAAGGCGCGTCGTATTTAGTCATAAACACATTTATTTAAAAATACTGACAAACCTTTCCTTTGTACCCACTTGGAAGAAATGTATAATAATTTATTGTACAATAATTATTTTGAATTATGTATCTGGATTATAATAAACTGTAAGTAAATGCATTTTATACATTCTTTATGTATTCTTTCATCAAAATTCAGATGAAAGTAGTTGATTACAACAAAGATTTCATTTTAAAAAATTCTATTGTATTTTGTTATGGAATGAAATGATTTTTTGATAAAAACGTTTATAAAAACAACGTATCTATCTAATTATTCATTTATCATTGATATTTCAAACAATAAACACTTTCTGAAACCAAATATTAATCGAGAAATGCGTTTTCTATAATAAGGCAATTCGTTGGATGAAAATCATTATTATAACGTATCCTTGAAAATGAAACCAGAAAAATTGCACGATATTATAAAATTTAACAAAAATGGTTCATTTGACACTTGAGTTGGAGACAACTAAGTGAAAAATGTCATATTTACTAAAATGTATAATGAAATACTGTACGAAATTTAATAAGAAATCATCTCTAATACAGGTACTTTTATATAGAATATAAATATTTATATATTAATAGTTAAATATTTTATTTTTTTCATGCGACTATAACCTACACGTACTCAGATACTCTAACATGGAATTTTTAATAAACTAAAACAATCTATTGGGCAATAATTATAAAAATAAGTAATAGTAAAACATATTCTTTATTAAATGCAAACTAAAGAATATTCCAGAATCGATTATTTAATCAAGAAAACAACATTTCAAAATTGATTTACAATCTGACGTTTAAAAAACTATATTTGATTACTATTCAAACACTTCCAAAGGTAAATTCATACTGTACAGTATTCTTCCCTTCATATAAATACTTTTAAATCTAATTTATACATATTTTAGATAGACTATAGATTTTGTCTGATTACGTGGAAAAACTGACAAGCCTTTATTTCAAACAGTTTTGGAGGGAATTGTTTAACAATTTAATGTACAATAATTAGTATATAAATAAATTATGTATCTGGACTTTATTAAACTTATTATTAATTGCAATTTACTCATTCTTTACGCATTTCTTAACATTTCTGATAAAAACATTTGATTACAATAGAGATAACATTTTTCAAAATTCTGTAGTATTTTATAATGAAATGATATGATTTCTCAGATGTAAACGTTTACAGAAACAAAGTATCTATCCATTTATCCATTTGTAACTGATGTATGAAACAATAAACACCTTTTCAAACCAAATATTCACCGAGTAGTGCGTCTGATTACCAGCTGATGGCGTCTGCTCTTAGTCGAACTTGAATGTGATTATACTGTACGAAAATTCATGTTTTCATTAAGAAATAATGCAAAAGAACGTATAAAAATTGGTCACTTTATGTACAACTAACAGGCATATAAATTTTCAATTATGTGTGATTAGTTCATATATACCTCAACAGATGGCGCCAAAGTATCACTTAAATTTCAAAATAACTATTTAAATTGTATTTACTATACTTTTATAATCATTTAATTGATATTTATAATAAAAAATAAATTATTAATAACAATAACAATAGTTGTAGATAAATACATATATAATTCAGCTTCATAAATATATAAATGAACATAGCAACAGAAAAACATGAATATAATCTTTTTTCTTGCCAATATAAAAATGTATCAGTTTATAAATTTCGGTAGGTTATTTCACATTATTTATATTTATAACATAGATAATTATTTTCAAAATAATACATTACATTCTTTAACTAACTTCATACTTATTGTGTCAAGTTATGACATTTAAGTTCTGTCAAACTTAATATATTGTAGGAAAATACAAATATTGTTAAGATATAATAAAAATACATAAAATTTGGTTAAACATATTATTTAAATGTTTTCTTCTTATGCATTTTCAGTTATGTGTGAGTAGTTCATATATACCTCAACAGATGGCGCCACAGTAGCACTTAAATTTCAAAATAACTATTCAAATTGTATTTATTATTTTTTCATAATCATTTTTATTGATATTTATAATAAAAAATATATTATTTATAAATCGTTGTAGATAAATACATATATAATTCAGGTTCATAAAGATATAAATGAACATAGGGACAGAAAAACATAACTGTAATCATGTTTTTTGGTAATATAAAAATGTTTCAGTTTATAAATTTCGGTTTGTTATTTCACATTATTTATATTTATAAAATAGATAATTATTTTCAAAGTAATACATTTCTATATATTCTTTAACTAACTTCATACTTATTGTGTCCATTGATGACAGTTACGCTGTCAAACTTAATGTATTGTATGAAACTACAAATTTTGCTAAGGTATAATAAAAAAGAATGTATGAAAATTAGTTAAATTCATCTTAGAATATTTTTTTTCAAGGTATGATATAAATAATAAATATAAATAATAAAAAAAAATAGGATAGAGGCGGTCTCAAACCAGAGCAAGTGGTAAGTTATTATTATTTATTTTCTAAACGGTCTCGCGTGCCGCTTTTAAATTGTTATAAATAAATAATATACATTACAACAAATGTTTTTAGGTACAACACATAGTAGCATCCTCCGTAGAAGAGTGTGAAAAAAATTTCTCAAGTTCAAAACTTGACAAATTAAACATATATTTTTATTTATTTCCTAAACGATCTCGCGTGCCGCTTTGAAATTGTTATAAATAAATAATATACATTACAACAAATGTTTATTAGTTTCATTATCGTCATTATATTTTACTAAAAGTAGTCTTAATAGTATGATAAGTTATTGCAAAACTGCGAAGTTCTTAAATTTTATTTCCTGGATATAAATATTAACATTTGCTTCCACAGGCGTTTATTGTTATTATTTTTTTGTACTAACAATTTGATGTCAATATACCTTTCATTCATTATTTATTATTATCTTCTTCATTATCTGCATGGTTTTGAATTTAATCAAATTACTGAAATAAAAATACGGTATAATAAAAATTAGCACGTCCATGAACATAAATTTAAAATTTTCTTCCTAGATATATAGTTTAGTTGATATTAATGAAAATTGGTGGTCCCGTGATTATCACTTGCTTTTGATCATGTCAATCGGCTTTTGTTTTTTGCAAAAAGTTGTCAGAAGTGTGTGGTGTTTGGTCTCAAATGAAAGGTCTCGTTGAGGGCTAGCGTGCAGAAATGACAAAAATGTTTCATTTCGATCGGCTTTTGTTTTCTGCAAAAAGTTATCAAAAGTATGTCGAGTTTGGTCTCAAACAAATCGGCTGGTTGAGGGCTAGCGTGCAGAACTGACAAAAATGTGCCATGTCAATCGGCTTTTGTTTTCTGCAAGAAGTTCTCAAAAGTATGTCAAGTTTGGTCTCAAACAAAACGTCTGGTTGAGAGCTAGTGTTCCATGCTGATCGGCTTTTGTTTTTCGCAAATAGTTGTCAGAAGTATGTAGTGTTTGGTATCAAAATAAAGATCTCGGCGATGGTGTGCGTGAAAAATTAACAAAATTGGTCAATGTTGATCGGCTTTTGTTTTTTTGCGAAAAAATCCTAGAAATATTTCGAGTTTGATCTCAAATAAAAGTTCTCGGTGGGGGCTAGCCTGCAGATATTGCAAAAATGTTCCATGTCGATTGACTTTTGTTTTATGCAAAAAAATGTCAAAAGTATGTTGTGTTTAGTATCAAATGAAAGGTCTCGGTGAGGACTGGCGTGTATAATTGAGAAAAATGTTTCATGTCGACCGGCTTTTGTTTTTTGCAAAATGTTATTAGAAGCATATCGTGTTTAGAATCTAATGAAAGGTTTCGGTCATGCAGATATGAAAAAAATGTTTCATGTCGATTGGCATTTGTATTTTGCATTGTCAGCGGAGCTCTAGGGAATGCTCGGCGTAGCCGAGAATTCGCTAGTTCTATATACTAAACGATTAGATTCACTATATATCTATCTATCTATAGATTCATCACGAGCATTGAGTAACTTTTGTAATCGCCTACAGCCTGAACCATGCAAAAAATTTCTCAAAGGTATGTCGAATTGTTTCATGCAAAAATTTGTCAGAAGTATGTTGTGTTTGGTATCAAATGAAAGGTCTCGGAGAGGGCTAGCGTGCAGAATTGACAAAAATGTACTATGTCGATCGGTTTTTGTTTTTTGCAAAAAGTTGTCAGAAGTATGTCGTGTTTGATATCAAATGAAAGGTCTCGGAGAGGGCTAGCGTGCAGAATTAATAAAAAGGTGCTATGTCGATCGGTTTTTGTTTTTTGTAAAAAGTTGTCAGAAGTATGTCGTGTTTGATATCAAATGAAAAGTCTCGTTGAGGGCTAGCGTGCAGAATTGACAAAAATGTTCCATGTCGATCGGCTTTTGTTTTATGCAAAAAGTTGTCAGAAGTATGTCGTGTTTGGTATCAAATGAAAGATCTTAAAAAGGGCTAGGGTGCAGAATTGACAAAAAATGTGCTATGTCGATCGGTATTTGTTTTTTTGCAAAAAGTTGCCAGAACTGTGTGGTGTTTGGTATCAAATAAAAGGTTACAATGAAGGCTGGTGTGCAGAATTAACGAAAATGGTCAATGTCGATCGGCTTTTGGTTTTTGCAAAAGGTTGTCACAAGTATATAGTGTTTGGTATCAAATGAAAAGTCTGGGTGTGGGCTAGCGTGTAGATATGATGAAAATGTTTCATGTCCATCGACTTTTGTTTAATGCAGAAAGTTGTCAGAAGTATGTCGTGTATGGTATCAAATGAAAGGTCTCGGTGAGATTTGGGGTACATAAATGACAAAAATGTTTAATGTCGACCGGCTTTTGTTTTTTGCAAAAAATTATTCAATGAATATCGTGTTTTCAATCTAATGAAAGGTCTCGGTGAGGCCTGACGTGCAAATATGAAATAATTGTTTCATGTCGATCGGCATTTGTTTTTTGCACTGACAGCGGAGCTCTAGGGAATGCTCGGCGTAGCCGAGACTTCGCTAGTCCTATATACTAAACGATTACATTCACTATATATCTATATATCTATCTATAGATTCATCACGAGCATCGAGTAACTTTTGTAAAGGCCTACAGCCTGAACCATGCAAGTGATTGTTATAATGTTTTTTTTAATATGTGGGAGCTAATGAGATCTGGTGCCTTTTGGGTGTCTCATATTTTTACTGTTAGTAGTTTTCGTGTAAAAAATTAAAACTGTGCACAAATGCTGCCTTGAAACAATGGATCCCAGAAGCCATGTCTATATTTAAGAAGAATCACGCCGTCATCCGTCACTTTTGACAATCTGTCTATGAATTTTAAATCATTATATCTTTTAATAGAACATTGATATCAAAGATTTAAAAATAATATCATAAATAATAGACTTGAGCAAAGATGTAACAACTATTTTAAGTAATAACGTATTTAATTAATATAAATTTTGACGTTTCCATTGTCAAAAGTCAATGTTGCCAAATGTTTGATGAAGTAACTAAATTAAAACCAAATATTCCTAAACTAACTTCACTGAAGACGGTGGCAGTAGTATTAGGGTTGACAATATTAATTTATAAATTTAAAAATTAACTACTATTTTTTAATACAAACAGTGTTGCCAAATTATGAAGTAACTAAATAAATATAAAATATTCTTAAATAAAATAAATTGAATACTTTGCTGTGTTTGTTATTAAAAGAAAGGAAATCATAAGGGCCTGTTTTGAAATGACAAAAAAATGTGTCATGTCGATCTGCATTTGTTTTTCGTAAAATTTGTTAGAAGTAGGTCGTCTTTGGGTTTTAAGGAAGCGACACAATACGGACTGGTGTGCACGAATGACAAAAATGTTCTACGTAGATTAGAATTTGTTTTTTGCAAAATGTTGTCAGAAAAATGTCGTGTTTGAGTATTTTCGAATTACATAAGTCAATAATGTTTAATAAAGTAACTAAACAAAGAACAAATATTCTCAAATGAACGTTACTGAAGACAGTAAATGTTATAATAGGCTAGGTCACGATGAGGGCTAGCGTGCAAAATGTCTAAAAAAAATGTTCTATATCGAACGGCTTTTGTTTTTTAGAAAAAGTTGTGAGAAGTATGTGGTGTTTGGTATCAAATGAAAGGTCTCGGAGAGGGCTAGCGAGCATAATTGTCAAAAATGTTCTATGTCGATCGGCTTTTGTTTTTTGCAAAAATTTCTCAAAGGTATGTCGAGTTTGGTCTCAAATGAAATGTCTCGTTGAGGGCTATCGTGCAGAATTGACAAAATGTTCCATGCCGATCGGCTTTTGTTTTATGCAAAAAGTTGTCAGAAGTATGTCGTGTTTGGTAACAAATGAAAGGTCTCGGACAGGGCTAGCGTGTAGAATTGACAAAAATGTGCTATGCCGATTGGTATTTGTTTTTTGCAAAAAGTTGTGTAACGGTCCCGTTTTGCTGAGTAACCTAAAATAAAAATGATTAATGTTGCAGTAATTTAAAATTAAGTTATCGATATTTCAAAAATATTCAATGACCTGATCAATAATATGACTGCTTTCAATAAGTCTACTTCAAACGTATTTCATTGAACTCAGTGTATTAAATGAAAAAGTATTGTTTATTTATGTCGTTTGACATCTTCAGTTGCTAATTAATAAATTCCGCTTTGCGCTAGTTGGTGCGTATTAATGTATTTGGTATTTTCATCTCCCTCATTACTTCATATACTCTTTTACGTTCCACAGAGTCGTACGCCTGTTTAAAATCCAAAAAAAAACATGTATACCGGTAATTTTTGTTCTATACTATTGTCCAATATTTGCTTGATGGCAAAGACTTGGTCCATTACTGATCTATTTTTTCGGAATCCACATTTGTATTCTCCTAGTTTCGGTTCTGTTATGTTTGTCAGTCTATTTTTTATTGCTATTGCGAGTACTTTATATGCAACGTCTAATAAAGCAATCCCTCTATAATTCTCGCATTTCGTTATGTCACCTTTTTTGTTCAGTGGGCATATTATTGCATCCTTCCATCTTCTTGGCATAACTACTTTTCTCCACACTTCTTCTATAATTTTACGTAACATCTTTTCTATTTCTTCTCCTCCCGTTGTTAAAATTTCTGCGGTGATTCCGTTCTATCCTGGTGATTTATTATTTTTGAAATTGTTTAAAATTCTCCTGATTTCATCCTTGCTAGGTGTTTCTACTGCCTCAGTTGTTATTATTTCGTTCTCTTCACTTTGCGTACTATGTTCTTCTTCTTCCTCTTTAAAGACTTCCTAGAAGTACTCTACCCATCTCTTTAGACTGACTTCCTCTCCTCCTATTAATTGTCCTTCTTTGTTTTTGCAGAACAACATTTTTCCTTGCCAGTCTTTCTTTTCTCTTCTTACTTGCCTGTAAAATTGTCTGGTTTGTTTCTTTACATACTTTATTTCCATATCTTTTAGTCTCTGTTCTAGATTTTTTCTTTTCTTTTCTCTGCAGATCTTCTTTGCTCGTTTTTTGCACTGCTCGTATTGCATTTTATTTTCTGTTGAGTCATTCTGCAGCATTTTTATTCTGGCTTTTTCTCGTCTAACTATGATCTCTCTACATTCTTCGTCATACCTTTCTTTTGTCATTTTTTAGTATTTCTGCTCCTTTTTGTATCGCCTTCTCAAATTTTTTCCACTTTTCTTTAATATTGTCATTATCAGAAATTTTTATATTTTCTATTATAGTTGTTTGGAAATCATTTTTTATTTTTTCATCCTTTAATTTGTCCATATTATACCTTTTGCTTCGTTTTAGGGTTGTATCGGGTGGTGGCGGTTTTCTATATTTTAATTTGGCTTTTACCATAATGTGGTCGCTATCGACATCTGTTCCTCGGTAACTTCTTACGTCCATTACGTATTTCATGTGTTTCCCTTCTATTAATACGTGATCTATTTGGTTTATTGTCTTTTTATCTGGTGATATCCACGTTCTTTTATGTATCTCTCGATGTTGAAAGTAAGTTGACATTATTCGCAAATCTTTTTCTGTAGCTAATTCTATTAAAATTCTACCGTTTTCGTTCGTTTCTTCGTGCTTACTGTGTCTGTCAATAATCGGGTTGTATTCTGCTTCTCTTCCAATTTTGGCGTTAAAAACTCCTACTAATATTTTCACATCATATTTGGGTATTTTATTGTACCATCTTTCGATATCTTCATAAAATACTTCTTTATCCTCTATATCTTTTTCTTCCGTTGGGCAATGTACGTTTAAAATACTTATTTTCCTGTACTTGCTTCTGATTCGGATAATACACATTCTATTCGAAATTAGTGTGAATTCTACAATATCTTTTTTCATGTTTTTTTGTCACTATAAAGCCAGTTCCTAATAATTTCCTTTGGTCTCCACTCATAAACACTATGTATTCTTCCATTTGATATATATTATATCAGGCTGTTTTGTTTCTTTTAAAGCCATCAAATCTACATTATATTTTCTCATCATTTGAGTCAGTTCTTTCCAAGCTCCTTCATAGTTTGTGCCTCTTACATTCCACGTCGCTATATTTATGGTATTACTCTTCATCTTAGGTATTTACTGCTACTATATTTTTTTGACTTGACCTTGTATTATTTTTGTTCAATATTTCATTCCTGGTTTCGTTTAATTCGTTTGTGTTTTCATATTTCCTTTTCGTTTCCTTATCCATTGCTGTTGTCGTCTCATTTTCGTCTTTTATACTAGTACTCAGTAGTTTTTTGACTTTGTTATTTTGCCATCTTCTTCTAAAGCTTTTGAATTTTCATTCCAGATCCATTTGTTCCCATTAATTATTATGAAGTTGTATCCTGTCTTGACCTTTTGACCTTTGTCTTTTTCTACTGTGGCTCTCTCTCTTATCTGTTTTCTCATGTTTTGTTCTTTTTCCGTAAAATCACAGTCTATATATAATTTTTCCTCGGGAAAATTCCTTAATTTATTTTTCTTTTTCAATACTTTTAATTTATCTTCGCAGTCTTCCATTTGTATCATGCTTATGTTCTCTTCTATTTTATAGGCCTTGTATATTTTTACATCGATGTTTAATGTCTCTTGTAGGAAATTATGGATATTGGTTTTAATTTGAACTTCGTTGTCGCCGTCTACTTTCAGTACCTTCACAATTAAATTTTTCTTTTTCTTTTTGCATTTTTTCCAGTTCGACTTCCATTTGATGCAAGTTTATCTTGATTTCCTTTATTTCCTTTTCTTGGGTTTTGTTCTCTTCTTGTAATTTGCTGACTTGTTCTGAATAATGTTTACTATCCCTTCTCACTTCCTTTAACTCTTTTACTATCTCATTCAATAAGTACTTCATTTCACCAAATTCCTCCGTTTTTTTTATTTTCTTTTATAATTTCTTTTAACATTGCTTTTAGTTCATCATTTTCATTATTTTTTCCTTTTTGTTCTCCGTGCCTATCTGGAGTTCTCATAATTTTTAAACTCTTAGCAAATAGCCTGTCGGCTTCTTGTCCCCTTTTCTTTTTTCCGTCTTCAGACTCACTGTCTGAAAACATTTTGGAGCTAGCACTTGGGCCAGTACCTCCCTGTCTGTTATTAATTTTAAATCTTCCCGCTCAAGGTCAGTTGCCCGAATCAACTTCTCGGAGGCTAATAACCTTGCAATATTCTTTACTATTTTAATTCTCTTTTCTACTATTAAACTAGATATTGGATGTTTATTTTTATATTGCTTGCTGTTTTATTCGTTCCCGTGTTTCATAAACACACTTGTCACTCACTCCCTGTGCTCGTAATAGTCTAAAATTTAGATTATATTACGGAGCTCTTTTTGACACTTGTTTATTACTATACACCAGGACCTACAACACCTACTTAACATTTATAACCACCTATGGCAAGCACACACTCTACCTGTTCAATGGAAAGAAGTTATCCTAATACCAATATTAAAGCCAAATAAAGATAAAACAAATCCACAAAACTACAGACCAATTGCATTAGCAAACAACCTTTGCAAAATAATGGAAAAAATGGTAAACAAAAGACTATTATGGAAATTAGAAAAAGACAAAATCCTAACTCCCGAACAAAACGGCTTTAGAAATGCAAGATCTACCATGGATCCCTTAATATGTCTGACTTCCGAAATACACTCAGCTTTTTCAAACCAACAACACGTAATTGCAGTATCATTTGATCTAGAAAAAGCCTTTGACACTACCTGGAAACACAATATTTTATTAACATTAAAAAACTGTAAAATAGAAGGAAATATTTTACATTATATAAAGAACTTCCTATCGGACAGGAAATTTAAAGTACGGTACAATCGGACTTTATCAGAAGTAAAAACTCAAATGAACAGAATACCACAAGGCTCAATAATTAGCCCAACACTTTTTTTATTAGCAATAAATGGCATAAAAGATATAATACCCGCAACAATAAAATACTCCTTATTTGCCGACGATTTAATAATTTATTCTAAAAATAAAAATCTCCACAGACTCCAATGCAACTTTCAAGCAACTATACAAAATATTGAAAATTGGGCCAAGGAAATTGGATTTTCATTTTCATCTTCAAAAACTACTGCAACACATTTCTGTAGAACAAGAAAAGGACAATACAACAACCCAATACTAAAAATCAATGACAATATCATAAAGTATGAAGAATCAATAAAATTCCTAGGCATGTATCTAGACAGGAAACTCACTTGGAAAAAACATGTAGAACATTTAAAAGCTGACTGCACCCAAAGAATGAACATACTAAAGACATTATCGAACAAAATTTGGGGATCAGATAACGAAACATTGATGAAATTATATAAAAGTATAGTAAGATCAAAAATTGATTATGGAAGCATTTTATGTATCACAGCAAAAAAAAATGTCCTGAAAATAATCGAAACACTTCAAAACACTGCATTAAGAATCATACTTGGACTTTTAAAAACAACACCAATAATAAGTATCTGAATCAGGAGAACCACCCTTAACAAAACGCAGAGAAAAATTAATAATAAGATACATCACTAAACTTGCAACAAATCCAGAAAACCCTGCTTACAAATACATATTTTCCCACACAAACAGTAACATCCGCATACTAAATATATACCCATTTCAAAAACTCATACACTCCATCCTTACCGAAAACAACCTAACCTTTCCTAAAATACACGAGATGTACTCAACACAACACCCTCCTTGGACTCTTAAATTCCCTAAGTACAACAACTACTTCACAAAATACAATAAAGAAAACACATCCTGTACAGTATACACATCAGAATTTGCACAGATAATAAACTCATCATATAAAGAATTCAACATCATATATACAGACGGCTCTAAAGAAAATGACAAAACCGGAGCAGCGATAGTAATGGATGACGCTAAACAAACATTTACACTCCCAAAAAATACATCTATATACACTGCGGAAATACATGCAATCGCAGAAGTAATAAAATATATTAAAACCTCAAGAAAACCCAACCATCTAGTATGCTGTGACTCCTAGACCCCGATCCTAACTATCATGAAACTATACCCAAAAAACTCCGAAATACAAATAATCCAAGAAAATATACATACAGCCATAACACAACACTTACCTTTTATGGGTACCTTCTCACAGCGGTATCAAAGGCAATGAAAAAGCTGACGAACTGGCAAAAAGAGCATCCAAATTAAATAGTAATCTTCAAACACCAATAATACCTCACTACTTTATAAATTACACCAAAGCAAGATTAAATATTAAATGGCAACAACAATGGGCGGCAACAACAAACAACAATTTAGGAAATATAAAGGAGGACACGAAACTGTTGAAAATACCTGTAAACAGAAGAGACCGAATCGTATTATCCAGATTAAAAACGGGTCATACACTATATACATATGACTACATTTTCAAGAAAACCGAACCCACCATGTGTAACGTCTGCAATACTAGATTGAACGTCCAACACTCACTTTTAGAATGTACGAAGTATATAGCACAAAAAAAACACACGATATCACAGTAACCCTTAAAGAATGCTTAACGAAAATAGAAAATGTTCCAAAAATCTTGCCTACCTCAAGGATAATAACTTATACACAAAATTGTAAAATAAACAATTATTGTTGTTATTAATGTAAAACTACACAAAATGTAAACATAAATTAAGATGGAGCACCAATGACTAAATAGTTGAGGTGCTCAGACAAATAAATAAATTAAAAAAAAAATGACACCCGAAAATTGAATGTTTATATTCTGATTGGTACCACGTTTTAGTCACTTTTGCATGTCCAATGCTTAAAACAATCCATAATATATATCCTAAAGCATGAATATGAATGTTTCAACAAAAATTTCCATAGGTAAAATCTGACTTTTTTTTGTCTAAAATCATATAAATATTTGCTTCCGCGCCCGAATTTTATAATTCTTCATCATATTTTAGCTAAAAGAAAACATTGCAACAAGAAAATTCCTATTTCAAGTATGGGGGGTATTCTAGAATCTAGCCCATGTAGCTTTCAATATACAACGTATTCATCAAGGATAGGTAAAATCTGACTTTATTTTTGTAAAAAATTATATAAATATTTGCTTCCGCGCCCGAACTTTATAATTCTTCATCATATTTTAGCTAAAAGAAAACAATGCAACAAGAAAATTGTTATTTCAAGTGTGGTAGGTATTCTAGAATCAAGCCCATGTAGCTTACAATATACAACGTATTCATTATAATGACACCCGAAAATTGAAAGTCTATTATCTGATTGGTACCACGTTTTGGTCACTTTTGCATGCCCAATGCTTAAAACCATCCATAGTATAGATCCTAAAGCGTGAATATTAATGTTTTAACAAAAATATTCATTTCAAGAATAGATAAAATCTGACTTTATTTTTGTAAAAATTCATATAAATATTTCCTTCCGCGCCCCAATTTTATAATTCTTTAGCATATTTTAGTTAAAAGAAAACATTGCAACAAGAAAATTGCTACATAAAGTGTGGCAGGTATTCTAGAATCCAGCCCATGTAGCTTACAATATACAACGTATTCTTCAAGAAAAGGTAAAATCCGACTTTATTTTTGTAAAAAATCATATAAATATTTGCTTCCGCGCCCGAATTTTATAATTTTTCATCATATTTTAGCTAAAAGAAATCTTTACAACAAGATAATTGCTATTTCAAGTGTGGTAGGTATTCAAGAATCTAGCCCATGTAGTTTACAATATACAACGTATTCATTAAAACGACACCCGAAAATTGAATGTTTATTATCTGGTTGGTACCACGTTCTGGTCACTTTTGCATGTCCAGTGCTTAAAACCATCCATAGTATAGATCCTAAAGCATAAATATGAATGTTTAACAAAAATATCCATTTCAAGAATAGGTAAAATCTGACTTTATTTTTGTAAAAAATCATATAAATATTTGCTTCCGCTCCCGAATTTTAAAATTCTTCATCATATTTTAGCTAAAAGAAAACATTGCAACAAGAAAATATTGCTATTTCAAGTGTGGTAGGTATTCTAGAATCCAGCTTATGTAGCTTACTATAAACAACGTATTCATAAAGAATAGGTAAAATCTGACTTTATTTTTGTAAAAAATCATATAAATATTTGCTTCCGCGCCCGAATTTTATAATTCTTCATCATATTTTAGCTAAAAGAAAACATTGCAACAAGAAAATTGCTATTTCAAGTGTAGTAGGTATTCTAGAATCCAACCCATGTAGCTTACAATATACAACGTATTCATGAAAATGACACCCGAATATTGAATGATTATTATTTGATTGGTACCACCTTTTGGTCACTTTTGCATGTCCAATGCTTAGGACCATCCAGAGTATAGATCCTAAATCATGAATATGAATTTTTCAACAAAAATATTCATTTCAAGAATAGGTAAAATCTTATTTTATTTTTGTAAAAAATCATATAAATATTTGCTTCCGCGCCCGAATTTTATTATTTTTCATCATATTTTAGCCAAATGAAAACATTGTAACAAGAAAATTGCTATTACAAGCGTGGTAGGTATTCTAGAATCAAGCCCATAAAGCTTACAATATACAACGTATTCATTAAAATGACACCCGAAAATTGAATGTTTATTATCTGATTGGTACCACATTTTGGACACTTTTGCTTGTCCAATGCTTAAAACTATCCATAGTATAGATCCTAAAGCATGAATATGAATGTTTTAACAAAAATATCCATTTCAAGAATAGGTAAAATCTGACTTTATTTTTATAAATAATCATATAAATATTTGCTTCCCCGCCCGAATTTTATTATTCTTCATCATCTTTTAGCTAAAATGAAACATTACAACATAAAAATTGCTATTTCAAGTGTGTGTAGGTATTCTACAATCCAGCCCATGTAGCTTACAATATACAATGTATTCATCAAGAACAGGTAAAATCTGACTTTATTTTTGTAAAAAATCATATAAATATTTGCTTCCGCGCCCGAATTTTATAATTATTCAACATATTTTAGCTAGAAGAAAACATTGCAACAAGAAAATTGCTATTTCAAGTGAAGTAGGTATTCTATAATCCAGCCCATGTAGCTTAATATATACAACGTATTCATTAAAATGACACCCGAAAATTGAGTGTTTATTATCTGAATTGTACCACGTTTTGGTGAATTTTGCATGTCCAATGCTAAAAATATTCATAGTATAGATGCTAAAGCATGAACATGAATGTTTTAACAAATATATCCATTTCAAGAATAGGTAGGATGTGACTTTATTTTTGTAAAAACTCATATGAACATTTGCTTCCGCGCCCGAATTTTATAAATCTTTATCATATATTAACTAAAAGAAAACATTGCAACAAGAAAATTATTATTTTAAGTGTGGTAATTATTCTAGAATCCAGCCTATGTAGCTTACAATATACAACGTATTCATCAAGAATAGGTAAAATCTGACATTATTTTTGTAAAAAATCATATAATATTTGCTTCCGCGCCCAAATTTTATAATTCTTCATCATATTTATCTAAAAGAAAACATTGCTACAAGAAAATTGCTATTTCAAGTGTGGTAGGTTTTCTAGAATCCAGCCCATGTAGCTTACAATATACAACGTATTCATCAAGATTAAGTAAAAGCTGACTTTATTTTTGTAAAAAATCATATAAATATTTGCTTCCGCGCCCGGATTTCATACTTCTTTATCATATTTTAGCTAAACAAAACATTGCAAGAAGAAAATTACTATTTTAAGTGTGGTAGATATTCTAGAATCCAGCACATGTAGCTTACAATATACAATGTATTCATCAAGAAAGGGTAAAATCAGACTTTATTTTTGTAAAAAATCATATAAATATTTGCTTCCGCGCCTGAATTTTATAATTTTTCATCATACTTTAGCTGAAAGAAAACATTGCAAAAAGAAAATAGCTATTTCAAGTGTGGTAGGTATTCTAGAATCCAGCCCATGTAGCTTACGATATACAACTTATTCATCAAAAATAGGTAAAACCTGACTTTATTTTTGTAAAAAATCTTATAAATTTTTGCTTCCGCGCCCGAATTTTATTATTCTTTATCATATTTTAGCTAAAAGAAAACATTGCAACAAGAAAATTGCTATTTCAAGTGTGGTAGTTATTCTAGAATCCAGCCCATGTAGCTAATAATATACAACGTATTCATGAAAATGACACCCGATAATTGAATGTTTATTATCTGATTGGTACCACGTTTTGGTCACTTTTGCATGTCTAATGCTTAAAACTATCCATAATATAGATCCTAAAGCATGAATATGAATGTTTTAACAAAAATATCCATTTCCAGAATAGGTAAAATCTGACTTAATTTTTAAAAAAATCATATAAATATTTGCTTCCGCGCCCGAATTTTATAATTCTTCATCATATTTTAGCTAAATAAAAACATTGCAACAAGAAAATTGCTATTTCAAATGTGGTAGGTATTTTAGAATCCAGCCCATGCAGCATACAATATACAACGTATTCATTAAAATGACAACCTTAAATTGAATGTTTATTATCTGATTAGTACCACGTTTTGGTCACTTCTGCATGTCCAATGTTTAAAACCATTCATAGTATAGATTCTAAAGCATGAATATAAATGTTTTAACAAAAATATCTATTACCAGAATAGGTAAAAGCTGACTTTATTTTTGTAAAAAATCATATTAATATTTGCTTCTGTGCCCAAATTTAATAATTCTTCATCATATTTTAGCTAAAAGAAAACATTGAAACAAGAAAATTGCTATTTCAAATGTGGTAGGTATTCCAGAATCCAGCCCATGTAGCCTACAATATACAACATATTTATCAAGAAAGGGTAAAATCTGACTTTATTTTTGTAAAAAATAATATAAATATTTGCTATAGAGCCTGAATTTTATAATATTTCATCATATTTTATCTGTAAGAAAACATTGCAACAAGAAAATTGCTATTTCAAGTGTGGTAGGTATTCTAGAATCCAGCCCATGTAGCTTAAAATATACATCGTATTCATCAAGAACAGGTAAAATCTGACTTTATTTTTGTATAAAATAATATAAATATTTGCTTTCGCGCCCGAATTTTATAATTCTTTATCATATTTTAGTTAAAAAAAAAAACATTGCAACAAGAAAATTGCTATTTCAAGTGTGGTAAGAATAGGTAAAATCTGACTTTATTCTTGTAAAAAATAATATAAATATTTGCTTCCGCGCCCGTTTCTTATAATTCGTCATCATATATTAGCAAAAAGAACACATTGCAACAAGAAAATTGCTATTTCAAGTGTGGTAGGTATTCTAGAATCCAGCTCTTGTGGCTTACAATATACAACGTATTCATCAAGAATAGGTAAAATCTGACGTTATTTTTGTTTAAAATCATATAAATATTTGCTTCCGCGCCCGAATTTTATAATTCTTTATCATATTTTAGCTAAAAAAAAAAAAACATTGCAACAAGTAAATTGCTATTTCAAGTGTGGTAAGTATTCTAGAATCCAGCACATGTAGCTTACTATATACAACGTATTCATCAAGATTAGTTAAAATCTGACTTTATTTTTGTAAAAAATCATATAAATATTTGCTTCCGCGCCCGGATTTTATACTTCTTTATCATATTTTAGCTAAACAAAACATTGCAACAAGAAAATTGCTACTTCAAGTGTGGCAGGAATTCTAGAATCCAGCCCATGTAGCTTACAGTATACAACGTATTCATCAAGAATAGGTAAAATCTGACTATATTTTTGTCAAAAATCATATAAATATTTGCTTCCGCGCCCGAATTTTATAATTCTTCATCATATTTTAGCTAAAAAAAAACATTGCAACAAGAAAATTGCTATTTCAAGTGTGGTAGGTATTCTAGAATCCAGCCCATGTAGCTTACAATATACAACGTATTCATCAAGAATAGGTAAAATCTGACTTTATTTTGTAAATAATCATATAAATATTTGATTTCACGTTCGAATTTTATAAATCTTTATCATATTTTAGCTAAAAAAACATTGCAACAAGAAAATTGCTATTTCAAGTGTGGTAGGTATTCTAGCAACCTGCACATGTAGCTTCCAATATACAACATATTCATCAAGAATAGGTAAAATCTGTCTTTATTATTGTAAAAAATCATATAAATATTTGTTTCCGCGCCCGAATTTTATAATTCTTCATCATATTTTAGCTAAAAGAAAACATTGCAACAAGAAAATTGCTATCTCAAGTGTGGTAGGTATTGTAAAATCCAGCCCATGTAGCTTAAAATATACATCGTATTCATCAAAAATAGGTAAAATCTGACTTTATTTTTGTAAAAAATAATATAAATATTTGCTTTCGCGCCAGAATTTTATAATTCTTTATCATATTTTAGCTAAAAGAAAACATTGCAATAAGAAAATTGCTATTTCAAGTGTGATAGTTATTCTAGAATCCAGCCCTTGTAGCTTACAATATACAACGTATTCATTTAAATGACACCCGAAATTTGAATGTTTATTACCTGATGGTACCACGTTTTGGTTACTTTTGCATGTCCAATGCTAAAATTATCCATAGGGTAGATCCTAAAGCATAAATATGAATGTATTAACAAAAATATCCATTTCAAGTATATGTAAAATCTGACATTATTTTTGTAAAAAATCATATAAATATTTGCTTCCGCGCCAGAATTTTATAATTTATCATCATATTTATGCTAAAAGAAAACATTGCAACAAGAAAATTGCAATTTCAAGTGTGGTAGGTATTCTAGAATCCAGCCCATGTAGCTTACAATATACAACGTATTCATTAAAATGACACCCAAAAATTGAATGTTTATTATCTGATTGGTACCAAGTTTTGGTCACTTTTGAATGTCCAATGCTTAAACCATCTATAGTATAGATCCTAAAGCATGAATATGAATGTTTTAAGAAAAATATCCATTTCAAGAATAGGTAAAATCTGATTTTATTTTTGTGAAAAATCATATAAATATTTGCTTCCACGCCCGAATTTTATAATTTTTTATCATATTTTAGCTAAAAGAAAACATTGCAACAAGAAAATTGCTATTTCAAGTGTGAAAGGTATTTTAGAATCCAGCCCATGTAGCTTACAATATACAATAATTTCTTCAAGAATAGGTAAAATCTGAATTTATTTTTGTAAAAAATCATATGAATATTTGCTTCCGCGCCCGAATTTCGTAATTCTTTATTATATTTTAGCTAAAAGAAAACATTGCAACAAAAAAATTGCTATTTCAAGTGTGGTAGGTATTCTAGAATCCAGCCCGTGAAGCTTACAATATACAACGTATTCATCAAGAATAGGTAAAATCTGACTTTATTGCTTCCGCGCCAGAATTTTATAATTCTTTATCATATTTTAGCTAAAAGAAAACATTGCATACTATGGATGGTTTTAAGCATTGGACACGCAAAAGTGACCAAAACGTGGTACCAATCAGATAATAAACATTCAATTTTCGGGTGTCATTTTAATGAATACGTTGTATATTGTAAGCTACATGGGCTGCACTCCAGAAAACCTACCACACTTCAAATAGCAATTTTCTTGTTGCAATATTTTCTTTTAGCTAAATATGATAAAGAATTATAAAATTCGGGCGCGGAAGCAAATATTTACATGATTTTTTACAAAAATAAAATCAGATTTTATTTATTTTTGATGAATACGTTGGATATTGTAAGCTACATGAGCTAGATTCAAGAATACCTACCACACTTGAAATAGCAACTTTCTTGTTGCAATGTTTGCTATTAGCTAAAATATGATAAAGAAATATAAAATTCGGGCGCGGAAGCAAATATTTGAATGATTTTTTTCAAAAATAAAGTCAGATTTTACCAATTCTTGATGAATTTGTTGTATATTGTAAGCTACATGGGTTGGATTCTGGTATACCTACCACACTTGAAATAGCAATTTTCTTGTTGCAATGTTTTCTTTTAGCTAAAATATGATGAAGAATTATAAAATTCGAGCGCGGAAGCAAATATTTTTACAAAAAAAAAAACATTGCAACAATAAAATTGCTATTTCAAGTATAGTAGGTATTCTAGAGCTTACAATATACAACGTATTCATTCCAGCCCATGTAGCTTACAATATACAACGTATTCAATAAAATGACACCCGAAAATTGAATGTTTATTATCTGATTGGTATCACGTTTTGGTCACTTTTGCATGTACAATGCTAAAATTATCCATGGTATAGATCTTACAGCATGAATATGAATGTTGTGACAAAAATATCCATTTCAAGAATAGGTGAAATCTGTCTTTATTTTTGTAAAAAATCATTTAAATATTCGCTTCCGCGTCCGAATTTTATAATTCTTCATCATATTTTAGCTAAAAGAGAACATTGCAACAAGAAAATTTCAAGTGTGGTAGGTAATCTAGAATCCAGCCCATGTAGCTTACAATATACAACGTATTCAATAAGAAAAGTTAAAATCTGACTTTAGTTTTGTAAAATATCATATAAATATTTGCTTCCGCGCCCGTATTTTATAATTCTTCATCATATTTAAGCAAAAAAAAACACATTGCAACAAGAAAATTGCTATTTCAAGTGTGGTAGGTATTCTAGAATCCAGCCCTCGTAGCTTACAATATATGCCCTTGTAGCATATAATATACAACGTATTCATTAAAATGACACCCGAAAATTGGATGTTTATTATCTGATTGGTACCACGTCTTGGTCACTTTTGCATGCCCAATGCTTAAAACCATCCATAGTATAGATCCTAAAGCATGAATAAGAATGTTTTAACAAAAATATCCATTTTAAGAATAGGTATAATCTGACTTTATTTTTGTAAAAAATCATTTAAATATTCGCTTCCGCGCCCGAATTTTATAATTCTTTATCATATTTTAGCTAAAAGAAAACATTGCAACAAGAAAATTGCTATTTCAAGTGTGGTAGGTATTCTAGAATCCAGCCCATGTAGCAAGAATATACGACGTATTCATTAAAATGACACCCGAAAATTGAATATTTATTATCTGATTGGTACCACGTTTTGGTCACTTTTGCATGTCCAATGGCTAAAATTATCCATAGTATAGATCCTAAAGCATGAATATAAATGTTTTAACAAAAATATCCATTTCAAGAATAGGTAAAATCTGACTTTATTTTATAAAAAATCATATAAATATTTGCTTCCGCGCCCGAATTTTATAATTCTTTATCATATTTTACCTAAAAGAAAACATTGCAACAAGAAAATTGCTTTTTTCAGTGTGGTAGGTATTCTAGAATCCAGCCCATGTAGCTTACAATAATCAACGTATTCATTAAAATGATACCCGAAAATTGAATGTTTATTATCTGATTGGTACCACGTTTTGGTCATTTTTGCATGTCTAATGGTTAAAATTATCCATAGTATAGATCCTAAAGCATGAATATGAATGTTTTAACAAAAATATTCATTTTAAGAATAGGTAATATCTGGCTTTATTTTTGTAAAAAATCATATAAATATTTGCTTCCGCGCCCGAATTTTATAATTCTTCATCATATTTCATCTAGAAGAAAACATTGCAACAAGAAAATTGCTATTTCAAGTGTGGTAGGTATTCTAAAATCCAGCCCATGTAGCTTATAATATACATCGTATTCATCAAGAAAAGGTAAAATCTGACTTTATTTTTGTAAAAAATCATATAAATATTTGCTTCCGCGTCCGAATTTTATAATTCTTCATTATATTTTAGCTAAAAGAAAACATTGGAACAAGAAAATTGCTATGTCAAGTGTGGTTGGTATTCTAGAATCCAGCCCATGTAGCTTACAATATACATCGTATTCATCAAGAAAAGGTAAAATCTGACTTTATTTTTGTAAAATATATAAATATTTGCTTCCGCGCCCGAATTTTATAATTCTTTATCATATTTTAGCTAAAAGAAAACATTGCAACAAGAAAGTTGCTATTTCAAGTGTGGTTGGTATTCTAGAATCCAGCCCATGTAGCTTACAATATACAACGTATTCATCAAGAATAGGTAAAATCTGACTTTATTTTTGTAAAAAATCATATAAATATTTGCTTCTGCGCCCGAATTTTATAATTTTTCATCATCTCCTATACTAAAAGGGTAGATTCACATTCTTTCATATCACTTTCTATAGATTCATCACGAGCATCATGTAACTTTTGTAAAGGCCTACAGCCTGAACCATGCAAGTGATTGTTATCATTTTTTTTTAATATGTGGGGGATAATGAGATCTGGTGCCTTTTGGGTGTCTCATATTTTTATGTAGTATTTAGTAGTTTTCGTGTAAAAAATTAAAACTGTGCACAAATGCTGCCTTGAAATAATGGATCCCAGAATCACGCCGTCATCCGTCACTTTTCACA